>CAJHNH020000957.1:0-72500 GCA_905116865.2 Candidula unifasciata | reverse complement strand
GAAAGATTCCAGGGTTACATTTTAGATAACATTTGTCTTGAAAAACACCTATTTTACATTTTTGATGATCTCTGGCTTGAAAGACACCAATATTAAATGTTAGACAAGTTTTGATCTGAAAAACACCACGGGTGAAACATTTTAGACAATCTGTGGCCTGAAAGACACCAGTGTTACATTTTAGATAATATTTGGCCCGAAAGATACAAATATTATAGTTTAGACAATCTTTGGTTTGAAAGACACCAGTGTTATATTTTAGACAATCCTTTGCTTGAAAGACACAATGTTACATTTTAGACAATATGTGGCCTGAAAGAGACCATTTTACATCTGAGATGATCTTTGACCTGACAGATATCAGGATAAAATATCTGAGACAATCTTTGGTCTGAAAGACACCAGTATATTATTTTAGACAAAAAAAAAAAAAAAACCCATTGTTAAATCTGAGACCCTCCCCAAAAAAATTAACAAAATAAAAATACCAGGGTAAAATATTTTAGACAATCTTTTACCTGAAAGACACCAATATCACAGTTTAAACAATCTTTGGCCTAACAGACACAAGTGTCACTTTCAAAAAATCTTTTGCCTGAATGACACAGGGGCTATATTTTAGCCTGAAAGACACCTGTACGTCATTTTGACAAAATAAGTCAGCTAAATAAAGTATCGAGTACATTCAGCCACTATCTTCTTCTTCCCGTTCACTGGCTGTAAAATACGGTGGAAAATGCTGGTTGTTTGTCCACTTCTGGACTCTAGACCTGTTTCAGAACCTGAGTGTTGCAGGCACATTCATTTTACATATCTGAATAATCTGTATATACAGACTGTTGGTTCCTTGCCTCTTAAGCAAATGCACTCCAGCTTCAAAGGAAGCACTCCATAAGTAGACTCTTATGACATGCTTTTGGGTAGGCAGTGGGGCTATTCTTGTTTTCCCCACAAAGCGGCCCTGGAAACCATATTGGCCACTATAAAGATGCATAAAACAAATACTAACAAGTGGACAAAACAAATATAACAAACATCTCTAAGGAATCAATCTTTTCTGAAAGTGTAGCCTCATGCTACAGACTGAGAAATTAATCTAGCACTGATAACAATTTTAAATCGATGGGGATGCAAACAGTCTATTAAACCAAAAAAAAAAAAAAAAGATAGAAAATTCCTTGTTCTTTTGTTGGTTAAAGATATCTTTCACCGCACATGGATATTTCACTATTAACGATGCTAATGTATATACTGAAGTAGGAATCTGAACACCTATGGATGTGTCTGGAATGCTGTGAAGACAATTTAACTCACAACTCATTCAATATATGCTTCATACTCTGTCTACTGTTTCAATTTCCAACCTTCCAGGTCATTTGTTTGTTCACAATGAGTGTACGATTGTTGCGCACTGATTTGGGTTAAGTGTGATATTGTGGGAAGGGACAATGGTATGCCTGTACTTCCTGTAAGTTCACGAGGAAAGAGTGTCAATATGATCCGAGTATTAAGAGGAGACCAGTGAAAACGTCTATTCATGAACAAGGCGTGCTTGCACGAGAGAAAGTGGACGCGTAGGATTCTGTGTGGTGGGCTGAAAGCGTGGATAACGAGATAAATGTGAATTAAGTGACAGCGTGATTCTCGGGTAACATCAGCCACCTACATAAGCGTGATCTTCGGGAACACTCACATGAGCGAGTCCCGAGAACACCCACAGGTTCATGATTCACGAAAACGCCCACACAAGCATGCCTCTCGTGTAATCACCATCCACCTACACGGATTCGACATATATAAATTGGGCTGCGTAGACAGTCCAGAGAGTGAGCTGTAGCCTGAGGGCTAAAGCCCCTCGGGGGCAATCGAGAAGCAGTCAAGATAGAGCGAGAAGCGAGAAGAGAGAGAAAACGAGAGTCAGAGACCAAGTCAGGGTCCAGGTAATCTCTCGAGTCCAACAGACAAACATACCGTACGACTATCGGGCATTTAGGTCCGAGTAAGTGTCGAGATTGCGGTACATGTCAAAAGTATGAGAGGACTTATGGTAGAAGTCCTGTCGGTCATTGGAGTCTAACCGACTAGAATACCGTACGACTATCAGGCATTTAGGTCTGAGTAAGTGTCGGGATTGCGGTATGGAAAATATGGTCCCGTTGGCAAAGTAAGTCCAGAGGACGGGAAGACCAGTAGTGCCTGGTTTCGGAGTACGGCAAGAGAAGTCCGTCTCCAGTCAGCCGTGTTGTATGCTGAATTAATATCAAGGTCCAGTGAATGGGAGAAGTCGTCCTGTTCAGCTGTACGACGCGTCCAGAGAGTGGGACGCCGTCATCCTGGTGTCTGCAGTAGTCCAGGAGAGGTCACTACACATTGAGAGATAGAGAGCTGTAAGGACAAATGAACGATGTGCGAATGTCAGCTGTGATCAATAACTACGTCTCTGCATTTGTGTCATGTATCCTGTTAAATAAACTTGTATGACGGTGTCATCGTCGTCGAGTTGTCTTGTTAAGAAAGGAAGCTGAAGAGTACCTGCTAGACACTTGGTAGTGTGCTGACTCAATTTAGCACACAACAGTTTGGGAGCCAAGCCAAAGAACGAGGGACCTCTCAACATCTCAACATCTCATCCTCCAACCAACAGTTTGGGAGCCAAGCCAAAGAACGAGGAACCTCTCATCTCATCCTCCACAACAGTTTGGGAGCTAAGCTAAAGAACGAAGGATCTCTCAACATCTCATCCTTCACACAACAGTTTGAAAGCCAAAAACTCAAGAAAAATTCGGTATCAAACCAACAGTTTGAGAACCATAACAAAGAATGAGAAACCTCTCAGCAGTCTCAAATTCTCAACGGTTTGAAAGCCATATCCACTCAAGAGCAGTTTCGTACCAAAACCAACGCTTAGAGGCCAGCGACACATAAAGAAGATTCGCAGAATGTGTTATTGATCCTGTTTGAACTGTAATGTCAACCTGTTTGTCGTAAAGTGAAGAACACAGAATCGTCAAGTCGCCAGATCTGAAGCCGTGTTATCCAGAAGCTGAACCTGAGATGGAAGCTATGCTTGGAGCTGAATGACCTGCCGAAGCTGCGTTTAGTGTGTGTTTGATCTTGCACTTGTCATCTCATCGTCCAACATTGACAGGTCTGTAATTGTAAATTGTGTAATGTTTTATTGCAGTATTTACATTGCTTTGACCACGTTAATTGTTTGGTACGTCTAAGATGTCATCTGGGTGAGATACTTGTTTTGTGGGAGGTTGGGAGGAGCGCTTCTAATTAGGTAACATTTTGTAGGTTGCATAATTTAGGAGCTGTCTTTTAGCTATTTCTGCCTATTAGTTTATAGACCGGAATACCTAGCTGTCTGCATCAGGTAGCGTTAATAGTCCTGTACGTACAGTTTGTTATCGGTTGTGTTAATCCTTGGTGCTTTCGGTCCATTTTCTTAAGTGTACCGTCATACATAGCTTGTTTTCTCGTTGTCTTGTTTTCGTAAAAGTTAGCACTGTTATCGTAACGTCGTGTACTGTCTTTTAGTGGTGTCCATCACACTGACATAAGTAACAGTCATAATGTCCTTTGCTGAGTTTGTCAGCATAGCTGAGGAGTTAGAACTTAAGCCTGAAGAGATCCTAAGCTTTGCAGAATTTAGGATGAAAGAGGTAACAGAAAAACAAAAAGCTGCAAGACAACCAGAAAATGAAGAAGCGACTAGAGATAAGAGAGCTACAGAAAAAGCTCATCAAAAAGATATGGCAGAGTTGGCCATTACAGAAAAAGAAACAAAAGAATTAGCGAGGTGAGTCGCTAAAGAAAGGACAGGCTTCAAACCACTCAAATGAAGAGGTGGTAAAGTATGAACCAAAATTACCTGTTTTAAAACCAGAAAGTGAGTTACATTATGACATTAAAAGATTGAAGAAGTACAGTTGTGTGTAATTTTTTGATGAATCTATTAACATGGAAAACACAGATTACATTTAGTAGCTTATCAAGGAAGTGAATTTGGTGCATTAGTCGAAGTGCTCACGTTATGCGAATTGTGTGGGGATGAGGCGTAGAGTACCCAACATGTTATTAGCCACAAGATTCGACAAGAGTCAAGCGTGGCGGAATTACGAGGACGAGGATAATGCAGTGCCTCGTGATGATAATTCGGCTGTGGGCCGAGAGACTCTGTTGTCTGGGGCCAAGTCTCATCAGTTATCGTGTATATGTTACAGTGACCCAAAGGAAGGGCACGTAACCAAGAAGAAGAATCTGTCCTGAGTGACAACGCGAGAGTTATAAGAAGGCTATCGGTGACCCTAGGAGGGGCCGTAGGCCGAAAGCGAATGTTGTGGACTCACGCCGAGTCGAGGTGATGTGTTATCTTTCATGTGACACAGCCTTGGTAGCATATTATAATGAATAAGAGGAGCAATAGAGGGACAATCGTCCATAATCACCAAGTTCATTGTTATCATCATCGTGTACTCATGTAAGATTGATTGAATTGACTGCAATATCTATTTTACCATCTTTGAAATGTAATGGGATATTATAGGGAAATAGTGAAAAAACCAGTATCTAGAAATGTAGAGATTGTTAAATTCCAGTTTCCAGAATGAAGAAGAAAGTAAGAATTATGTTTAAAAACTGGGTACTCAACATTCATACCACATTTTGCAACAATTGCTGTCTGCGTTTGTAGGAAAGGCATACCAAACAACGAAATGGGCAGAGCATTATGCAATAACATTACGCGATTTACAAAAATGATTCGTTTGTATACCATTTTACGTTGCCTAATAGAATATTTTCTTTCCATGTGGCATGTGACGTGTGTGACGTCGTTCTGAGCGGTGTACTTCCATATGACTGTGAAAGTCAATTGCATCCAAGTCATGTATGCCTGCAGAAGATTAACACCAGCAAGAGACAGAATACAGCATCGAAAAGGAGAGCTGTGATGGTGTACTACACAGTGTTCAAGGGTGCCCACTACCTGTATGAAGGCCGCTTTACACTGTATCAAACAGGACATAGTTGTTAAAATTAGATTAATAGCCATGTGTTTGCTGCATTGAGATATACAATGATACTTTAGTTAACTGCATTGTTGTTGAATGTTACGATATCACATGTTCAAAGATTATCATAATTGTGAAATCAGCACGCAACAAGGATTTGTTCTAACTCAACAACTGACAACTTAATTTCAGTTAGTTGTCAGTTGGGAGAGGGGGAGGATATGATGTTGCGCGCTGATTTGGGTTAAGTGTGATATTGTGGGAAGGGACAATGGTATGCCTGTACTTCCTGTAAGTTCACGAGGAAAGAGTGTCAATATGATCCGAGTATTAAGAGGAGACCAGTGAAAACGTCTATTCATGAACAAGGCGTGCTTGCACGAGAGAAAGTGGACGCGTAGGATTCTGTGTGGTGGGCTGAAAGCGTGGATAACGAGATAAATGTGAATTAAGTGACAGCGTGATTCTCGGGTAACATCAGCCACCTACATAAGCGTGATCTTCGGGAACACTCACATGAGCGAGTCCCGAGAACACCCACAGGTTCATGATTCACGAGAACGCCCACACAAGCGTGCCTCTCGTGTAATCACCATCCACCTACACGGATTCGACATATATAAATTGGGCTGCGTAGACAGTCCAGAGAGTGAGCTGTAGCCTGAGGGCTAAAGCCCCTCGGGGGCAATCGAGAAGCAGTCAAGATAGAGCGAGAAGCGAGAAGAGAGAGAAAACGAGAGTCAGAGACCAAGTCAGGGTCCAGGTAATCTCTCGAGTCTAACAGACAAACATACCGTACGACTATCGGGCATTTAGGTCCGAGTAAGTGTCGAGATTGCGGTACATGTCAAAAGTATGAGAGGACTTATGGTAGAAGTCCTGTCGGTCATTGGAGTCTAACCGACTAGAATACCGTACGACTATCAGGCATTTAGGTCTGAGTAAGTGTCGGGATTGCGGTATGGAAAATATGGTCCAGCTGGCAAAGTAAGTCCAGAGGACGGGAAGACCAGTAGTGCCTGGTTTCGGAGTACGGCAAGAGAAGTCCGTCTCCAGTCAGCCGTGTTGTATGCTGAATTAATATCAAGGTCCAGTGAATGGGAGAAGTCGTCCTGTTCAGCTGTACGACGCGTCCAGAGAGTGGGACGCCGTCATCCTGGTGTCTGCAGTAGTCCAGGAGAGGTCACTACACATTGAGAGATAGAGAGCTGTGAGGACAAATGAACGATGTGCGAATGTCAGCTGTGATCAATAACTACGTCTCTGCATTTGTGTCATGTATCCTGTTAAATAAACTTGTATGACGGTGTCATCGTCGTCGAGTTGTCTTGTTAAGAAAGGAAGCTGAAGAGTACCTGCTAGACACTTGGTAGTGTGCTGACTCAATTTAGCACACAACAACGATACTCTATGTTTTTCATCCTTATCAGACAAGTATTTCATGACTTTTCAACTGCTCCATTCCTCCGCAGTGATGCTGGATGACTCACCTTGTTGAAATCTCGAAGGTACATGTAACACACTCCCAGATTATGGTGTATTTCCTACCGGTAAGAAAAAAAATAGTATATATAGTGATAAACATAAGATGGACCATTATATTTAGATTGTGTACTGGACACAATATGGAACAGAAACATGGAGAACAACTAACGCAATTACTAATAAATTACAAACATTCATTAGCTGGTGCCTGCACAAAATATAAGAAATAAAATGGTATATAGAAACAATAATACAGAGCTTTTGGAGAGAACTAAACAAGTTCCAGTGGACAAAGATGTGCAGAAAAAATGCTGGTGTTGGATAGGACACATAGCAAGAAAACCTGAGAACAATAAAAATTAGAATGTCTTAGCAATGGAACCCACTGTGGCATAGAAATAATGGAAGACCACACACACACAAAAACACATGGAGAAGGCAGCTAGAGAGTGAGGTTAAAAAAGATGAGGAGGACAAGGTGGAGCTGCATGCGACAGCGATAGAACGACTTGGCCTGAGTTGGTTGAGGGCCTATGCTCCATTGGGGATTAGAAAGGCAGAAGAAGATTGGAAACAACAGACTCGGCAGCCATATGTACAAGATATTAAAGACTATGGATTTAGAACTTAACCCATGTGGAAGGACAGGCACGCCAGAATACTGATCATGTGCTACAGATATACTCTCTCTACCTGCAGTAGAGAGATGTCAGGTTTAGGGGTTAACATTCCAATGGAAGACAAGCTGTTTGGAACAGTGGAAGACAAGTGTTGCACCACAGACTTCATAGCAGCCTGTGGCCTTCTCGTCTGAAAATCATTATAGTCTAAGGAGAAAAGCAATGCAAGGAGCTTCCAGGGAATCTGGCCAACGCTCAACACTCAGGGGAAGGATGAAACGGATATACAATCACACAGAAACTGGTACCATCGGAATTGGAACTCTTTGCTTGAAGCTGAAGATGGGGAACTGAGCACTTATGGGAGTGTCCCCAGGGCTGTGATATCGATTCTTAATTCATCATTCATCTGAAAAACCACTGACAGAGAAGGGAGAACTAAAAAAAAAAGAAGTCATAAGATAATCATGTAATGTGGTAAACAGTACAAGAGGACTTGTAATCAGGTTGCAACTGGCACTATTAGCTTGTTGACTGTATTGGTTACTGAAGAAAGGGACTGGGATTTTACATGAATGTCCTGAGTACCATGATGTCGGTTCTGATTGATTCATTCAGTTTAAGTAAAGCTTACAGTTGGGCCAGTAAAGCATACTTAGTCATGCCAGGGCCATCTGTCAGTGATCAAATGTCGTATGTGCAGTAATATGGAAACATCAGGATTTACTTTTTATAAAATTTTTAATGACAGAATAAATAATATCATATTTTGTGGGAAAGAAAAGGGCGAGGAAGGAGACTATGAAGCAACACCATATGTTTTAATATCTTTATTAATTTTAAACAAAGCAATATAACATTTTCTTTACATAAAAAAATTAAATCTAATTTAAACTTCCTTATTAATTCTTCTCCTTCTATGTTCACCCTTACAAGGGAAGTTGGCATGTTGTGGTGTTGTTTACAGCTTGGATGTGATGTTGCACCTTTTTGCCTGACACAACCGATTTAATCAAATGCTTAGCTAGTCACCTTTTACAACATGTTTGTTAGCACGTAAGCAGGTCTTTCTTTTTCCTCCCAAAATGGAGACCTGGAACCACATGGTAATTATAAATTTTAAAGTCAGCAGATTTGGAAAGCTTCTGGTACCCATTTAAGAAGATGAGTTAACTTCAAAATTGTTTTAAAAAATGTAAGCATTCCCACTGCTGGTGATCTAATTCACACCATGGTCTTGGCAGCATGCTCACCTGTGGATCTGAAGGTTTTGAGTTCAAATCTGAATGTAGCCAGACTTTTTTTTTCCTTAAAAAAATAACCTTGTCTCCCAGGTCAATCCAGCCTTAAATAGGTACAAGGTAAAGTCCTGGGAAGTAAAGGTGGCCAGCACAATGTTCACGACATCCGCCACTGAGTGCCAATTGGTCTAACACTACATGCCCAGTATACATAAAGGCGTGGGGGAAAGCTCCTTTACTCACTTGATTTGTCCATGCAGTCTGTCAACAAATAATTATATAAAGACATCAACTTTATGAACTTATCAGATGATGGAAGTGGTGATAGTGTCAGCCATGTCTGCTGCACATTAGGCATCCGGAGAAGACACAATGAATGCTGCTTTCATGTCACTCACCCAGTCGTTTTCACAGATCTGTGCAGCCTGGTAGTACACATCAATGGCAGCTTTGTGTCTGGCCAGCAGAAACCTGGCAGATGTTTAGACATAGATAAATTAATTATGAGGTCTCTTCAAAAAGTATCTAATTTATGGTTGGCAAATACAATTCAGTGGTGGGGGGAGCTTGTGTTTCTCAACGACCCTGAGAGCTACGCCAGCGATAGCGTAGCTACCAGCTGGACCTCCCAAGCCGGAAAGGTCGAAGGGTAGAGAACAGACAAAGAAAGACACCCTGGTCCTCCAGGTAGGGGTTTAGTGTGGGGCCGACACCCCTACCTTTGTAAAACTTCATCTAGTCACGAGACAGATAAAAATCAATTCAGGTGCTGCAGTGGTGCAGCTGCTAGATACTTGCTGGCCAGCCTGAGGTCTAGGGTTGAAATCCACATCGAGGCAGATTGATTTAAAAACTGATTTTGGCTCTAATGTTGACCCAGCCTAAAACGGGTACCTGGCAGTGCTGGATTAATGTATAAGCTAAATATGCCACAGCTTAGGGCTTCAAAATCTATAGGGGCCTCAA
This sequence comes from Candidula unifasciata, assembly GCA_905116865.2. Classification (NCBI taxonomy): domain Eukaryota; kingdom Metazoa; phylum Mollusca; class Gastropoda; order Stylommatophora; family Geomitridae; genus Candidula; species Candidula unifasciata. Next base: position 63,170 of record CAJHNH020000957.1, on the reverse strand, counting down.
AAGATTCAGATTTTTTAACATGAATACAATTTTCTTTTGATATATTTTTAATATTTCTTCCATAAATTTTCTAATTTTATATTTTATAAACATTATTTTGGGTTTATCTTTTCTCCAGGCTATGCCGGGGTAGTGAGTAATGAACAGGCAGACATATTTGCTGGATCTGCACCATTGGGTGGTGAAATGATACATGACAAGGCAGATGTGGTCAAGGCCCTTTGGGAACAAGAAACGGAATCAGTAAAAAAAAACAAGATTATTATGGCCTGGAGAGAATGAGGCACACGTGTATAACCAGAGGGTCTGGCCGGCTCACTACACTCAGAGGAAAGGCAAGACAGACATATAACCAGATTGTGACCTGTACCATCAGTATTGGAACTCTGCGCTGACTGCTAAAGATGAGAATGGAGATGGGGAATGCCCCGAGTGCTGTGAAGTCAATTCTTGACTCAGCTCAACTATTTTGGGTATACTATCTCAGGCTTTTATTTATTCTAACTTGTAATCTTTTTAAGGGGGTATATGTAGATACTTTAGTCAAATTTTGAAAATTCCCTCTACACCAATAAAACCAGCACAGTTAGATAGCTGTAAACAATCTCTTTCCAACGGTACCTCATTTAGGCTTGTATGTCATTTCTGAGCTGAGATATGTAGGTTTTTGTGGAGATGAGATGTAAAAAACAGCTGTTGAAAATTTGCGTCTGTGAAACAAGAAGTTTTCTCTGCGCAACCAAACTGTGCACTTTCATTTTGGCTTTGTTTTCATTGGACAAGATGGCAGACAATTTTTCTCAGACACAGCCACATAATAGCGATTGCCTGAAAAATGTCACTGTAAATCAAAATAGCCACAGATAAGAAAGAAATTTTATACACAAATGTAAAATTGGACGGAGAATTCAATTATAACTAGCATTACCATGTCTGGTAATATTTAAGGCCTAAAGCCAACCTTGAATACTTAGCGCTATTTTCAATCAAACTGATGTAACAGAAAAACAGAGGACGTCCGGCTGTTGTAGAAATGCGCTGTTAATCGGGTTCGTTCCCGCCGTTTTCAGCTATTCATAGCCGGTGAAAATCACACCAATCGCAAAAATTTCATGAGAGATTAGGACCCATCCAGAAACCCCAGCCGAAATTTCCCAAACAAGTTTCAAACGGTTTCCATGGTAACGGAAATTGCCAAAAAGACCGCAAATTGTCGAAACTGTAGTTGCTAGTATATGTTTTAAAGTTTTCTGAGATTAGCTGGTGTAATTAAAAACTGTAAGGGCCTTAGGGCTTTATATAGCTTACAGCCTCATAAAATTTAAATCCAGCCCTAGTAATAAGTATTTTCATTGGAAGTAAAGGTGGTGGGTATGCTACTACAACACCCACATATTGCCAACTGGTCTACACAAATTTAAGTCTAGAACAATATATCTAACACAACAGAGGTGTGAAAAGGGCCTTTTATGTTTTACTTCTAAATACAATTCATCACTTTTAGGTCTACAACTCAAACATCATTCAACGTTGACTGCCATCACACTTCTCCCTGTAGTCTTCTCATTACTGGAAATATTTCAGTAAGACCTCTCTAGGAAAGGAGTAAAGAACATATTTCACATAATGTCTTCTTCTGACTCAGATCAAGCTCCCTTTCTCCATCTTCCTCTTTACATCCACTGGCTGTAAACTCTGGCAGAAAGTTCTGGTTGTTTGTCGACTTCTGGACTTTGGTCTAGTTCCAGAGCATATGTTTTACAGATCTAATTTATTTGTATACAGACTGTCGGCTCCGTGCCTCTCAGGCAGATGGACTCCGACTTCAAAGAAAACATCCCTAACTAGTCGAATCTTACACAATGCTTGTTAGGGAGCACTGGGTATACTGTTTCTTCCCTAATAACAATAGGGCTCTGGAACCCACGGAGGTTGCGGCAGCCCCTTTCAGTTTCTGCTGCTGTAGAGTTAGTTAGTTAGCCGGACAAGAATGTTGTGGACACTCTCCTCCACCGAAATAGAGTGTTTGCATTTGGATCATAGCTTTGCCATCTGAAGCTGTAGTGGAATGTTGTCTGCTCTTCATCTGCACAGTATCTCTCAAGTGACTGTATTATTTCTTAACTGACGCTTAACTCTTTGAGTCCCAGGGGGTTTAGCATCACAGGCCCAATGGGTAGTGAAGAGAGACTACAATCGACACATCATGCGTTCATTGGGCTTCCAGGTAGGAACCTATGAACGTATGATGCGTTCCCTGGGACTCAAAAGAGTTAACAGCATAGTGACCAAATGTGAACTGAACCCCTCACCCCCCATCAACAGCTTCCGGCACTTTCTACTGGGTACCAGAAAATATTTAAAGAAGTAAAGGCAGCTGGTGCTGTACTGACCACGGCAGCCAGCAATAAGAGCTGACTAGACTATACAAATATAATGCTAGCACCATACACCTGGAATGAACCTTGATTAGGCAGACGTCACTCGACATGCACCTTGTCTTACGACGTAACTGCTCTCGCCATGGCTCACTTTCTGGATGATTAATTCATACAACTCTCACGTCTAGGGTTCATAACACGAACGCCACTCGGCTTCTTTGTACATGCTCTCAGTTTATTCTGGTATATTTATTCAACATGCTCAAACAATTATTCTCACTTTCATCGCTTGCGACATATTCAAACACGGTCATTCGCGCAACATAATACCTACATCTTCTAATAACACAACTGTCTTCCACGACTTATGGTAACCAACTGACCACGAGTCTAGCGCGGGCTTTCCCTTGCTTACTTGACTAACCACAAGTATCTCGTGCTGTCACTTGTTGCGCGGACTTTATGCTTGCCACAGTGTAATTGTGGAGACCATGCAAAGCACCTCATCACACACCTTATAGGCCTCACAGCATCAAAAAGGGCCCTTTTTTTATTTACTGACCACCATAACATTTACATCACAAGAGAACAGTGATGGAGAGTACAGTTTCCAGAGGCAATCTCCATAAAATTGCATAAAAGACACTTGAAATACCTCTTCTTCTTCTTCTTTAAGTTCATGCCGTGTGGCGTTGGTAGTCATGTCTATCCAAAACGTTCTGTCTCGTGTACTTTCAGTCAACTCTGACATTGATGATCCTCTATGCCATGATGTCAAACTGTCCAGCATCTCTCTGTGTTCCTCTGCCTCTTCTTCCCTCCAACCTTACTAGTGTCACGATGTACTCCAGTTTTCTCCATCTCATCACAAGAATGATGTGGGCAATCAGATCTCTTCGTGAGTCAGTTTCAAGACATCTTTATCACTCTTTTTGTCTGTCCGAGTTATTCTCATCATTCGTCTATAAATGATTGGGAATGCATTGGCTGTGAAGGGATAGGAGGCTGAAGAACTGGCTATAGAAAGAGAGACTTTCAAGCGACGTTCCGTAAATGAACTGCTGACTAATGATATAACAACCCACAAGATGATGTAAAACTCACAATGATCTTGCCACCTGCTTCAGATTTTCTGGGTTCTGTGGGTTCAACAGCGCACACGTCTGGAATAGATCCAGTGATTCCTGGATCCTCCCTTCTAGCCTCATGATCAGTCCTGAGGAAGAAGATTTATGGAACTTAAATGACTGATCTGGTGTGGCTCTATGGTAATTTTGTTTGTGCACCAGGTTATCAACAATGTCCGGGGTTTATTTCCTACCAAGTTATTTCCCTTGTGTGTTCCCGGGTCCCATTTTAGGAGGGAAAATAATAGAATCACTAGACCCCCCCCCCCCCCCCCCCTCCCAACCTTGAGAATGCTGTAGATATCAGCTAAGTAGTGATGTTTTCTTCAAAGTCAGAATTCATCTGCCTGGGAGGTGAGGAACTATTAGTCTGCATATAAACCCAGATGTGTAAAATGGATGTGCACACAAAACAGTGGGTGAAGTCCAGAAGTGGATGAACAACCAGAACTTTCCACCGCAGTTTACAGCTGGTAAATATGAACAAACAAACAAAAACTAAGTTAGTGACATATCCTTTACATGATATGCAAACCAAATTTCTAACGTTTTTTTTTACTAGGCAATTTTAGATTCAGTAGTTTGCCATTGCATTCTGAATGGTCTGACCCTATAACATTGTTAAAAGGAAAAATGATGTGTGGCCAAAGTACCTGCATTTAAACCAAAAAACAGTATGTCAGAATTATTAAACTTTGACAATAACACCCTAGTCAGAAATTGTAACTTCCGGCTAAGAGCAGATTATTGTCTCATTACTATGGTTCCATCAGTTGTTTCCAAGAAGTTTTTTTCCGCAGAAAAAGTGATATGGAATAGATCTGTTTCACATTATAATCTCCCTGTGTGGGTTCCGGGGCTCTATTATAGGGAAAAGAAGAATAGAGCCACTGCCTACCTAAAAGCATGTCGTGAGAGTCGACTAATTGGGAGCTTCCTTCTAAGTCAGAGTGCATCTGCCTGAGAGGCAAGGAACCAGCAGTCTGCATACAAATGAGTCAGATCTGTAACACATAACACTCAGGTTCTGGAAGAGGACTGCAGTTGGAAAGTGGATAAAAAACTAGAACTTCTCGCCAGAGTTTACAGCTGGTGAACACGAAGAAGAAAGAAGAACATTATAAACATGGGACCTAACAGATAATGAAGATCTAACAATTCTTAATCATTAGAAGACAACCTATACAGCTGTCTTCAGTCTGCCAGCAGACAAACAAGATAAAGAAGTAACTGCATGCCTGATTACTAGTCTATGTTTGCCTTACTATTATTATTATTATTAACATTGAAATGAAGTACGAATGAATTGCTGTATGCAAGGAGTGGAGTGGAAGGGCAGAATGTTAGATGGGCCTGCGTGCCCAATTCTTAACCCTTTGAAAATTAAGTTAGTTCGTTCGTTCTCATATTTCCCACATATTATTGCATTTGCATATCTCTTAAGTAAAACTGTAATCATGAACACATTTATATATATGATAAAAATATGTAAGTATCAAATACAATGTTGCTAAAAAAAAAAAAAGAATAATACAAAAAAATAATGAAAAGGAAAACACACACAATAAGCTGGTATTCTGTATTTTAGACAACACAATATGACAGATAAATAGACACATGGACAGACACATTGACAGACACATGGACAGACACATGGACAGACACATGGACAGACACATGGACAGACACATGGACAGACACATGGACAGACACATGGACAGACACATGGACAGACACATGGACAGACACATGGACAGACACATGGACAGACACATGGACAGACACATGGACAGACACATGGACAGACACATGGACAGACACATGAACAGACACATGAACAGACACATGGACAGACACATGGACAGACACATGGACAGACACATGGACAGACACATGGACAGACACATGGACAGACACATGCACAGACACATGGACAGACACATGCACAGAAAGGGAGTTGAAGAGTCTTACCCTGTACGTAGACTGCGTACTCACACATGCCCCCAGCCTCAGACAGCTGTTCCTGAATGAGAGCTTTACAGGTATCGAACTCCTTCCTTACATAATGAAGATGAATCAGCCAGTTGCGCCGCTCATACGCTGGAATTTCTGGAGCTGTTTACGGCAAACAATTAACAAAATCCACTTTCTCTGTAACTTGATAAAGTTATGATATTTTCCCAAGGAATTATATTAAAATCATAATTATTCCATCACCATCATTATCCTCTTCAAATATAAATAGTTATTTCATCCCATCTTGATTGTTTTGTACCTTGCAGTGTGGTATAAACTGGGAGAGTATTTATTTGTGTGCTTTGCGTACAGGGTGGTTCTCAGGGACTCTTGTACCTCCTCTGTCCATAATTTGCATCGTCAGCCACTCTTTTGTACTTCACTGCTTGTGATGGTAACTGTCTGCCGACAGCTGAGTTCAATGACCAAACCATTTAACTTTTTTCCAATAAGGTCTAATGCTGCTGGTACCCTAATTCTTTTCTAATCTAATCACTTCTGATCCTCTGTTCAATCTAAGTGCTCTGCTCAATAATCTCATCTTAGCTGTATTTTTTTGTTGTATATTTTTCTGTCACTTTCCAAGTTGGGAATTGCAGCACAGAGTTGTTAAGAAGACTGTACAAATACTAATCTACAAAATACATGGCTATCCTCCGAATAACGGTCCTAAATTATTGAGGCGGAAAATATACCCTAACAGGGCCTCAGTCACATGTCAATTGCGCACTTCTGGGGACTATAACGCCATCGCTGAATTGCGAACTTCCGGTGACTTCCGCCACTGCCGAGAGTATCCCCCACGCCGCTTGAGCTGCGTGGATTGGGGCTAAACTAGATGGCTGGGACTCACGAGCAAATAAAATGAAGAAGCTGCAGGAGATGCGGTAGCTGCTGCTCGTGAGTCCCAGCCATCTAGTTTAGCCCCAATTCACGTCGCGTGAGCGGCGTGGTGGGATACTCTCGTCGGTGGCGGAAGTCGCGGAAGCACCCAATTTAAGACAACAAAAGTGTGCAATTGACACGTGACTGAGGCCCTGTTAGGGTATATTTTCCGCCTCGATAATTTAGGACCATTATTCGAAGGAAGCTAAATAAACTTTTGTTAAGGCATAGAATAAAAGAATTGTTCTGGAATTTATGGTACAAAACAGAGCTGATGATTCACCTTTCTTAGTCTTTGGTTTAGCCTGCAGGTTTGCTACACTGGGCATGTTGGGCGTATCCTCGGACACATTCTTCAATGGAACTTTTGCTTCTTTATCTCCTTCTTCAGGATCCTTGGTAAAAATTAACACACAATTACAAGACATGAACAGCTTAACTTTCATGATAGAATATCAGTTTGTTAAAATTTGGAATTTTGCTCTTCTGATCCAGCAGTTTCTACTGCATACTTTGTTTCAAACATAACAGTGTTACATTTCTTGTGCAGTAAACAAGGCAGTGTGTGTTAAAGAGAGAGAGGGAGAGAGAGTGAGAGAGAGAGAGGGAGAGGGAATGAGAGAGAGAGAGGGGGGAGAGAGAAGGGGGGGGGGTGGGAGAGAGAAAGACAGACAGATAATGCTTCATTAGATACATAATACCTATAATAGTAACCAGGCTTTGTGCTATGGAGAAAAGGAGCTTCATCCCTGGTGCATTTTCTCAACAGCTGAAAACATGTTTAATCAGAGCCTTTCTGGTCTCTATGTGCCTTCCAGCATTTTCTGTTTGTTTTGTTTTTAAATGTTACGTCCATAAAAGGCTCACAAATCTGCCTATCTAAAAAGGTATTGGTACTCACCACAAAGTGGCTGTTGGAGTAGTACTGGACAAAATGACCATAAAATGGTGCTGCCAATGTCATAGTCAGTGACACTGTTTACAGCTATAAGCTCTGGTACACTAACAAATAAGTATCTATACATTACAACCCAGACACAAGCTATTATACGTTGCCACAAAAAGCCTGTAAGAGACAGCTATTAAGAACATAAACGGGTTCAGAGAATGTAACCCAAACTGAATTTATCTCAGTTTAATTAATAGCACAGTTCAAAATCTAACGCTAACGATTGTGATTGATTGTGTGTCAACTTCGGTGACTTGCACTTCGTGTAAGTTAGTGTAACCATTTTCCCAGATCAGGGTGACGATTATCAACTAGCCACCTTTCTTCTCTAAATATTTTCAAAGTAAACATCTTAAAATGATGCAAAACATTAAGTGTCTGTAAATAAGTAACTGCAAATCTGTGGTTTTTGTATGCACAAAAATACAGCAACCACTAATGTAATGTCCATACCTGCCCAGATGCCTCCGCCATTCCGATACACTTGGTTAATATGGTAAAACATGGATAAGGTTAAGTTTCATTTATTTAACTGTGCCTGTGTTGTTCGAAATAAAAAAAATTAAGGCTGCATTCTTTTTAGAAAATGACTGCTATTTATTTTGTAAACAAAGCGTTCACTTTTCTGAAACATGTGTCTCTAAAGACTATTTAAATGTAGTAGTAGTAGCAGTAGTAGTAGTAGCAGCAGCAGTTATTTAACTATATATTTATCAATACATCTGAGTTATAATTTGGATATATATGTGTTTTTTTCTGTTTCAGTACTAGATATTTATGCTTATCATATCTTTGGTCATTCAAAATCAGTGATTGCCGAATAATCTAATATTTTAATTATTTAAACTATAAACAACTAGTATTGTTTCAGTTTGGACCCGACAAGTGCTATATTATATAGCTAGACTGTGGCGTAGATGGCGCTAAAGCCAGAGATCGTCTGCTACCAGCCAGCAGCAGACGGCAGAACAACAAGGAGCAGGAGAGAGAGTGAGTAGTACTTTCACTTCTGTGTCTTTCACACACACAGCTGCTTCACCGCTACACGGACAGGGATGTGACAGTTGTTTGTATTTGTGATAAGAAGACACAGTTGAGGAGTTTATTGTGGCCAGAGATTGATAGACTAAATAGTATACTTTCTTTGATTATGGACTTGGAGGTAGGTGTGAGTTGTTCTGTCTGTGAATCTGTCGATTTCAATTTTAGTGATATCTGGATGTGAGTGGCGACTTTCTTTCTGATATTGTCGTTGTACACGGTTCGATCTTTTCGTATTGTACGCAGTGGCAAAGTTTCAATGCCTTCTTGTTTACAATTTCTTAAATTAATAGGGAAAAGGAGGGGGGGGGGGGGTCGCAGTGGCTAGACGCAGGCAGGCCTGCAGATCAGAAGGTCGCGAAAATGACCTTGGCTCCCAGGTCGACTCAGCCTTATGTGGGTACAAGGTACAGTCCTGTAAAGTAAAGGCGGCCGGCGTGATGTTGACCACATCAAGTAAAGAGGGCTGATTGGTCTGTTTAGATATAGGTCTAGCCCTATATACCCAATACGACCGAAGGCGCGGAAGAGGGTACCATATCTTTTTACAAATAAAAATATAATAATAATAGGATAAAAAAATTATACAGCAGAGTGTCACTATTAATTGAGTTATATAATACCGTACTTACGCACTGTTAAATTGTGATATTTAATTAACCCAAAGTCTGTCAGTGCTAAAAAGCGAGATTTGATAGTAAAATAAATTGTAATTAAAAGACAATATTCACACCCTTTGTGACTGAGGCATATTGAAGCAGACCAATATATTTATTAAAAAATAGATCAATCGCCATTTGATGTGTGATTTAGTCAACATCATGCCCACAGTAAAAGGTAAATATGCACAGTTTGATGTTTTATTTATTAAACAGACAAATGTTGAATAGCAATGTCTTACACCTTGTTAACTTGAAGTATCCTGTTTATGCCAGTAATAATTCTGTTAATTTCTTCTTGTTTTGATTCCGATGTGAATGGGTGTGTCTATATATATATATAAAGTGTCTCAAATATAATAGTACCAGAAGTATAGCTGAAATTTAAGTGAACACTTAGTTGTTTAAAATGAAACTCCCCAGACTATGACTTTATGGGATGATTTTTCATTCTGTTTAACTAATTATAACTTTACAGGTGAGTTACAAAAGTAACAGATCATTTCCCCCATTTGAGAAGCAGTTTTGACTCTCAAGTAGATACAACAAAAGGAGTTATGATACGCATTGGCAAAGCAACAACAGTGTTTAAAAGCCTTAACAAAATATGAAGATTCAAGTTATACAGCTTTAAAACCAAACTACATTTCTTCAATTCCAACATTATTTCAGTTCTGATATATGCCAATGAAGGTTGGATAACCACCAAAGATATAGAATAACAGTTATATGCATTTGAAAATAAATGTCTGAGGAAAACCATGAAACTAAAATTTGATGATTTCAAAGAGTGAGGAGATGAGAGAAATGCTGGACAAATACCTGTATCGACTGCAATGAGACAAAGAAGGTGGAGATATATTGGGAACACTCTGAGACGAAAGGAGCAAAGAATGACAAAACAAGCACTGAAATGGGAAACAAACGATCTGAGAAAAAAAAGACGTCCAGGAAAAACATTATGAAGAACATTATTACGAGAAGCTAAAACTGTTGGGCTGACCTCTGTTTCAGAAATCGAGAGATGCATGCAACAGAGCGAAGTGGAGGAATCGAATGAGAGCTCTGTGTGACGCCTCACGGAACACAAAGGATGATGATGATGCTGACAACCTTATCCCTCTATAATCATCAGTTTATAATCATTAGGATGTTAGACAGTCTTTTTAGTTAGCTCTTTGAGACCATGATTGTGTAACTTTCACACTGTCTAACCTAATGTTTGTGTGCATTAGAGTGACAGAGATCCACCCCCCTCCATCAAACACGTCATAAAAGGCCACTAATTAGGAATGTTTCCCTCAAATTCTGAGGGCTTCTGCCTGCACGGCAAGGAACAAAAAGTCGGCTTACATGTAAGCCAGATCTGTGCACATAAAAGTAAAGTTCTAGAACAAGACCAAAGTCCAGAAGTGGACCAAAAAAACAACAACAACAACAGAACTTTCTGCCAAAGTTAACAGCCAATGAATGCAGAGAAGAATAACAATCCTTGAGAGTTAACATGTTTAACGAATCCAACTATGCAATAGAAGGCGTTAAAGTAAGAGTTGAAATAGAGTGAATGATCCCCATAGTAGGACTGGACAGAGTGGGACATTTATAACTGCTACTGAGGAAGAAATGCCCATGGTAAGGAATGCCTATGCTGTCTTTGAAGAAATCTTCCCTAAAGATAAAATTGATGGCTTTAATCAACTATTATACTAAAGGCTTAATAATCTCCACTATTTTAATGACTCAATGTTAGTAAGGTTATCTAAGTATTCATAGTAAAATTTCTATTTAATCATAACCCAAAAAAGTGAAAACAGTAATACAAATTACATAAATAATAACAGGATATAGCAAATATGTACTCTGAGAATTTGATGAACACTTTATCTCCCAATTATAACTCTGAGTATTGAACAGGATATTTTGGTGAACATTGCTGTTACTACCAGGACTACAAGCTATTAAATTATTAAAAAGAAACATTTGATGCATTTCCTGGTAATCAGAGAGTTCATTTGTTTAGATTTATCAGATTAGATTTATCAAATTATTTGTATTTAGAATGTTATTTGATGCTGAAATATTATACAATTATTTTTAAAATAATTTTCCAAGAATTTTCTGCATATTGCTTCTTCTTTTTCTACTACTTCTTCCTCATCTTCTTCTTGTACTACTTCTTCTTGTACTTCTTCTTCTCCATCTTCTACTACTTCTTCTACTACTTCTTCTTCATCTTTTTCTTCTACTACTTCCTCTGTTTTTATCTAAGGAAATAATTGCATTATGCCAAATTACAGCCTGGCTTCAATATTTGTATATTTTGACTGTCAAATCCAACCTCTTCAGGCATTTATAGCCCAGGTTAGCCTTCCCAAAACTGTTTTGAGTCCAGATTAGGACTTCAGTCTGTTGGAGTCAGCAGGTTGGTAAAGAGACGTTTTTTCCCCCTACACAGTTAACATAGTATCATCTCCTGATGACATTGCATTTGTTGGGCCAAAAAGATCAGATGTTGTAGTCTATCTGTAAACCACGAAACAAAATATATCTGTAAACCACAAAACAAAATACCAATAACACTTTTAGGGGTGAACAAAAAAGAAGATGAAGTACTTCTTTTTCTGCAGGGTTTTAGGCATTTCATTCTCGAGGGTTTTAGGTATTTCATTCTCCAGGGTTTTAGGTATTTCATTCTCCAGGGTTTTAGGTATTTCATTCTGTAGGGTTTTAGGAATTTCATTCTCTAGAGTTTTAGGTATTTCATTCTCTAGGGTTTTAGGTATTTCATTCTCCAGGGTTTTAGGTATTTCATTCTACAGGGTTTTAGGTATTTTATTCTCTAGGATTTTAGGTATTTCGTTCTCGGCTAACTTCTATCCACTGTCCAGAGATATTTAGCTTGGCATAAATTACTTTGTAGCACACATGATCTGTGAATCTTTTCTAACTAGTTCTAAAGTATTTTTATCAAGAGCTTATTTACAGGTTCACATCGCTTAACTTACCAAGTCAACATTATTTTTGGGGATATCCGGCAGGATTTATTTCTGTAAAACACTAGTTCTTCATTGAACCATTTAACAAGTCTCTAATTCTGATATAATAAATACATTAAAATGATGTCTCTGCAGCGAAGATTGGCTACAGTTTGCCCAATGCTGTCTTTAGGAATGTTTCACAATGAGGCCCCAATATTAACACTACTTTTGTACCATTGTCTGAAAACCCTAAAAGTAATTTTAATTTGGAACCCCATTGTGGGGAAAACAAGAATAGACCCATTGCCTCCTCAACAAGCATGTCGTAAGAGTCGACTAATTGGGGGCTTCCTTAGAAGTCAGAATGAATCTGCCTGAGAGCCAAGAAACCAACAATCTGCATGGATGCGCACACAACACTCAGCTTCTGGAACAAGGCTAAAGTCCAGAGGTGGACAAACAACCAGTACTTTCTGCCAGAGTTTACAGCCGGTGATCCTGAAGATGAATCAGAAGTACAGGGCTGTTTATCTGTTTACTAAAGGGCCAATATTTTAAAAAGAAGCTAACATTTTAAAGATCAATACTACAATACAAATGGCAAAGAACCGTGGGCTACTTGCTAGGCCTTCGCGCTACTTACTAGGCCTTCGCGAGTCAGATTTGGCCCACGGATCACCAGTTAAATAGTACTGCCCTAGTACTTGAGGATCAAGAAATTAATCCACAAATGTTTAGGCCACAGAATCCACAATTCTGATATAATATCTTCTCAAGCTCTACTTGAAAATAATGATCATGCTCAGTGGATACATTTAGAATTATCTTGTTATTTTTAAGTAATAAATACTAGTTTTACATTTGGACACTTTAAAATTGTGTGTACAGAATTACTGGAAATGTGCACAAAAGGATAAAGGTAAGCTGGTCGCAAATAAAGACAAACATTAGTCGTCCTTTAATTTAAAATCTTGATCATGGACCTTGATTACCTGAATTGAGTCAAGAATGGAAATCAGACCACTCAGTACATTCCCATGTGTGCTCCGTCTTCATCTTCAGCAGCCAGTGAAGAGTTCTGTTTCTGATAGTACCAATTGCATTTTGATTATATGACTGTTTTGCTTTTCCTCAGAGTGCACTATTGGTCACATCCCCTTGTAACTCCCCGGCACACCATTCTGTCCACACTGCAATAATCTGTTTGCACTCTTGCATTGTTCACTTGCTTCTAAAGGGTCTTGACCACTCTAGCTTGTCATATATTACCATGGATAAATCTAAAATCATACTTTACTAGTTGCAACCACCCCCCTACCCCCCCCCCCCCCAGAAAAAAATGCCATGTTACAAATACATCAATGTGTGTACACAGACACATAGGTGTAAGGTGATGATTTTTTGTTTTTGAAACAGATAACAGTGGAACGGAAATAAGAAAAATTAAAAAAAAAAAAAATAGTGTACATAAAGTTTTAGGGAGGACTTGAACCCAAGACCTTCTGCCTGTTACACAGATGCGATAATCATTTAAATCATAATCTGAGACAGTAAAACCCCAGTATTTGACAGTGTGGCAAACATACACGTGTATGATCTGTTATAAGAGCAGACAATTCTGGTTGTTCGTCCACCTCTGGAATTTAGTTTTGTTCCAGAACACTTTGCATGCACATCCGTTTAACAGTTATGGCTTATTTATATGCAGATTCTTGGTTCCTTCCCTCACAGCTAAAAGAAACCATAGACTCTAGTTTCAGAGGAGGTAACATCGAAATATTGTTTTATAAAACCACATTTTTCTAGGAAAGTAAGAAGCTTGTGGTAAATACTCAGGGGATATAACTCAAGATGCCCTGGGTAGCGCTAAGGGTCACAGACTGAAAAGAGGAACAGAACGTCTTGGATGGCGCAAGCTGAAAACACAATCAGACTTTTGTGCAAGCTTGATGAATTATGCGAAGTGAAGAGTAGGTCAGAGTGTCCGAAAACGTTTAAAACTTGTGCTGGGTTCTTATCACTTTGAGTCGTGAGTGCAGGGACTGGCCAGCTCGTGCTGCAGAATCAGAAGTTCAGCAAATGATTCATGACAATTCACGCACAAGTGATGTGATTATCTATGCAGATGGCTCTGTGTTGAAGGGTAGACGAAGTACATGTGGGTTCAATGGAAAATCGAATGGACGTCGCTTAGTGCAACAAAGCTCGGCATATGATATCACAACGTCTAGTTTGAGAACAGAGGTGGAGGCAGTCACTGCTGCATTTCGCTGGCTTGAGAATAAGCTATACACACATGCCGTGATTGTAACTGACTCACAGAGCATGTTGAGAAAAGTGGAGAGAGGTATGCTCTGTGCAGAGTGGCAAACATCACTTTAGAGGTGTCGGGTAGTTGGCATCCTTTGGATATTCTCTCCAGGTGATGCCGGTGTGTTGGGAAATGAGCATGCAGAAAGACTGGCCGGTTCTGCACCACTTGGTGGTGAACTGATGTATGACAAGCTCGATGTTGTGAGAGCCCTCTGGGAGCTAGTCAGCAGTGCAAAAGCGTAAATAGATCACTAATCATCACGGTCTGAGGAGAATGACCCTGTGAGGAGTTACCAGGGGATTTGGCTGATGCTCAGCACTCGAGGGAAAGGCGAGACGGATATACAACCACACAGTTACTGGTACAGTCGGAATTGGAACTCTTCGTTTGCTGCTGATTATTTGCGACGGAGCGTTTATGGGAGGTGATAGGTTCGATTCCCGGCACGGTAACTATAGCTTTCAAGTTTTTTTTTTTTTAATTGTGCCGTTCTATCTTTCTTTTTTTTTTTCTGTGAGGGCCGATCGATACATTGTCTGTTTGTTTATTATGTGTATAAAATATTCATAATACCTCAAAATCTTACGGGGATAAAAGCGGCCATTACTGCCTGCATTAACCACTTTCGCGATGTAGACGGAAATGTTGTGTGTATGTGTGCGCGCGCGTAAACAAAAAAAAAAAAAAAAAAAGGGGGGGGGGGGGGGGTCTCTTTCTGCCTGAGGATTTTGGGTCACGTGGCTAGTGTTTTAGTTTTGCACCCCCAACCCTTTTCAACAGAAACCTATTACCTTACCGATGATTTAAACTCGAGTCTCCCGTGTTGAGAGCCGAGCGTTCTTATCCTTTCGGTCAGCAACTCTTCACCATGGGCCGATACACCAGTGTCGTGACGAGGGTCCCTTACTTTTACGTTATGCTGAAGGACCCACAAGTCGGTGAAATCTCCGCTGCATCCCCAGTACTCTTGATTTATAATATTGTTACCCAGAGTTGGGACACGATAAGCTGCCAGTTTTGTGACGTTCTAGATTCCAAGACCGCCATTTATCGTCTGCCGCATTTACATGATGCCCTATTTATTTTGTATACGTGATGGCGGCAACATTAGTCCGTCTTATTAGGTTTTACTAGACGGATTTGATACAGAGATTATGCTGGTTAGATTCTTCGAGAAACCACAGCGATCTCCGGTTTCCTTCTTGTTTAGATCATATCAGTATTATCACTGCATCACTCAGTCATGGAGCTTCCGAGAGGAAGCAGCAACAGTCATTTTAAAACTGTCTCAAAGGGTCTTTGAGCCAAGTTATTTTTAACGCTCTGGGACTGTTCTCGGTTCCATTTCGCACCCCCTACCTTGGTGCGCTAGAGCAGGTGTTTCGGAGGTCTATGGAGGTCGCCACTGAAGCTGCTGAGTTTTGTGCTTTGTGCGACACCCTCTACTTGCGAATAGGCAGTTTGCGGAGAAAGATAAGTCCATACGGGATAGAACGTGATAAACGAATTTCTCGCTTGTAAACGCCTTTAAACCTGTCCATTAAGTACGCATAGAAACGTATAGTTATCTGATAGCACGTTTTTTTTTTTTTTGGTTGAGGGGAAAACCAGTGCGCTTAAAAACTATAGATGGCCCAGATGCAAAAGAATTGCCATTTAATTGTTTCAATCCTATGGAATTACTGTGTGCAATTTGAACAGTTTCACTCAATAAAAAATCGGCCTATTTGCCTACCCTTTGTGATTTTCAAATGTTGGCAGATTTTTAACGCGGACCTTGGTTTTCCTATTTATTCGTCCTTAAAAGTGAAAGTAATGCTCCAATCAGTCCTTTGCGCGGCAACTAGACTGAGAAATAGTCTCTGAGATTTTGTAACCGGTTCTATTTTATACAGGTACTATTGTAAACAAGTTTCCTATGTGCCACCTGTTAACTCTTTTAGTACTTTGCAACTCGCCACACGTTTATTTGTTCTTACTGATGGCTGCACGTTTCTTAACTTCTCGAGATGAATTTGACCAACACGAATGTGTGGCACAGGACGTTAAAGGTCCATCGGACATGGAAATACACGAGGACAAAGTAATAGCTAAGGGACCAAGAGTGGATGCAGATTATACAAATTAGTTTGTCGACAGATCAACCTCATTGTACAAGGAACCATTCAGTCCGTAAGTTCTCGCATCTCCTCCTCGGTTAATTCCGCAGCGTGTAGCGGCTGGCGACACCAGTTATGTGTTAGTTCCTTATCTTTTTTGTGTGTCTTCCTGCATAGTGCTCTCTTATCTGGCCTCACTTGCTTTCCTTTTCATTTTACAAATGACACGCAACAAGATGATATACACTGTGCCATCTCAGCTACTGCAGAGAATCCAAGGGCGCTATTTCTATGTTTAGATATGGTTCTTGGCAGTATTCCATTTGTGGTTTTAACTGTACCGGCCTTTCGCAGTCACAGACTATTTATTCTTGGCCCGAACGTGTCTTTTCATTCCACTGACGAGACCTCAACGCGGCTTCTTCGGGAATACGTCAATTAAGTTTTTTTTTTTTGTATTCGTAAATGCTCTGTAGCCGCGACGCTCACTTTCCGTTTGTGTTAGTTATATTGTAAAGCTTGCTGATCTACTTTTCGTTCTGTTTAATCTCATTATATGGTTTAGCTATGTGATATACCTGGCTTGAGCTTTCACCTTTTTTTTTTTACGGATGTCTGTATGGTCATAGACTGAACTACAGTTGTTCTTTCAACAAGATGCCGTCGTCATTTGCAGTTGAAAGATTCGATTCCCCGCATTTTAACTATAACGTTTCTTGCATATAACTTTTGCACGGCTGTGAACACCAACCCCGGCGTCTGTATGCTGTATGAGGTTTTACTAGAGTGTTTTCGTTTAGCACTTTGCATTACTAGGAGAACGGTCGAAGCCTTTATACGATTGTCAAAATCAACGCAAAGCTGTCTGATAGCTTTCGAATTTTAAGCTATTGCGTGCGCCTTCCAGTCTGTACTTCTTTCCTCTGCATCTTTTTCGCGTTTACCAGCTGCAGACTCCGGCGGAAAGTTCTGGTTCCTCGTCCACTCCTAGACTTTAGTATTGTTCCAGAGCTTGAGTTTTGCGTGCACATCCGCTTTACATATCTAGCTTATTTGTACACGGATAATTGGTACCCTATCTCTCAGGCAGGTGCACTCCCTCGAAGGAATCCCTAATTAGTCGAGTTTTATTTACGACATACTTTTTAGGCAGACAGTGGTCTGTTCTCATTTCCTCACAATGGGATTAGAACCAACACGGGGACTTGGCGATGTCTTTTCTACGATATACAAAATATGAGACTGAAAGTATCACAGAAACCATCACCGCAGGGACTCCCAATAAGAATCTGAACATTAGATCTAATAAAACATATCACACAATCAAACACTTCAAACAGTTCCTGTTGAGTGTAAACATGGGGATTACCAAGAACAATCACGTTATAATTTTAGGCATTTGTCCCATTTTGTTGACAATTCATAATACAGTCTTTCTGTTACCACAGATCGTATTAAATGGTTTCCTGTTGTGACCACAACTTCTCTTTCTCCTTCCTCTTCCTCCTCGTTCTTCTTCTTCTCCTCCTTCTCCTGCTCCTGCCACTGCTGCTGCTGCCCCTTCTTCTTCTTCTTCTTCTTCTTCTTCTTCTTCTTCTTCTTCTTCTTCTTCTTCTTCTTCTTCTTCTTCTTCTTCTTCTTCTTCTTCTTCTTCTTCTTCTTCTTCTTCTTCTTCTTCTTCTTCTTCTCTTCTTCTTCTTCTTCTCTTCTTCTTCTTCTTTCTTCTTCTTCTTTCTTCTTCTTCTTCTTCTTCTTCTTCTTCTTCTTCTTCTTCTCTTCTTCTTCTTCTTCTTCTTCTTCTTCTTCTTCTTCTTCTTCTTCTTCTTCTTCTTCTTCTTCTTCTTCTTCTTCTTCTTCTTCTTCTTCTTCTTCTTCTTCTTCTTCTTCTTCTTCTTCTTCTTCTTCTTCTTCTTCTTCTTCTTCTTCTTCTTCTTCTTTCTTCTTCTTCTTCTTCTTCTTCTTCTTCTTCTTCTTCTTCTTCTTCTTCTTCTTCTTCTTCTTCTTCTTCTTCTTTCTTCTTCTTCTTCTTCTTCTTCTTCTTCTTCTTCTTCTTCTTCTTCTTCTTCTTCTTCTTCTTCTTCTTCTTCTTTCTTCTTTCTTCTTCTTCTTCTCTTCTTCTTCTTCTTCTCTTTCTTCTTCTTCTTCTTCTTCTTCTTCTTCTTCTTCTTCTTCTTCTTCTTCTTCTTCTTCTTCTTCTTCTTCTTCTTCTTCTTCTTCTTCTTCTTCTTCTTCTTCTTCTTCTTCTTCTTCTTCTTCTTCTTCTTCTTCTTCTTCTTCTTCTTCTTCTTCTTCTTCTTCTTTCTTCTTCTTCTTCTTCTTCTTCTTCTTCTTCTTCTTCTTCTTTCTTCTTCTTCTTCTTCTTCTTCTTCTTCTTCTTCTTCTTCTTCTTCTTCTTCTTCTTCTTCTTCTTCTTCTTCTTCTTCTTCTTCTTCTTCTTCTTCTTCTTCTTCTTTTCTTCTTCTTCTCTTCTTCTTCTTCTTCTTCTTCTTCTTCTTCTTCCTCTTCCTCTTCCTCTTCTTCTTCTTCTTCTTCTTCTTCGATTTAAAGAACAGTTGGCGCTTTGTGTTGTGTGATCTGCGCAGTTCGGCCTAACACATCCGATTTCAGCAATTATTTTTCATTAGTCGCCTTCTACGACATGCATTTTAACGGCTGCTCCCCCTCTCCAATGGGGCCTAGAACCCACATGGGGAACCCTAACTTCGAGCCAGTCCACACAGCTAGTATTAACCTGACATGGCATACGTAGAATGTTAGTTTAAAAAAAAAAAAAGTCTTGACCGCTGTCGAGATAATGGAAAAACAAAAATTAATGAACACCAGCTATAATTACTAGTAATTACTAGCTTGACGAATTGAAAGACAAGCAATAATTTCAAACGTAGTCTTTATGAAAGTCAATATTGCAGCCTTGGCTACAAAACGTAAATATTATGTTATTCATTGAAAAACATCAGTTGTTTAGTTTTGAATGTGCTGTTTGCGTTTTACGATGAGCTTCACATTCTAAAGCACTTGCAATTTTTTTTAAATGACAGAGCAGTAGCAGAGGTTCAGTACGATAGGGGCACCGGAACATGGAAAACTATGTACCTTGAGCCCACCCCCCACCCCTCAAGAAAAATTGTTATGGCAAAGCTGTTCCCCCCACCCCCCCCCCCACCCACCCCCTTGAAAACAGTGCCGTGTTGTAAGTTGTGCATACATCTAATATTATTTCAAATATGCAATTTTTTATTCCAGTTCAGTCCATTATTTATGTTGTTGTTGTTATTATTATTATTATTATTATTATTATTATTATTATTATTATTATTATTATTATTATTATTATTATTAATATTAATCACTTGAGCTGGGGCAAAATGATTAACCTCTGTTCTTATCATCGGGATCGGTTTCATCCACACTTTTATTTAATCTGTTATAAATTAACTATTCAAATGGCTGTATAGTTAAGAGTTGAATTGATTCAAGAACCGACAGCACAGCACTCCAAGCCTTCCCATAAGCGCTCCGTCCTTATCTTAAGCAGCCAGCGCAGAGTTTCAGTATAGTATAAATTATAATGTAAGCAACGATGGGGGCACATTCAAACCCCCCCCCCCCCTCACTAAATCTTTACTGCAACAGTGTGTTGATAGTCTCTTGATGTAATAGTGTAGCACATTGTATAACAATTATCGATAATATTAATAATTGCAGCCAGGGAAGTAAATAAAGAACAGGACTAGTTAACTGTACCATTAAGTTATATACATGGTACGTAACGGCAACGTCTTTATGAATAATGCCTGATTCAGAACAGAGAACGGAACTAGTTACCAGTACCATTAAGTTATATACATGGTACGTAACGGCAACGTCTTTATGAATAATGCCTGATTCATTACAGAGAACGGAACTAGTTACCAGTACCATTAAGTTATATACATGGTACGTAACGGCAACGTCTTTATGAATAATGCCTGATTCATTACAGAGAACGGAACTAGTTACCAGTACCATTAAGTTATATACATGGTACGTAACGGCAACGTCTTTATGAATAATGCCTGATTCATTACAGAGAACGGAACTAGTTACCAGTACCATTAAGTTATGTGCTTGGTACGTAACGGAAAAGTCTTTATGAATAATGCCTGATTCAGAACAGAGAACGGAACTAGTTACCAGTACCATTAAGTTATATGCGTGATACGTAACGGCAAAGTCTTCATGAATAATGCCCTATGCAGAACAGAGAACGGTACTTTTGGGAGGCCGGTCTACATCCTGCGCTTGATGATATAATGTGTGAGCGTTGGTCCGTGTAATGGAAGCTGGTTGTTTTCTTCTTCCGGGTTGCCTCTCAGGAGTTTGATCACCACAGGCATCATCGGCGAACGACCGCCCATTGGCTGGCCGCTAGACGACTTCGTCGTCGGTCGAACAGTATTTGGGTCTGTCTCCTTTGATCGCATCAACATTGCAGTAGTCTTTTCCATGGCTTTTGGTGGCGTGTAATGCTAAGCCATTTTATAGAGGGCACATAACCTAGTCACAATTATAACCTAAAGCTCCCCATTCGAGGATGCTGGTTGAAAGTGACGATTTCGGGGTGGGGGGGGGAGGGGGAGCAAGCCAAACCAAGACTATCAGAGCAAATTTCATCACTCAGCACGTCATTTAACAGAGCGTCGCTCTCCCCACGACCGTCTAGAAACTCCATATCTCTAGCCAGTTTTCTAGCCATATGTACTCACCTATCCAATGCATCTTCAATGCCTTGTATCCACCTTCATGAAGGTCGAGCTCTGTCTCGTTTTGCGCAAACTGTACCCTCCTTCAAAGCCACATTTCTAGGCAAGTAACTTAGACGGCTTCACAGATTATAATTAGGGTACCAGTAACGGCTGCATCAGCTGGTAGGAGAAGTGTCTAGATACAACACTGTACTATCTTATTCTAACTCCGTCCCAATATTGGACACATTTGTGTGTGTGTGTTATTTTAAAACGCCACTCCGGCTGTAGTCAGGGGCCCTAATATAACCTAACCGTTGAAAGGGCTTTCTGGGACTGGCGCCGGAGAGGGGGGGGGGGGATTCTCATCCGAATGGTAGCACGTTGTGTCACCGGCTGCTTATCCCTCGTTGCGCGGTCCTGGTGGGGTTGAACGTAACTCACTCACTCACTGTACTATTTGCAGGAGGGGAGGAGGAGGAAGAAGAAAAGAAGAAGAAGAGCAGAGGATGATAATGATGGCGAAGAAGAAGATGATCATGATGAAGAAGAGGGAGAAAACAAAGTAGAGGAAGAAAAGGAAGAAGAAGGAGCAGACGCGAAAGAGTTCAGCTACGTTTTTATACGCAACGACATGGTGGTCGTAATAAATCCTTGCATCCCAGGATAGAAGTGAAACACGAACGTATTATCCTGCTTGGAAGTGTCTTCTTCTTCTGCCTTCTGTCCCCCTCTGGAGCATTTTACCTCAACCAGCTCACTCCAAATCGTTTTTTATTTGCTTTTGCATGCGGCTGATTCATATCCTCAGCACCTTGTTAACTTCACACTCTATCCCCCTTCTCCGTGTGTTTGTGGTCTGCCTTAATTTCCAAGCCCCTGTAGTGCAAAGCCGTTCTTATAATATAGTCCTCAGGTTTTCTCATCGCGCGTCCTGTCCAACGCCACCGTTTTCTCTTCACATCTTGGTCCACTGGGACTGGTTTAGTTCTCTCTCAAAGTTCAACATTATTGATTCTATCATACCACTTAATTTCCTCTATTCTGCGCAGGCACCAGTTAATGAAAGTTTGTTTATTAGTATTTAAATTGTTCTCCAAGTTTCTGCTCCATACAACAGTACTGATTTGACATTAGAGTTATAAACATTTTAAGTTAAGTATTAGTTTTAATTTCTTTCGACCTCCACAGTTTCCCTAGGGTTATAAAAGCTTATCTTGCTTTTTGTATTCGTATTTTAATATCTCTGCCAGTTTCTCCATCTTTATCTACCTTATTTTACAAATAGATGTATGACTCCACATGTTGTAATGGCATACAATTAAGAGAAACTACCTTGCTTTCTGCCTGACTTATCTCGTAAACTTTATTTTTCCCTTACATATTTTGTGAATGCATTGTTGTTGTTATCTCGCATTAAGTACGTATGTTGAAGTATAGTTTTCTTCTATGTCTTCGACTGACCGCTTCATCCAACTGTATTTTTAAAGATTCTCGTCCGTGATGTGTATTAAATTAGAGTTTATTTCCCCCTTCCCCTCTACACACGCACACCACCACCACCACGAGCGGAGAAGATGAAATCTCGATAATGAAACTACTTAAAAACAAATTACTTGTTAGACATAGCCATTAGGGAACGAGATACGATCCAGTGTAGGAATACTCAGGCAGCGGAGGTGAAAGCTAACAAAGCATGAGGAAATAGTCACGGGGAAGAAACCGTGGGCTCTATACAATTCATCTTCTGTCCGAGCAAGGACTTCTATCAAGTTGATGTTGATGAAAAACCCACTTCAGCCAGCTGGGTAAATTGTCAGCTGACATTAGTTTGCTAATGGCGAGACTAATCATCCTGAGACGGCTCAATAAAACTGATGAAACACGATTTCCTCAAGTTGATTAGCAACGAGAAATTTGTCATTGTAGAGGATAATCATAACTCATCAGATTAATGGAGCGGAAAATTTCCCTTCGATCCCGACAAAATCTATCTGTCCAAAGCTATTTTTATCCTAATTTCATGTGGGATGGCGTATCTGAATACACTAGGGTGGGTTAGCTTGAAACACTCTTCAACGATTAGGAAGATAACATGCGTTTACACATAATCTCTTTTTGTCTGCGGGAAAAAAGTGGCAATACGGCCCACAATGTATATTATTTATTTAAAGAAATAGAATTACCAGGACTGCACATCAATGGTAGAATAATAAACAATCTGAGATATGCTGACGACACAGTGTTGCTAGCAGAGAGTGAGCAGGAGTTGCAAGACCTAGTGGAGCAAGTAAACAGAAGGAGTGCAGAATTTGGATTAGATATAAATTTGAAAAAAGACAAAAACCATGATATTTAGCAAAGAAATAATCAGCTAACAATGAATATCACAGTGAACGGGGTGAAATTGGAACAAGTTAAAAATTTTTTATATCTTGGACAAGTAATACATGTGACGGCAGAAGTGAAGCAGAAGTCAAGAAAAGAATAGGGATGGCCAAAAATATTTTCAACAACATGCAAAAGTTACTGACATCAAGAGAAATAAGCAATACATTAAAAATGAGAATTGTCAAATTTTATGTATTCTCAACCTTACTGTATGGCACAGAGACATGGACAATGAACAAACAACTGGAAAATCGTATCAATTCTTTGGAGATGTGGATATACAAAAGATTAGATCGTATTTCATGGAAACAAAAGCTATCAAATACAGAGGTACTGAGGAAATTGGGAATGAAACGAGAGTTGCTAGGTGAAATAAAAAAGAGACAAGTGAAATATTTTGGCCACATTAAAAGAAATAACAGTATTGTAAAGATCATCCTAGAGGGAAAGGTTCAAGGTAGGCGAGCAAAAGGGGACAGCGTTACAAGTGGGAGGATAACATCAAGAGATGGACGAACAGCAGTATGAGTGAGTGTACATCAAGGGCAAGAGACAGGGCTTGTTGGAGATCCATTGCAGCCAACCTTCATTGTGGAGACGGCACCTGATTGATTGATTGATTATTTATTTATGTGTCTATTACAGTAGTGCTGAAGAAAAATGATACCAACAAAGGATGCTGGTACTGCGTACAGTTGGAAGCCGCCGTAATGTAGCGGCTGAATACTCTCGCCTTCTGATCTTTCAAAAATGACATTGGCTCCCAGGTCGACCCAGTCCTAAAAGGGTACCACGTAAAGTCCTGGGATTTGATGACGGCCGGCGTGATGCCAATCATATCACACACCAAGTGCCGATTAGAGAATCAACATAGGTCTAGCCCCGAAGGCGTGGAAACGGGTCTTGTATGTTACTTCACTGCGTACCGTTGCCTACGGCCACAGAAAGAGCCCTGCGTATTTGTATTGTTGTGGGCCCGCCGTGGTGTAGCGGCTGGACGCTCGCATGCGGATCTGAAGGTCGTGGGTTCGGGTCCTGACGGAGCCAGACTTTAAAAAAAATGACTTTGGCTCCCAAGTCGACCCAGCCTTAAATGGCTACAGGTAAAGTCATGGACCAACGGTGGCTGGGCATGATCGTATTACTACTTTGGATGGAATTAGTGTTCATCACTCGTGATGGGCGAACAACAACTAGCCATGAATGCCCAATACGCATAAAGGCGTAGAAAAAAACCCACCATTTATTCCACATTCAATGAAACAAATCCACAACTCACGGCGCCCATGAAACGCGCGATTTGATGTTTTTTTTAAAAGTTCCCTTGCTCACTTAAATGTAAGCTTACTGATTGTTTTGCTTTGAATCAGTGTTTTTAAAAAAATTCCATAAACCTTACACATGGCAGCGTGAAGACTAATTGTTTGTCTACATAAACAAAAAACAAAAACAAAAAAATTATTACAAGGACATGATTATTTCAACACCTACACGAACAGTTAGTGAGACACATTTTTAAAGTTGTTCACGACTTCAGGAAGGGACTGTAATTGTGTATTCCTCGTCGCTACTGTTTGTACCCATGCTCAGATTTGACAGCCTCTGAGACCAGCAGTTACATGACATCGATTCCTGCTGCTTGCTTTCATCTTAGTCAGTGATACGTAGCAAGGCCACGTTCTTTAAATAATTCAGCATGCCTCTATTTATAGAGAGGCCTTGATATCTGCACAATCATAAATTGCATTATAGGGTATAAAAAGGATACGTAACTAAATTGTTTAATCTTCCAGTCTATGTTGCAAAAAAAAAAAACTATCTAACATCTGTCAGCGTACACTAAAACAAGAAAACCCTAGTAAATACATAAAAAAAAAATGATGGGGGGACGGCTGGGGGGGGGGGGGGGGGGGGACAAATCATACATTTACAAATAAAAAAACTCACTTAATTTGGGATGTCCCTTTTCAGCTAAAATTATTTATTGGTTGTTCTGTTAACAGCTTATGATATTTTGGTCACCCTACCTTTAGTCGGGCGTGATGCTGACCACATCACGCAACAAGTGCCGATTGGTTTATAAAACAACAAAAACAACTGGTCTACCACTATATGCCCTAAACACCTAAAGGCTGTACAAAGGTTCCTTTACTTACCTTGCAAGGCCAGCATTTGGTGTTTGTGGTTTTGCTAGGTATTGTTTAACGTCAGTAGTTTGCCATTGTCGGCGTATGTGGCTTAGGCGTTGCGAACGCGCTTCGTAATAGTCAGGGTGCACGGTTCGACCCCTGCTGCGGACGGCATGTCTTGCGATGGTTTCGACCGTGGTACCGACAGCGGACCGTCCAGGAAGCAATGGCAAACTACTGGACGTAAAATGTGCCTAGAAAAACCACAACAGCCAGAAAGTGCTGGGGTTAGTTCTGCAACGTCCTGTAAAGGATACGCTAATAATTTAGTTTGCCCTTAAACGATCGGCTATCAAAGTCACGCAAAGCAGTCAGCTGCCAAATCATCCACAGCTGGAGCCAAAACAGGTTCCCTCGGAATTACAACCGTATTCGCAACCTCTAAGCAACAGGCACGATGTTACGAGTATCGAAATGTTTAGAAAAGACAAACAGGGTTATTTTTGACGCCATGCAACTATGGAGAAATCCAGTGATGTGACTTATACACTGTCTGAAAAGACATATGTCAGCTGTTCTTATTAGAGGTTGGAAGTTTGAACAACAGATGAACATCATGGCACACGGGTAGTAACCCATAAGTGCTCCACTCTTCTTCTAACTCAAGTCTTGAGTCCGAAGAAGCTCAGCGCAGTGCACAAGGCTATGTAGCACCGGCGAGGATCCTGAAATACTTCGGGTAGGTTAGTAACTCCAAATTTTGCCCGGGCAGCGCCGTTAAGCTAATGTTTTCGATTTCAGGGGACAGGGGGGAATTACTATAAGTTTTTCTTATTAGTATCGATGCTGTGCTGCTGACTGATGATGAGGACCTGCATTCGGGCAGTCGAAACAGACCTTAACCGTCCTTACATTTGTCAGTCTGAATATGTTCAAAAGACGAGGAATATTTGAGAGGTTTATAAATAATGTTCATAGACAGTTAGCTAATTGAAGTAAATGTTAAACTATTTTTCTTCCTCGTTGTATCTTTCTTCTCCTTCTCTTCCCCGTCTTCTTCCCCCTTTTCTTCTCATTCTCCTCCACCTGACCCACGAAGCCTGAGAGGAAAATAGAATTCACGCAGAAAAATCAAATCAAATGGATAAGCGGGGTTAGACAGATGGATCTATGGGCTGGCATTTGAACCGTCAGTTGAAGAAGAATGTACTTTGAGTGTATCACGTTTAATCCCCCCTCCCATCTCAAAAAGTTTAAGCTTCTCGAATTATTTTTGGATGTTTCTGTTCTCCGCACCCGGTATCTCCATATTTCATTGATATTACATTTTTGTCTGTTTTCTGTAATTTGTGTGTATATGTGTACTTTCACTCAACTCTGACACAGATGATCTTCCATGCGGTGTTGTGAAACTGTCCAGCATCTATTCTCTCGATCTTCCTCTGCCTCTCCTCTCGTCCAACTTTCTTACTGTGACGATGTACTCCAGTTTTCTCCTTCTCGTCACACAACCAACGAAGGTAGATTGTCTCTTTCTTATGAGGGCAATCAGCAGCTCTCTTCGTGAGCCGGTTTCTTTCAAGACGTCTTCATTACTCTTTTTATCGGTCCAGGGTATTCTCATCATTCGCCTATAAAACCGCATCTCCGCAACCTCCAAATGAGTTTTCACCTGAGATAATAGACCTATAATAATAATAATAATATTTTGCTATTTCAGGGAATTTTTTTGTTAAATTTATTTTTACAAGAAAATTACATTTGTTAAAAAAAAAAAAAAAGGGAGAAATGGAATTTTGTTAGACCCCAAATTGTAGCTTAGTTAGTTTATACCTGACTCCAGCAGCACTGGTATAGCTCCTTATGTCTGATGCACCAGTGGTGTGGACATTGTCAGTTGCTTTCCTTGTACAGAAGTGTCACAGACCTTTAAGTGACCTTGATGGTCCGTGGCTCGTAACTGGGCCTATGACAGACAAACTAACTTTGACACACACCGAACCCGAACGCACACAGGACAATCTTCATTGCAAGTACAGATATTACAACAGACAGTTTACTTCCTGCTGTATGGCCCACCTGTTGCCTAGACCCTCTGGCCGAACGAGCTTTACAATCGCCTCGCTCTCCAGTCCAACTAAAGTGTGGACATTGTCATTGGCCATATTTGTACAGAAAAACATCTCATTGTGGTATCCTATCCGGTTTGTAATATTTCTCTTCCTGATTTCATTTTCTTTCGTTAATCAAGATGACTGTTTCCAGCAACGTGATCCCGGAAGTGTCCTCCCAACTCACTTTTACTTTATGATATGTTCAA
Organism: Candidula unifasciata; assembly: GCA_905116865.2. NCBI lineage: Eukaryota > Metazoa > Mollusca > Gastropoda > Stylommatophora > Geomitridae > Candidula > Candidula unifasciata. The sequence continues at coordinate 35,157 of CAJHNH020000957.1, read as the reverse complement.
TGCGTCTGTGGCTTAGATGCAGGGGGCTGAGTGGTTTCGAGGTAAGGTTTTCGCCTCGAGTGCTGGAGGTCCCGCGTTAAAGCCCTGATGAAGGGTGGGATTTTTTCACATGGACTTCTAGTAATTTCCCCTTGTCTCTGGGTGGTGAGATCGGACGCTCGTGTGTATTCTTGCGCACGTATAAAATCCCTTGGCAGTTGGAAATCAGAAAGAGTAGCCTAACGGCACTGCCCGTGAAATATTTGGAGTTTAAAATTTAACCAAAATATTCCAGGATCCTCGCCAGTGCAACGGAGTTCTTGCACTGCACAGAGAATCTTCAGACTCAGGCTTGAGTTAATAGAAGAACGGAGCAGATACGGGTTACAGCCGTGTGCACTGATGTTGATCCGTTGAAAAAACATAAACATAGCTTATGTGTGCGAACTGGCACCACAAACATATTCAGACTGTGATGTTCTCAAACATTTGCAGCTCAGACAGATGCGAACAGGTCAATATATACCTTGTATGTTTATTATACACTAATTAACGTTATAGTCGCAGCTTAATATTTACGAATTGTTACCGTGTTGTTGTACAGTTAAATCCTTCTCAATTCTTCGTTTTCACATCTCCATGTTTTGCTTTATTTGTTTTAGTTTTAAAGCCCTCTCTTTCTCTCTCTCTCTCTCTCTCTCTCTCTCTCTTTCTCGCTCGCGCGCGCGCGTGCGCTCTTTCTCTCCCCGGGATTGCATTCTACAAGATTAACTTCTCATGTGAGAATCAAACAGTTACAACTCCCGGAAACTGCTTTTTACCGTATAATCAAATAACAGTTATATTTGGGTGCTACAGAACGTTTATGGAGTCAGCCTGTCGTCCAGTGTAGGTGGTGGGTCTTGATTGCTTTGTATAGATAACATTCTCGAAAACCCCTACGGTCACCCAGTGAACTGGCTGGGTTGCAGTGGCCAGGTTGTACTGGCGCACTGTTGTCTCAATAACACAACACGGCGTTGTTTGGTTGTGAATATTTCATGGTGGGTTTAGTATCTGCTGATTGCCGTGTTGATTTTAGAGCCTCCGGTCAACAAATTATTATATCGCCTTGCTGATAATAAGTTAATGAACTGACGAAGTTAATGAACTACGGTAGTTCTTTCCTCAGACTCTGAATAAACCTGGCCACGTCAAAGCAACTGCCACAGAAAAAAAAAAGCGTTAAACATAGCTTAAACTTTTTGGGTGGGGAGGCGGGGAGGGGGAATCTCTTACAAACATTGTGTATTTGTGGTTCGCGCGCGTCCGTATATATATGTGTGTGTGTGTGCGTGCGTGCGTGCGTGTGTGTGTGTGTGTGCGCGCGCGCGCGTGCGTGTGCTTGCTTGCTTGCTTTCACTCAACTCTGACACAGATGATCTTACATGCGGTGTTGTGAAACTGTCCAGCATCTATTCTCTCGATCTTCATCTGCCTCTCCTCTCGTCCAACTTTCTTACTGTGACGATGTACTCCAGTTTTCTCCTTCTCGTCACACAACCAACGAATGTAGATTGTCTCTTTCTTATGAGGGCAATCAGCAGCTCTTTTCGTGAGCCGGTTTCTTTCAATACGTCTTCATTACTCTTTTTATCTGTCCAGGGTATTCTCATCATTCGCCTATAAAACCGTATCTCCGCAACCTCCAAATGAGTTTTCACCTGAGATTATAGACCTATAATAATAATAATAATATTTTGCTATTTCAGGTAATTTTTTTGTTAAATTTATTTTTAAAAGAAAATTACATTTGTTGAAATAATAAAAAAAGGGAGAAATGGAATTTTGTTAGACCCCAAATTGTAGCTTAGTTAGTTTATACCAGACTCCAGCAGCACTGGTATAGCTCCTTATGTCTGATGCACCAGTGGTGTGGACATTGTTAGTTGCTTTCCTTGTACAGAAGTGTCACAGACCTTTAAGTGACCTTGATGGTCCGTGGCTCGTAACTGGGCCTATGACAGACAAACTAACTTTAACACACACCGAACCCGAACGCACACAGGACAATGTTTATTGCAAGTACAGATATTACAACAGACAGTTTACTTCCCGCTGTCTGGCCACCTGTTGCCTAGATCCTCTGGCCGAACGAGTTTTACAATCGCCTCGCTCTCCAGTCCAACTAAAGTGTGGACATTGTCATTGGCCATACTTGTACAGAAAACCATCTCGCGGTCATTGTGGTATCCTATCCTGTTTGTAATATTTCTCTTCCTGATTTCATTTTCTTTCGTTAATCAAGATGACTGTTTTTAACAACGTGATCCCGGAAGTGTCCACCCAACTCACTTTTACTTTATGATATGTTCAATGCGTCTGTGGCTTAGATGCAGGGGGCTGGGTGGTTTCGAGGTAAGGTGTTCGCCTCGAGTGCTGGAGGTCCCGCGTTAAAGCCCTGATGAAGGCTGGGATTTTTTCACGTGGACTTCTAGTAATTTCCCCTGGTCTCTGGGTGGTGAGATCGGACGGGCGTGTGTATTCTTGCGCACGTATAAAATCCCTTGGCAGTTGGAAATCGGAAAGAGTAGCCTAACGGCGCTGCCCGTGAAATATTTGGAGTTTGAAATATAACCAAAATATTCCAGGATCCTCGCCAGTGCAACGGAGTTCTTGCACTGCGCTGAGAACCTTCAGACTCAGGCTTGAGTTAATAGAAGAACGGAGCAGATACGGGTTACAGCCGTGTGCACTGATGTTGATCCGTCGAAAAGACATAAACATAGCTTATGTGTGCGAACTGGCACCACAAACATATTCAGACTGTGATGTTCTCAAACATTTGCAGCTCAGACACATGCGAACAGGTTAATATATACCTTGTATGTTTATTATACACTAATTAACGTTATAGTCGCAGCTTAATATTTACGAATTGTAACCGTGTTGTTAAACCCTTCTAAATTCTTCGTTTTCACATCTCCATTTTTTGCTTGTTTCAGTTTTAAAGCCCTCTCTTTCTATCTCTCTCTCTCTCTCTCTCTCTCGCTCTCTCTCTCTCGCGCGCGCGTGCGCTCTTTCTCTCCCCGGGATTGCATTCTACAAGATTAACTTCTCAAGTGAGAATCAAACAGTTACAACTCCCGGAAACCGCTTTTAACCGTATAATCAAATAACAGTTATATTTGGGTGCTACAGAACGTTTAGGGGTCAGTCTGTCGTCCAGTGTAGGTGGTGGGTCTTGATTGCTTTGTATAGATAACATTCTCGAAAACCCCTACGGTCATCCAGTGAACTGGCTGGGTTGCAGTGGCCAGATTGTACTGTCGCACTGTTGTCTCAATAACACAACACGGCGTTGTTTGGTTGTGAATATTTCATGGTGGGTTTAGTATCTGCTGATTGCCGTGTTGATTTTAGAGCCTCCGGTCAACAAATTATTTTATCGCCTTGCTGATAATAAGTTAATGAACTGACGAAGTTAATGAACTACGGTAGTTGTTTCCTCAGACTCTGAATAAACCTGGCCACGTCAAAGCAACTGCCACAGAAAAAAAAAAAGCGTTAAACATAGCTTAAACTTTTTGGGTGGGAAGGCGGGGAGGGGGAATCTCCTACAAACATTGTGTATTTGTGGTGCGCGCGCGTCCTTATGTGTGTGCATGCATGTGTGTGTGTGTGTGTGTATGTGTGTGTGTGTGTGTGTGTGTGTGGAGCTCACAGGTTCCATCGCCTATACCGTAAAGAATAGAAAAAAAGTAGTTATTGCATTTTTTTTTACAGCAGTTTGCAAACAGCCACAGCTGTTTGTGGTCTTTCGAGGTAATTTTACGTTCAGTACCTTTTGAATTGCTGTCGATTTGGTCGGAGCTCCAAACTATTGTCGAAATGGACACAAAATGGCCTGCTGTCATAATAGAACCGGACATGTAGGAATTACAAACTACGCACTTAACCCCTAAACTACAAACATCGACTCAAAAAAAAAGCAAGGTATTATGTTGCTGGAGTTTCTTTTGTGTGTGTGTGTGTTTGCCCTTGCAACGGCGGTTAATAAGTGGTGTTGTGGTTTACGTCTGTCTAGTCTGACAAACATACGCCTTTTCAGCACCAGACATCCAACTTATTACTCACTTACTTACTTAGTCGCTCCTCTTCTACCTTGGGGTGGAGAGGCTTGCCAGAGAGAACGCCAGACGTCTTTATCAGCAGTTTTCTTTCTGGCTTTGCTCCAGCTAGGGACTGTCGAATGCTGTTTTCCCAGCGGACCCTTGTTCGTCCTGAAGGTCTGGTTCCCTGGTTCTTAGCCTCCTATGCCTGCCATGTTGGCCGATTTTCTCGCATTCTGCATACATGTCAAAACCATCGTAACTGTGACTGATCCACTCGGGTTTTTAAGGATTGGGTATCAAGATCTTGGCTTAGAAACCCTCGGTTTATGACCTGGAAGAGTCTCCAAGCAGCTGGTCTTCGTGTAGCCAGCTCAGTCCTAATGCCTCCGTTTCGGTCTAATACAACTCCAAGGTATTGAACTGGTTGACCTACTCCGATGCATACTGACCCAGCATGATATGGTGTTTCTTCTCCTCCCTTGAGATCACCATGGTTTTGGTTTTGGAGATACTGGTGGTCATCCCTCTCTTCTCAAGCTCTTTCTCCCTGACAAGTAAGTTGGATTGAAGGCGTGCCTGTGATTTAGCTATCATGACCAAATCGTCTGCAAATGCCAGCTCTGACATACAAATTGGTCTTATCTTCAAGTACCCTACTGAGTACTTCTTTGTCTTCTACTTACAGGTCTTGATGCCGTCATCCATCATAAGAATGAAGAGGTACATCCAACTTATGCAGATCGTAAATTACCGTAATAGCCTTTTACGATATGATTATTAAGGGATAGTGTGTCTGTTCTCTCCAACCTCGTCCTCCTTCTCTAGTCCTGTTTCATCCACCTTTCAGCGTCAGGCTCTGAAGAGGCGTCGGGTGCATGCCTTGGAATGTGCTAGGTAGATACTGGGATTTATGGCCTCGGATATTCCATCTGTCCCCCTCATTATCTCGCAAAAATAAAACCTTGGAAGTTTTTGGACTTTGAAGTTTGAAAATTGTCCCCACAATAGTGTTATATGTACTGTCTTGTTTAGTTTCTATTATAGTCATAGGATTGAGAAATAACGCAGCTAAAATCAGATGAGAAGAAACCATATTTTTTTTAAAAATAAAAGGCCTCATTTAGGAACATCACTCTGATAATAATGACGCAATGAAAGAAGTACACGACTATGGAGTGTAGACTAAAAGACAATTTACGACTACTCCCATAGTTATGGTAAAAGTACATAAAAATAAATGAGATTATAGACCAAATTACCTCATTTGCAACTGTGATTCGGATAATTATGACGGAGCTAAAGAAAGAATAAACAGGTCAGTACATTTAGAGGCCTAATTTACAAATGTCAATCCTTTAATTATGACGTAACTAAAGATAACAGTAAACAAAATGCACATTATTTTCTCTTGTCCATATTCTGCTTTGTGCCGCTAGACTTCGCTGGTTAACATATGATCAGTGTTCGAGCTACGACAAGCTCGGTTGTCAGGTATGCTGGGATGTTTCAAGGTTTTAGTGACTGCTTCAATCTATTTTCATTTTGGGCGTTCCCTGCCTCTTGGTGTTTATTCTTTCTTGTTGTACACTCCCCTTGCTGGTATCATTGGATTCGTTCGAATTAACTGGTTAAACCATTTCAGTCTTTGTTTTAAAGACCTTATTTATGACGCAACTTAAGAAAGAACACACAAGATATTTAAAAAAAAATGTATTTAGAGCTGTCGCCCAGACACATTTAACACGTTTAACACAAAAAGAACACGTTTAAAAGTACTAAATGACTCTATGAAGACTTTAAAAATCACCAACTGACGCACTGACTGTTGTCTGGTGCCAGTAAATTTGTTTAACATATACTAAACTTCTGGCGAATCTATAAACGTCTGCGAAATTTCCGCACTTAAGAATGGCCCACGGAAGAAATGTAATATCTGGGACGCATTGTTTAAACAATGAGAAGCAGAGAGAGAATAATGGCGTAGTCAAGAAACCGAACTTGTCCCCTGCCACCGTCAATAATGATCGGTGTCATTCGATTCGCGGGTAAACCGGTATCGTCTGCAGAAATGTATTAGCTGCTCCTGTTGTGTGGAAACAATGTTAGGGGACCTGACCCCAGCCCTGTTAGTTTGTTTCGTTATTGCCTTATAGTTAATTTTACAGAAACTGAAGTGACTCTGGTTTTCTCTTGTCTGCTTGTCGTGTGCGGCAATTGGGTTTGCCAGTTTAGAGTTAGTGAGTTAAATTGAGAGGTCACTGTGAAAAAAAAAAAGAAGACCCTTTTTACGGAAGTGACGCATCGGACAAAAAATGCAAGACTTCTGAATTTGTATAGACAAATCAATTGTCAATGTGTGATCTTGGCATCATCTTTTTTGGCGAAGTGATCAAGCCGTTTGCCTCGTGCTCTGAAGGTTGTGGATTTGTTTCACGGCGGCATCGTTCGTTTCACGATTTAAAAAAAAAAAAAATTCACATAGATCCCCGGGGATTGTCGTTGGACCTGTGAAGTTCGTGCTTTGTGTGACGCCCTGGTCAGATGGCTAGCCGTTCTACGGAGTGACACCAAGCCATGTGGGATAAAACACAGCACAATAAAGTAGATCCTCTCACCTTTAACACTTTAACCTAGGTGTGATAGTCTGATTTCGCAGGGTTTTGAATTGGAAGACAAAATATATGTTCGAAACATCCTAGTTCTCTAAGAGTTAAGGCGCTGCTTGCAAAGACGATGGTCGACGTTCAAATCCTTGTACTCACACAAGTATTTTTTCTGACCAGTACTACTTCTTCGGTCGTCATAACCTCACACATACGTACATGGTAGTGCTGTAAATACTGGGCAATTAATAAACCAACCAAACAGTTTTTGAGGTCTCATAGATGTGGTTTTACAGAAAGATCCTTGGAATTCATTGGACTGCTAAGAAGAGCAACCCATATGTTTTGAAAAAGACAAGAGCTCGAAGACAACATATCAAAAAATCATAAAATGACAGCCATTAGTTTTGTCATGTTTTATTAAGAAGGAAACTGGAGCATGTTGTGATCACTGGAAAGATCTGTGGAAAGAGAGACATAGGAAGCAACGCGAAACGATTCGTGACAGCCTTTTTTTCATGACATGGAGGGGTGTCAACATACGAACTGACACATGCTTCTGAAGATCACAGATTTGTGGAGAGGCATGATCGCCGACGTCAGTCGACAAGTCAAATGGTGATGATGATGACAGAGCAGTCACAGACCTGTTAAGGAAGACAAGTCATATCTGACGGATTCTGTCACCACACTTCATTTTGCCTCCGTCTAAAATTATGAAGGCTTAACTCACACAGCCCGAAGACAGTATCAACGACATGACTCTTGCTACCCGTTTCAACATTTCTACGCAGACGTAACGGTAAATTATTTCAAATGCGTTCTAAAATTGATTTTTTTTGCCCTGCTTCTTCTGTTCAGTCATCGATAACTGCATGGTAGTTGCCTCATCGACATGCTGCTTTCACTTGATTCTGTCATGGTTACTGTAACATTTGTCTTCAATTAACGATCTATTTCTGTATTGTCGTCCTACGTTCTTCCGTGTTGAAACGTTGCATCTGTTTCTCTTCCTGTGGAAAATGTATTAGCGCTGCTAAAATTCCTTGGGGGATATGGGGGACCGAGGATGGGTTTGTTCTACCACAGATCTCTCGAGACCGCACTGAATACAGTTCAAAATAATGAGCTGTCTTTGCATGCAAGTTTACAATATTTCCGTTGTGAGTTCCTGTGTGGCGGGAGGTGAGATTCGACGTCTTTGCAAAAAAAAAAAAAAAAGGTTGGGCGGGTGGGAGATTTATCCACTGCAAAATTAGCAAAGTCGTAAAAATAAAACTGATTCAATTGTTACTGATATCGTGTTAATATCACAGCCTCGCTGTAAACCACAACATAATGTTTCTACCACTCTTTCAAGGTCTAGTGTTGAAAAAGGAGAACGAAAAAAAAAGATTAAGGAGTAATTGAATTGTAAACACGAAGACGTTTCCCTGCAGCTTGGTCCCGGAAGATGATAAGCATGTGCTCCAACACTGTCAACAGTATGCTGCCAACAGAGAAGCAATCTGACTTGTTGCAACGACAATGAAGACACAGCTGTGTGGTACACGGGGGAGATGTGGACTGCTCGATAGCTTTCAAAAAAGGCTACGGGCCTCCTAATACGTTTTCTGACAGAAGGATCGAAGAAGAAGAAGAAGAAGAAGAAGAGGAAGAAGAAGAAAATTGGACTGTACACAAACTTTAGTATTGAATGACCTCATTATTTCCGTAAAGAAGATTTTTCTATGACACAGGTGTAGGCAGTTTTCGAATGAATGCAAAAATCTCTGATTTCCAGGACTTTCGTGATTATGGCAGGGCACACACTGTAAAAAAAAATAAAGAGAACACTTTGGCTGATTCAGCGACGATGGTGAGGGTCCTACAATGTACTGAGAATACATAAAACCGAACGAAAAGTAGATCAGACGAACACAAACAATTCTTTCCATCAACGACAGACTATATTTCTGGTAGCGACTGTTGGCTTTAACGACTCTAGCAACTGCCATATGCATTTATTTTGTGCGTATTTTTCTTGATTATGCTGGGACCAATAGTTTGTTCGCCTGTTTTTCAAATGGTAGGGTTGAGACAGCAACCACGTGAATGCCTGTTATTCACTTCAACTTACGATGACTGAACTTTCATGAGCTTTTGAGCTTTTACTTGGCTGTAATTACAGGGTTATTCCTGCTTGTGTGCTGAGTGATTCTGTAAACATTATACTTTTGGGTCAAGGCAGTCTTCTAACACGTACAGTAAACTGGGTAACTGCGAAAATACACAGCGTGGAGATAGTTTGTCCCAGGTCAAGAAGGCGTTGTTGGCAATAAAAGAGCGGATAGTTTGCCTGATTTAGTTGCGGGTGTTCCTATGGATCGCGCTGACAGTAATAATGTCCCTAGAGAGAGGACGGAATATTGGAGGATTTTGAAAGCAGAGAATGTGACAACTAGGAATAAAGGTCGACCGATAGGCTTATCCCCTCTGGGCTGCCACCTAAAGGTTTACCATGCTATCCTGAAATTAAAGATTCTCAGTCTAGATTAGTGATTAGAAAGGATTATCATCCCAGCACTCCAGACAGACCCATAGGTGCTCCGATCTCCTCCTTAAAAGCTCCACAAATGTAAAACGACTAATGACGCCAGTTCTGTGTTAGTTAATAAAACGTCTTGTCCCCTTAGTGAAATGTTCATTTCTTGCAGCTGCACCCCTGTGTCCGTCAGTCTAGACAGGGATATGAAGTCATGTCCTTTGGCGTGCTCCTCTGTACGGTTAGTGCAGCGAATAGCATTGATAACACCACTTCTGTCCAGTTCAGGTCAATGTCAGCAGGATAGTCTGCATGCTCGTTCTCTTGAACACCCGCATCACCTGACACAAAGATGAAGGTTAGGGCAGATATTCGTGAAGTGCTTAGTGTTTCAATCAATTTTTGCCTGATAAATCCAGCTTGGATTTTTTTTTAGCATATTCATCGAGTCTCAGTCGAGATTATGGATCAATAATCCTATATACCCCGTTCAGAAATTATAGAAATTATAAATAGAGCACCAGAAGCAACAACATAAGCCGGGTGTAAAGTGCAGTCCTATACGGGAAAGGAGGCTCTATGTTTAGATTCTTGGCTATATACTGTATATTGGGTGTCTAAATAGTTGCCGTGCCGTCAGGTTTTTACATAGCCGCGTCATGAACTTATGTTTACTTCGTCATGTGAATAAGTGTTCTGAGTTATAACACAGTGACCTTACTAATGCCGCAATCTTTTAATACAGAACCTCATATTGTAGTGACCCCTAAACAAATTTTTTTTTGTCGCTACTTCATAACTTCAGTGAATATGTGTTTTCCTATGGTCTTTGGCGACCCTTGAAATGGTCGTTCGACAAACAAAGAGGTCGCTACCTACAAAGATTTCGCGACCTACAGGTTGAGAACCGTTGCTATAATAGGACAACTCAATAGGCTTGCCTGCCAGGAAGTTATGTTTGGATTAAAAATGTAATATTGTTGTTATTGTTTTGTTATTGTCTGGGATTAGTGCTGTGCTCTCTCGAGGGTTCTAGCACAATGGTGGATAATGTCACGGGGAAAAAACGTTATGGCTACAAAAGCTAGCACTACACAATACATCTGGTTACTGATTTATGTGTATCAGCCAGGTGCCGTCTCCACAACGGAAGTTTTCTGCAATGACACTGTAACATTATCTTATCTCGCCCTTAGAAATACACTCTGAGACTTCTGTTCGCCAATCTCTTTATGTTGTCATGGCACTTGTATCCAGTGTCTGCGTTTTTGCTCATGCTTGCTTTCGTGTATGGGTTTTCTAAGTGTTTGTGTATAAATGTGTGTGTGTGTTGCTAAAACAATGACCATTGTTTGTTTGTTTGTTTGTTTGTTTGTTTGTTTGTTTCTTTCTTTCTTTCTTTCTTTCTTTCTTTCTTTCTTTCTTTCTTTCTTTCTTTCTTTCTTTCTTTCTTTCTTTCTTTCTTTCTTTCTTTCTTTCTTTCTTTCTTTCTTTCTTTCTTTCTTTCTTTCTTTCTTTCTTTCTTTCTTTCTTTCTTTCTTTCTTTCCTTCTTGTTCTTCTTGTTCTTGTTCTTGTTCTTGTTCTTTTTAACTTTTCACCTGTTGTAAATTTTGGCGGAAAGATCTGCTGTTTCATCCACTTCTAGACTTTGGTCTTGTTCCAAGACTTGGGTTCTGCGTGCACATCCGTTTCACATATCTGGATTATTTAATTGAATGCTGTTGGTTCCACTTTGTTACACAGATGCACTCCGACTTCGAAAAAACCCCACCTCTGATTAGTCGCCTTTTACGACATACATGTTAAGCGGTAGTGGGTCCATTCATTGCTGATATACTTTTCGTTTGGTTTTATATCCATTCTTCCGCTCACGCCCGAACCCCCTCCTCCAACAGGGCCCTTTCATTAAGCTTTTGGTTATCTCTAAAGCTATGGTCATTAAACACAATGAGGGAGGGGGGAATGGGACTTTGAGGAGGGTTCGGTCGCTAGTAATGGCTTGCTAAGTACGCCTAACGAGCATGTTAGGGCATAAATATATGCATCGCTTGTGTACTTTTCCCCCAAAAAACGTACAGGTACTCATTTTATTTATAAACATTAAGATTAAAAAAAAAAAAAGATCGGTCTCCTTACAGAGCCACAATAAAGACAAATAATGGACACAGGGCAGCAGGGTGATCTCGCAGAACATACAACGATAACATCAAGAGCCACCTTAAAAAAATTAAACAAGCTTGTGCAACGCGTTGGTGAGAGCACACAAAAGAACACACACACACACATATGTATATATACACACATACTCACATAGTGCTACCTCCGTATAAGTTTGCTTTAGTGTACGTTCAATTTGTTAAACGTCCTCTATTGATGCGAAAAAGTTTACTTGGAATACCACCTGTGCTAGAAATGAGTCAAAATTGGTCACGACCGCCGCGCGCTATCTTTATTTATCTCTCTCAATAGAAAGCCACAGATAGATAGATACCAGTGACTTTGCGGAGAAGCCCGAACAAGCCGTAATATAAATGTCTGTAATTACCAGACAGTGTCTTATTTCCAAAACATGATGAGGAGAAATCAAAAGCAAAGTTCTTTTGACATATTTTTTAGTAAATGTCAAACTTGATGTGCCTAGATCAGGTCCATATATGGGGGAATGTGAGGAAGTGTGTGTGTGTGTGTGTGTGTGTTTGTGTGTGTGTGAGAGAGAGAGAGAGAGAGAGAGAGAGAGAGAGAGAGAGAGAGAGAGAGAGAGAGAGAGAGAGAGAGAAAGAGAACACACACCAGAATTTCAGATTCCTGAAGCTTTATTGGAAGGGGACTCTTCTCCTTCCTTCTCACCGTCATACTAGCAGGCACTCGACTATTCTCATAAAGGTAAAGTGAGGTTGCATTTTTATTTATTTTATCTAATTGCTTGTTTAATTATTTATTTTAGTATTGGGCAGTATAACATTATTTTATCAATTCCACTAGTGTTCTTGTTCTAATTTTTATTCTTTCGTTCGCTTGAAAAAGATTATCTACATCTGCAGGGTTATGTCTAGTATGAACTTTTCTGTCTGTTGTAATTCAGTCAGCGATTCAATCAATACTTTATAACATGTTTTACCAATAGTAATAAGCATTCTTTGTAGATTGCTTTTGGGAAAACTGCTGTACATTCTATTTTGTGTACATTCAAGGACAAGGAATGGGCGCGGAAAAAGGGGCTAAAATTGCAATCAGAGCGCGCGCACACACGCACACACATATATGATACGTGACTTCAGGGCATCCTTTTTTTTGCCCAAGCCACAATTCTCATTGTTAATTCACCCTTGGAGGACGATTCTCCAGTGGCACCGTTGCTAAGTTGTGCTGGACGGTCATTTATGAATACGCATACAACGAGAGAACAGTTCGTCACTGTCCACGCACCGGTTGTTTCAACCGCCATGGACGCCTGTTGTTCGCGTGAGATAGAGCTGCATATAACGCAACATACACTAACAGCCAAGTGCAGGAAGTTCATGTCATCAATAATACCACTGCCACCACTATAGAGAGCATCATCATCGTCATCATAATTTCTACCATCGCATCAAGCATCGCCATCATCATCATTAAAACTGTAAAGTTGTCTAAAATACCATCACCACTACAACCGCTATCATCATCATCATCATCATCATCATCATCATCATCGTCAGTATCAATACTACCATCTTTAATATTATCAGTAAAAACATGAGCATGATGAATACATCACAGCTACCACCATCAACATCACTATCATCGTCACCATTGTCACCAGCGTCGTATGTTATGTCGTCGTCGCCATCATAAAAAAACCACCATGAACATCATCAGCACCCCGTCATTATCGTTGATAACATAATGAACACCGTGATGTTATTATCCTTATAATGATATAGTCATCATTATTATCACTGATGTTATTGTCATTAATATGATGTTATAATCATTATCAGTGTTATTATTCTCAGTAGCAATATTATTTCTATTAGTGACATCATCACCATTATCAGTAACAATATTATCACTCGAATTACACAGATGGCTTCTGTCGTTTAAGTGTATTCTGTTTTAGTTGTAATTTACAACTATTATTATTGACAAGAAGACACTTAAACCAATCTCTCTCCATTTTAATAACTCTGACCGCAGAGGTAAAGATGATATATCTATCACAGCCTTAAAATCTTGCTCTGGCGATCATACTACGTGCCTCGCTTTGGAAAATCGTCTCATCCACAGCCTAGGTGTTCTTAGTCCAGGTGGTATCAATATTCAACATACCTTTATCTAAATAGTTATACTCTTATCACATTTTAAATATTAATTATTTTCTTTAATTTTATATTATTACTTTATTCTATCTCTTATCAGTATCATTTATGTATCATTAACATTTGTTTTTCTTTTATAGCTAATTGTACATTTCCCCCCCCCCCCCAAGGATAGTAGGAAACCTACCTACTGTCACAACCAACCTACCGATCAACGCACATAATACCTGCACATTCACAGTAGGCACATTAATATGCTGTGTAGTTGTGAAGATGTTGCAGTATCACCGGATAGTTATGTTCATTTCAATGAGTACCTCAGGTGAATGATCTCACCCATTAACGGGTACAGGAACGGGTGGTTGTCCTCGCTTCTGAACTGACGAGTGACCCTTGCATTTAACAGTTTTAAATCATTTTATCCAAAACCCAAAATTTTCGAATTCCAAAATGCACACAGAAGCTGGCTGTTTATTTGTTTAGCAGTGCACTTCACAACACCACCAATGAATAGCCAGTGATCTACTGACTGTCGGCGTCTGTGGCTTAGGCGTTACGATCACGATTTGTAATGCCGGGATGCCGGGTTCGATCCCAGCTGCGGGCCTTGCACCTTGTGTTGGTTTTGACAGTGGTATCGAGAATCCGACTGTCCAGGAAACAGTGGCAAACTACTGGACGTGAACTTGCCTAGGAAAATCACAACAGCCAAAAAATGCTGGATTTTGTTCTGCAACGTCCTGTAAAGACTACGCAACTAATCTACAAACTACAACTACTCATCAGTATTCAAATATCAGTCTTAATGTCGAGACAGTAAGACAGCCAATACTTCCCCTTTGTAGCTCTGGACTTTACTGTTTCCATGGGATTTCGGTTCAGCTTGTAATTAAATCAACTAACAGTTCCTCCACAAAATCCCGATAGTTCCATTTATAACCGCAGCTTTTAACTTAATGTATGAGTTTTCCGTGACCCTGTCGTCAAACATCTCCCCTCTCAGAGACAAAAAGAAGGAGTATTCACACGACTGACATTTACAGCACTAAGAAGGAGCATTTCAGCCAATTTATAATTCTGTCCAGATCCTAATAACTGAGATTAAGACAAAGATATATGCTTTTTCAGTTCATGCTGTTTTAATTTTCTTTGGAAAAGAATACACACGGAAGCCGGTGATTATTCCCGCAGCAGTGACGCATGTAGTTCAAACGGAGTAGGCCAGAGATTCTCATGTTTTGTCCAGGCAACTTTTGTATAGTCCGTTTCAAAAGTCCTGCTGCTACATTTTAAACAAATATCTTGAAAACTCCTGAATGGATTTGTGGACGCGATCATTATAATCTACAATTGCGCAGTTGCTGCTGTTTTCTCAAAACAGTGAATTTCTTTGTCTTTGTTTGACAAATAACTTCTAAAATTTACAATTATTGACACACGTGTGGATATTGTTTCGGAATCAGTCCATATGTGCAGCGCAGGAATTATTTTGAGTGCCTATCCCACATACAAAGACAAATTCCCAACTCACGGGAGATGAATGCTATAGATGACCATTTGAGAGTACTGAGAGTAAAACGTGAAATTTGATGTTTTGGAAAGTTTCCCTTACTCACTTTGCTCAAGTTACTGTAAGCATGCTGATTGTTTGCCTTGAATCAGCGTCTGCCCCCCCCCCCCCCCCACCCATACCGAAAATTAGGGACAATCAAAACTAGATGTTTGTTTAGAAAAAAAAAAAGCCTTGCAAACACATGATTGTTAACAGGTTGCATGACATATTTTAGCAACTTGACTTCTGGATGAAAGTTGTCATATAATTGTTGATTTAAGCTAAACAGCTAGACATGTATATTGGAGGCACATCTTTTTTTTGGGGGGGAGGGGGGGGGGGAGGGTTGCTTAGTTGTCATACCTCTTATTAACTGTTTCTACAGCAAGGCACTTTCGTTATTTGGAGGTGGCAGGTTCGATTTCCAGCAAGGTGGCTATATTGTCGATTTTTATGTTGTCTAATCTTTCTATTTCTTAATATGAACGCGGATCAGCACATTGTCTGTGTGTATTATATATACAGTTTAACGGCCTAAATTGTTCCGCGTTTATCTCCTAAATTCTCGTGCCCAGAGTCCATCTACCTACACCGCAAAAGTGCTCAATACAGACAACAATAGCAGTTTCTACGAACAGTTAGCGTAGTGGCTAAATTGCTTGCCTGCTTACCCGACGATCTTGAGTTTGAAACCACACAAAGCTGTATTTTTAATAATTGACCCAAACTAATTTGATTTTCCCGAGATGCATCAAATGTAAAGGCGGCCGGTGTGATATCGGCCACAATGATTATCAATAGCCTGTTGTTGTATACAAATAAAGGGCTAACACCATATATCTGATGTCCTAGTGGAGTGAATAGGGTCCTTTACACACATGCTTATCGTAAGGGGCACTACGCAGGTTTCCTGGGAAACTGGATATATCTTGTAGAAGAAAAAACTATCAGTCATAAAGTCTTTAAAAGGCTGAACGTTTATCCATTAAAGGCTTACAATGCACTTAAAATTTAATGAGAGAAGAATACAACGAAGAACTTCTGCTAAGAGTAAGACTTAGTCTCATGAGAGATAGAATTCCAGCCTTAAAAGCGACTCTACAAGCTACTTCTGAAGATCCTCCATCTGCTGGTATTCAAATTCAAATTCAAATTCTCTTTCTTTGACCACTTTCAGCTAGGTCCGTTCACATTTCTGCTCACTTTCCTTTCAGCTATATTTGTGGTGACGTTTTCTGGTCGCGATCTTATTTGATTCTGGATTGTGTTCAATATTGTCACTTTCTGTTTGTTGTGGTTTCCGCTCTTGCTGTTGTTTTTGTAATCTGGCTGGCCCTGTGCTGCGCTCAAGATGATTGGATGTTGGATCGATTTATTGTGGTTTTCCTTGGCTGTTTGTTGTTTCCGGGGAAAGTAGATTGCCTATCCTAATAAGGACCGGCGGTCGATTGACTTGGGCAGGTACTGATGGCTATACTTTTGAGGTCTGGTATTATTTGGTGATTTTCTCGTATCCTTTTTGTAAAGTACTGCTCCTACATAGGGTTTCGGTAATTTGGCCTTGGTTGTGTCGTATCTGGTATTAGTGTTTGGGGTAACGGTGTCGACCTCGTTTGACTTCAAATTTTGGCTGTCGATGTGGTTCCTCTGGTGATGACCAAAAAACATCATCATCCTGCAGTTCTGAGTTATAGAAGTTTGGGTCCTCCATCTCCATGATGCGTTCGTTAATTTGGTCAATTGTTGCCAACGGAAACTGTTTCATCAGCGATGCCTGAGTTTTCTTATCTGGTGTTTGATGCGGCTTTTTCTGGGTCTCGGCTCCCTGTATTTGCTGCCTTCTTGTTGCCTCTTTCCGTGCTTTCTCTCTTTCTTCCATCACTCTGTTGGTTGCTTGCAGTTCCTTGTTAAGTCTGTTGTTTTCTTCGTATGCTCTTCGTAACTTTTCCTCTGTTTCAGCCAGTGCCTTCTTGATCATTGTGACTTCTTTCGCGAGAAGTTGTTGGTTATCCCGCAGATCATTGATGACCGCCTCGTCTTCCCTTGTCTTAGTTGGTTGTTCCTTTTGTGTCTGGATAGTGGCCAGTGCATTCATGATGTCCTCCTTGAATTTCGTCATCTCTGCTGTCATCCGTTTCTGGGTGTCAAGAGTCGCCTGCATTATAGCTCTCAGGCCTGTTATTTCATCTCTGTCTTCATCTCGTTGGGTTTTGGATGCGTCTTTCTCGTCTCTGAGAGCTTGGATGTCACTTTTGAGTTGAGCCACCTCGTTGCTCAATTTGGTGGTAATGGCTGCAGTTATGCCTTGAGTTGCTTCGTGTCTTCTGCGGGCCTCATGGTATGGAATCTTATCCCGTATGGCCGTGGTTGCAATTTCTCTACATTGTTGCAGATAGGGGCACCCCAGGTACCTGGTGCTGTGCTGGCCGTAGCAGTTGGCGCACTTTCTGTTCGTATTGGGTGACTTAAAGTCTGTGTCCAGCTTTGCCAGCGGGCAATTGTTGAAGGCATGGTGTTGTGAACAGTATCGGCATACTTCATGTTCGCTCACACAAGTGGCCCGGGAGTGCCATGCTTTTTGGCAACGAGAGCACTGGATCACCTGTGGCACGTATTGCTCTGGTCTTTGCATTCTTTGATCTAGGTAGACTTTATCCGGGATGTTTTCTCCTTCCGATGTTATCACCGCCACTGGCAATGGATGCCGTTTTGAGCCCAGTCTCTCTGCTTGGTTGATGTTGACATTGGGGTTTTCTTTCCTTATTTGTTGCAGAATTTCTTCGTTGCTCCATTGCAGGTTGACTCTTCGGATCACCCAGCGTCTTACATTCTGGAAGATGGTGGCCGTTACAGTTATTTCCTCGGATAGTCGGAGTTCTTTCTTGCCGTCGTGTTGGATGTCATCCAGCATGTCTGAGGTGCGGTTGGTTCTGTTTAGTGAAGCTATCACTCCTTCTCGAGTTCTCCTAATCTTTGCGACTGCCCTCTTGCCTAACATGATCTCCAGCATATTGATCAATGTTAGCGTTGCCAGTGTAGTGATTGCTGTCCGGCCCGAGTTGGTCTGTCGTAGAAATATTGTGGCAGGAAATTCATAGCTGCCTGTCTTTCGTCGATCTGGAGATGTTTGTGGACTTGGCTGTGTTGGTTCAGGTGACGCTGGGACGTCACTCAGGGCCTCACTGGTAGTAGGGGCGTCTTCCTGTGGTTCGGTAGTATCTGTCTGCATCTTCCTGGCCTCCGAGTTAGATCGGGTAGATATGTCAGTGGGCTGTTTCCTCTGTCCGTTGCGCTTTCCGTTAGGTTTGTTTCTCCGAGACATGGTGCTTGCGGAGAAGGCCTCTCGCTCTGGCAAATACTTTGTATTGTGTTATGTAAGTTTCAGTCCTATCTGGTGATAATTGCGGAGAAGTCCTCTCGCTCTGCCTATCCTCAAAGGGACCAGCAGGTACTGTATTGTGCAGGTATCAATATCTGATGACAATTGCGGAGAAGTCCTCTCGCTCTGCCTATCCTCCAAGGGACCAGCATATACAGTATTGTGCAGGTATCAATACTATCTGATGATTGGCTGATAAGGTGGAGCCGAAGCTGCTTCTGATGCGATGATGTCTGCTGGTATTAAGATGGCCAGCTATTTAAACTATGAGCAGCTTTACATTGTTCCATTAACAAAAACGTTACTAAAACAACAGAAGTGAAGTGTCTATGACAGATCCTAAATGTAACTAGAAGGGACCTGATCAGAAATGATGATATCGGAGTTTGGTGATGGAGTTTGCAGCTAGTGAACTCTACGAATAAGTAGAAAAAGAAGGGGAAAGACGTTGGGACGGGATCAGTACTTAACGACTTCAAGAGTGAGCAGATAAAATTGTTCGGACACGTTTCAAGATTACCTCCAGATAGTGCCCAACAGAGAGCCGTGTCACTTACGTACTGGAAGCTGTTCTAGAGGTCGTCGACCCAAGCGATGGATAGATGAATTATCTATAAATACCAGCATCTACCTAGCACAGACCAAGGCCAGCACCAGATGCCTCTTGATAACCTGACACTGAAAGGCAGAACACGACTGGAGAAGAAGGAGAAAAAAACACGTGGCATTCTATAAATCTTTTCTGATTGATTATGCTGACGTGTATGTTTCTAGGGAACAAAGACTTTATATTGACCTTCTATTACAGTTAGAATGGATTATTTCACACAGCTGCGTTCCATTTTGAGCTGTGAAAGGTTATATGAGGTTGACACCTTACAGCAAACTCAGGCCATACAATTTGTGCATTGAATCAGTGTCAGTACTACTTTGATCGATAACAATCTGGTTCCCGTTTTCCCAGTAGCAACTTTTTAATTAGGCTTTTATTAAGGTCACTTGTGGTGTTCTTATTATTCGATAAAATATCGAGTTCTTCACGAGGGACAGATGACATATACATTTGAAGTAAAAGCAGGTGTGCGACAGGGGTGTCATCTGTCGCCTCTTCTTTTTTTTACTGGCAGTAGACTGTTTATGGTGACAGCAACCGCTAACACCAGAAATGGAATTCAGTGGACCTCAGCAAAACAGCTTGATGATCTGGTCTTCGCTGATTATATTTCTGTTCTGTACTATTCATGGAATCAGATGCAAGATAAATTGAATATACTTAATGCGAGATCACAACAACTAGGTATGAAAATCCATCAGGAAAAGATAAAGATAATGAGGATAAATTAGGCAAATAGAAATACGGTTTTTCTTAATGGTATCCCACTCCAAGACGTGGAGTCGTGCATCTGTTTGGGCAATAATGTAAATAAAGATAGGGGAACGGATAAAGATATTAAAAGACGAATACAAAAGCAAGAGGAGCTTTCATAGTATTAGGAAATTTGTGGAGGTTAAAAAAATTTATTGCAAAACTACAATTTTTAATTCCATTGTCAAGTCAGCATTGTGGAACCCACAGGGGCATAGAAATTAAGGGGGGGGGGGGGAACTGGTGAAGGGAGCTAGAGAACGAAGTGAAAGAAAATAGGGAGGTCATGGAAAGGGTTGCATGTGATAGCGAAGGATAGAACGACTTGGCGTGAGCTGGTTAAAAACTTATTTTATTCACAGTTTTTAAACATTCCTGTAATTTTAAAATTTATCCAAACATAATAATCTGTAGCACTGAACTCCCGCAACCCAAATTCCCACTTCCCACCGTCAAATCTGCTAAAGTGCTGATTCCTTATTGACAAATGGCGGTTTAAAATCGCGGGAATCGGCGTATTCAAGCTGATGTTGTCATTGTAGTTAGTATGTTGACTCACAAACACAGCAGTTGGCGGCCTTGCCTTGGCTTATGTACCGTTCAGAGTGCGCCTCATGTGTTGGCAATTCCATTTTTAGCACTTACAGAAACAGTGAAGCTTATCACACTGGTCGATATAAAACAATACAATTTAGTCAGTCGTCAAATATAAGCTCTCTCACAACTTGTTTACAAGTGGCTCACGAAACAGAATTTTCGCTCAGGACACTTTATATCTTTGATAGTTTGTTTTCTCTAAAATGTCAATTAACCTTTAAGTATGTGCTGCTGTGGGGATGGGAGTAGGGGTGGGGTGGGTGGGGGGAGGGGAGTGAGTGGAAGATATTGAAGAGAGAGAGAGAGAGAGAGAGAGAGAGAGAGAGAGAGAGAGAGAGAGAGAGAGAGAGAGAGAGAGAGAGAGAGAGAGATGCCTCGGTAGGAAAGACCAATCAGTAGTTTATCATTATACATATTTTACTTTAACCTCGTTTATGTAAAGACCGCACATTTCAAACCGCTGTGACAATAAATAGGGTGATCAGTCTTGTGTAATCTACAGTTAACTCGCCGTGCTTGCGACCGGAGACCAGGTTATCGGTCATTATCATAGCATTAAAAGACAGGCAGGCATGCAAGACCTTGGAGTATATCTATTGATTTCAGCATACCGTGTGTTTCTCACAGGGTTAGTGAGAATGTCTGTGCTACTTGGTTGCGCACCAGTGATATACTGAGTTATGTATTTCGTTGAATTCTATATTGAGTTCGTTCTGTATTTCACGGAATTCTAATTTATGTATTTCATAGAATTATTTATTGAGTATTCTATTTTATGAAATTTTTTATTTGCTTATGTACTTCATTCAATTCTATATTGAGTTATGTGTTTCATTGAATTCTATACTGAGTTGTGTATTTAACTAAATTCTATATTAAGTTATGTATTTCATGGAATTCTTTTGTCATCCTCATCATCTCTTCTTCTTCTTCTGCTGCTGCTACTCCTGTTGCTGCTTCCCTACCCCGTTGTCGTCGTCTTCCTCCTTCTTCTACCTCTCTATTCGTCATTGTCGTCCTCCTTCTCATCCTTCATCTTTCTTCTTTCCTCTGTGTACTACGTCCTATCTATAATATCTGCACAGTGAAATAACCAGGAGCCGCCGTGGTTTAGCGGCTAAACGCTCGCCAGACTTTTGTTTTCCAAAAATAACCTTGGCTCTTAGCTCTACCCAAGTGGTTACCAGGTAGAGTCCTGGGAAGTGAGGGAGGTTGGCGCGATGCTGACCACATTATCCACCAAGTGTCGATTGGTCTATAACACACAGGTCTAGTCATATATGCACAAAACCCCCGATGGCATGGAGAAGGGTCCATTACTTTACAGTAAAACAATGAGCCAAACAAGATATACCAGGAATATCGAAACAACCTACGACTGTTTGATGCTGTTGATACTTTTTTGATCTATAAAAACGAGAGAGGATTACAATATAAGATAGATATAATATCAGTCAAAACAAAAATTCTAGTTCTTACTTAGAACAACAAGACAGTTAATGGTAATTACTTTTTAATATGCTCAATAATTATTCCTGATCAGAAAATCAGACAATTTATAGTCTTGAGAAAAAGTTCACACATAATTCATGCTATGATCAAAACGAAATGTCCCATTTGAAAATTTTGCAATATAATATGTATTTTTATGGGCCTTTTGCTAGTCTTTTTAATACTTTGGTATTATGAATAGAAATAAAAGACCGCAATAATGATACTGGGCTCACTCTAAAGCAAATGATGTTACATTTGTTACATTTCCGGGAACGCTAAAATGTAGTGGCTGAGCCACTAGAGTCCTCACCTCCCAGTAATTTTGTAAAAAGGCTAAGCATCCCTTTTAGCTGTGTGTAGAAACTCTGTAAAATTATTGCTTGACACTTTTCCAACTATAGATTCTTCTTTTTCTTCTGTGTTCATTGTAAGACGTGAATGCGTTGCACCTGTTTACAACACGGCTGTGATATTTGAGCATTTCGGCCGACACATCCGACTTTTGCATGCATGGTTAGCCTTCACGGATTTCATATAATTTAACATGTATTATTATATTTGTTGGAGCCGCTGTGGCATAGCGGCTAGAGATCCCCTTGCGGATCGGAGGATCGTTGGTTCGGGTCTTGCCGATGCCGGACCTTTTTTTTTTTAAATTTCCTTGGCTCCCATGTCGACCCAGCCTTGAGTGAGTGCCAGGTATAGTCCTGGAAAGTAAATATGGCCGGCGTGATGTTGATCACATTACACACCGAGTGCCAATTGACCTATAAAATATAATGCTAGCCGTACATGCCCAATACGCCTAAAGGTGTAGCACAGGTTCCTCACTATTTTACCTTTGTATTATTTTTCTTTCATCATCCAACACACTATCATTATCAATATTTATTTTTTTATTATTATTGTGAACCTGAACTAGAATTAGGCACCTTGATTTCCCCTCCTCTTTTTGCTTAGAAAATATATGTGCCCCTGGGGGAGGAGGGGGGAAGCGCTGAGCGCCACACCTGCACCCATTGTTTTCTCTATGTTGGGGCACCTGCACTGAACAAAAACTGAGTAGTTTTCTCGACTCACCCTGCCCTAAGAATTTAGGAAGTTTCCAGACGGCGTGAATTCTGTTTCAGACTTCTGACGACTTAGTCCAGCACACCGAGTAGTGATCCCAAAGTCGTTTGCAGCCGTTTTTGAATCTTCCTCCTCTACACATACACTTGCTGGACTGACAGGCATACATCCCCCTTCTGAAACTTCATTCGCTGTTGAATTTATATACGTTGCTCCTCTTTGGTGCATGTCAAAAGTGGGGCGGCCATATTTAAACTGCCGTTATGACGAAACAGCGTTCGTCTGCACCGTGACGTAACGTTCTTAACACTTTTAACATCATTAACAACAATATTGACAAGTTACAAGACAATGGCTATCGTAATTTCTATCACACTTTTAAGATTATAATTAAAAGCCCCCTCGTAGGTTTATACAATACTTCATATATCACATACTTGTTTTTCTAATACCGGGTATGTAGATTCTTCGGAAGTAGTAAACCAGTGTGTACTTACCGGTTTGATATTGAATGTGTTAAATATTATGTGTCATGTTCTGCTGTCACAAGTATTTTCGGTCAATTATCAAACTGGTACCAGCTTTAAATCTTGTCATCTTTATAGTGGCATAGATAGTACGGAAGCTGCAACACAGCAATGACAGTAGCATAGATAACACCGCGGGATATGCAAGACAGCAATTACAGTAGCATAGATAACACGGCGGGAGGTGCAAGACAGCAATTACAGTAGCATAGATAACGCGGCGGGAGATGCAAGACAGCAATTACAGTAGCATAGATAACACGGCGGGAGATGCAAGACAGCAATTACAGTAGCACATATAACACGGCGGGAGATGCAAGACAGCAATTACAGTAGCATGGAAAGTACGGGAGATGCAACACAATAATTACAGTAGCACAAATAGCACTGGAGATGCAACACGACAGTTACAGTAGCATAGATAACACTGGAGATGCAACACAGCAGTTACAGTAGCATAGAAAGCACGAGAGATGCAACACAGCAGTTACAGTAGCATAAATAAAACGGGAGATGAAACAGCAGTTACAGTAGCATAAATAACACGGGAGATGAAACAGCAGTTACAGTAGCATATATAGCACGGGAGATGCAACAGCAGTTACAGTAGCATAGATAAGACGGGAGATGCAACAGTAGTTACAGTAGCATAGATAAGACGGGAGATGCAACAGCAGTTACAGTAGCATAGATAACACGGGAGATGCAACAGCAGTTACAGTAGCATAGATAACACGGGAGATGCAACACAGCGGATACAGTAGCATAAACAGCACAGGATATGCAGCGCAGCAGTTACAGTAGCATAGATAACACGGGAGAAGCAAAACAGCAAATACAGTAGCATAGATAACACGGGATATGCAACGCAGCAGTTACAGTTGCATAGATAGGACGGGAGATGAAACACAGGAATTACAATAGTATAGATAGCATGAGAGATGCTACAGTACACAGCCTAAGAACAGCGGTAGCACGGCGGATGCAACACAACAGAGGGATGCAACACAATAGCTACTACAACAAGAGATAGCACGGAAGTTGCAACACAACATCTACAGAAAGAGACGGTACAGGAGACGTAACACAGCAACTGCTGCAGCAATAGATTGCACGGACGATGCAGCACAACAAATTGTACAATTGATAGCAGGAAAGATACAATAACATAAGATAAATCATACGCTTACAAACGATGAAAACCTTCCAGTTTTCTTTCAGTTCTATGATCAAACACATGCATGTTTCTGTTCTACAGATATGCCGTAGAAATCCATCTCATTCACCATCTAACTAGATAATATATCAACGTATCTATTACTTTCATCTGTTTTGATGAAATTACTCAACCCGCGTCCCCCAGTGTACAGTGTATTTATTTTGAACACGTGCGGTGGCTGTATGAAAGCCGGCTATTGATTTTAATAACCATGATAGTCTGTCTGCCGGCTCTGGCCAAGCTCCAGGATCTTAGTTGTAATCTGACGCAGGCTGTATGTATTAGCACAGTTTGAGAAGTATATGTGGTGACAGTAAGTGCTTTTAACGTAACGTTGCTTGTCCGCAATGAAACGCGTAAAATTTGTTGTTTCTAAAAGTCCCCGTTACTTAGTTAACGTTAATTGTAAGCATGCTAATTGTTTGCTTTGAATCGCTGTCGATTTTTTCATGAACCACAAACAAGGCCAAATGATAACTAGATGTTTGTTTACATTGAAAACAATCTGTTGCAAGGTCATGATTAATTAATAAGCAGTTGCATGTCAGATTTCAACAACTTACACCAAACAGTTACTTAGTTGCATATTTTTAAAGTTGGGTATGACTTTTGAGACGGAGTACAGTGAACTTAGTGCTTTGTTTCACAGGCAGATGAGAACTTAAAGTCACTTCTTCGGATTCATACATCGGCGACGAGGTCGTCCACAGGCTGACCGGTAGACGACTTCGCGCCGTTCGGAAAAGTATTTGATTCTGTCTCCTCTGATCGCATCAGCACAGCAGGAGTCGTTTTCATGACCCTGGATGACGTGCAATGCTAAGCCATTTTATTTGGCGCGCATATCGTACTCTCAGTTATAATCTAAAGCTCACCCTTGGGGGATGCTTGTAGAACGTAACGATTTTTAGCATCCATTTACTGAGTCAGTCCCGGGCTGCTTACCGTGTTCTAACCATGTCAGTCCTAGCCGGTATAAAACCAGACAACACACGCCTAACCGAACCCATGAACTGGCTCACCTTTCCAGTACTTGCCTGTGGCATTGTCGCAATCAATACATGGGTTCATTATTACCTCTATACTAATACATTTCGCGAACCTTGCACTTAATAGGCTGGCTAGATTACATCAGTGTTTCTCAAACTATTTAGTGGTGTCGCCCAAACTTCTTATATCGCGTTCCTGTGATTCTTATAATCACATGGAGTACTTAAAAAAAAAGACATTACAACCCCTGCACATAACAGATCAGCTGTATTACATCAGTGGTTCCCAAAATCTTCATAGATGCATTTCCACATTCGTCTTACATCCCATCTCTGTGACTCTTTACACTTGTATCACATGTAACAACTTCACAATCCCTGCACACAATTGCTGGCTAGATTATATATGTGGTTCTTAGTCTATTTTGGAAGACCGTCCCTTGCTCTTATTATATATCGTGTTTGTACTCATGAAGGCTTTAAGATCAGAGGTCAACTTTTTTTCCCCGTTAATGATTGTGTTCTCTTATAAAGGTGAAAAGTTTTACTTCTCGTTTATTTGAATTATGTCGAATTCTTTAGGGGTTCCATCCCCTTACCTGTTGGATTACATTCTTGAGAACCCCTTAACACACAGATAAACAAATACTTCATTTCTAGTGTCAGATCTGATGGTAATAGAATTCCCCCCCCCCCCCCCCCCCCCCCCCCCGGCCGAATTAGATACTTTTATGATGTTATTGATAATATTTCGTCATTCCTAATATTATTTTTAGTCATAATGTTAATTTTAGTTACATTGTTACCCATTGTAACCCAGCTTCTTCTTCTTCTGCTTCTTCTTCTTCTTCTTCTTCTTCTTCTTCTTCTTCTTCTTCTTCTTCTTTCTCCTCCCCCTCCTCTTCCTCCTCCTCCCCCTCTTCTTCTTCTCGTCGTTGTTTTCACCGGCTGTAAACTCTGATGGAAAGTTCTTGTTGTTCATCAACTTTTAGACTTCAATCTCGTTCAAGAACTTGAGTTTTGCATGCACATACGTGTAACAAATCTGGCTTATTTGTATGCAGACTGTTGGTCCATCGCCTCTTAGCCAAATGCAGTCTAAGAGAACCCCGTGTATTGATTTAACTCATCGCAAGCCAGAATGGATCATGTGATCTCCTGCGATTATCAAGTCTGTTTAGTAGTCTCAACTCATGCAACACTACAGAAAATAACAATTGATCGATTGCTGTGTGCATGGCCAAACATATTACAATGTCCTATAGTTAAAGAAGATCTTAGCGCAGACACCGGCGTTGAAGTGCACAAGTTAGGCATGCAAATATTTTAGATTAATTTTGGTTCTTTCGTAATATCCTACCCCCAGATGACGTCACAGGACAATCCAACATTTTAGAGGGTGGTAAAACAGCATTTCCCGGCTTTCTGATGTTTTTAACGACCCCAAAACATCTAGAACTGGAACCACCCCCAACCCACCTACGTCCCACGAGAGAATGCAGCCAAGGTCCCACGACTGCATGCAGCCTAGGTCCCACGACTGCAGTCTATCTAACCCCCCCCCCCCCACCCTCCACCCCTCCCTGAAATATTAGACTGTCCCCTGACCTGTGGATTTCCCCTGTTTGAGGTAGGATATTAAGAAAGCACCTAATGTTTTTCAAAGTGGGCGCTACTGCCCATTGGAGTCGCTGGGACTATCCAGGGACGTTAGCGAAGGATGCTCCATGGGGACGGTAGCAGCTTCAGATGCAGCTGGGAAGCAGCTGCAGAAGAAGAAGAGATGATGAGGATGACAAAAGAATTCCATGAAATACATAACTTTATATAGAATTCAGTTAAATACACAACTCAGTATAGAATTCAATGAAATACATAACTCAATATAGAATTGAATGAAGTACATAAGTAAATAAAGAATTTCATAAAATATATTACTCAATAAATAATTCTATGAAATACATAAATTAGAATTCCGTGAAATACAGAACGAACTCAATATAGAATTCAACGAAATACAGAACTCAGTATATCACTGGTGCGCAACCAAGTATAACAGACATTCTCACTAACCCTGTAAGAAACACACGGTATGCTGAAATCAATAGATATACTCCAAGGTCTTGCATGCCTGTCTGTCTTTTAATGCTTTGATAATGACCGATAACCTGGTCTCCGGTCGCAAGCACGGCGAGTTAACTGTAGATTACACTAAGACAGCAGTAAAGAGAAAGACAGGAAAGAAAGAAAGAAAGAAAGAGAGAGAGAGAGAGAGAGAGAGAGAGAGAGAGAGAGAGAGAGAGAGAGAGAGAGAGAGAGAGAGAGAGAGACGTGGAGAGCATTTTTATAAACTTTTCTTTTCCTTCTTGTGTAACAGATTAACATCGCATTGATGATTGCTTGGTTTGTGAAACTAAACTAGGAAATTATGTTATAACCAGCCAGATTTATCCTTCTCGTTAAAGAATATGTTATTCTTTAGTTTTGCCAGTATGTGATTCTTTTTGTTGAATTCCAGAATGTATATTTCAAGGCAAGGAATAGACTTGAGAACTTGGTGACGACTAACAAGATTGATTGAAAGAGGACAGAAGGAGAGCGAAGAAAAAAAATACATTGATCGCCTGGCCACATGCATGGGGCGGAGAAGAGCACTACCTTATCCGTCATTTTGCTGATCGTTTAGGATGAAAAGTAATGACCGCTCAGGCTCTTTTTTCGTGGCACGTGATGATAGTGATAATACCATTAGAGGAGGTGCTGGGCGACATATTTTTTCACTGAAAAGCTGCGGTGGGCGAAGAAAGTTTGGGATACAGTGTTCTAGAGCAGTGTATACAATAAAAAGAACTCAACAAGGGGGAGCATGCACAGCATGGGTCGACCGATCATTAGTAGAAAGGTCGCTTGTCGACGATTGTTTCGGCCTATTAACTTCCTAGACAGTTTCGGAACTTGGACCGACCTGGTTCATGACACCAGGCCTCGGACATCCCATGCTGCACTTAATCGGACTCTCGGACAGGGAGAAGACGAGCTGATGACTTTATATGTGTTATATATTGTCGCTGCGGTAGCAAATTAGCCGACCCCCTTCACGACCAGAGTGACAAGCTTACCTGTTGTATCATCGGACAGGTTTTAGACTTTGGAAATTGGCAGAGAGAGACATTGGCTGACATTTATCGGTCACTTTAGCTTTCAGGGATGAAAAGTGTATAATTAAATGATTTAGCAAGTTTCATTTCCGGTCCACTTTGTTCATAAGTAAGTAAAGTAAAAGACCCTTTTCCACGCGTTTACGGCTGGATCTATATTTTATAGACCAGTCAGCACAAGACAGGTGATGTCGGCAGCATCCCACCGGCCGCATTTACTTCCCGGTACCTACTCAAGGCTGGGTCGACCTGCGATCCAAGGTCATTTTTGAGAAAAGACCGGCTACGACATAAAGCGAACCGACCCCCGCCCCACCCCCTTTCCACACTGCAGCCTACACATCAGTGTATCGGGTCACGCAGTTTTGAAAGCTCTGCTCTCTACACTGTTGGCGAAGCGTAACTAAGATGGATCTACCTTGCAACACATTGAAGTAATGTAAATAAATACGCAGCACGTTCTGAAAGTACGAAACTAAATATTAGTTATCTCGTCAGTTTATTCATCATTGATTTTTAAAAGAAACAAGGTGCATGAGATTATACAAAAACCGTTCAAAGGACTAGATGGTAAATAGGAAACCGAACGACACGTGACACAGATGTAGGAAACTAGAGAGTAATCGTTCACACAACGAATACAAATATTTCTTCTACGCTTACCCTTAACAAGGACGCTTGGCACACTGTATTGTGGTTTACAGCTAAGCAGCGACATCTGCACCTTTAGGTTAAATACAGCCGATGTCAGCAACCATGCTTCTTCTTCGTCGTCTTTTTCTTCTTCCTCCTTTTCTTCTTTTTCCTTCTTCTTCTTCTTCTTCTTCTTCTTCTTCTTCTTCTTCTTCTTCTTCTTCTTCTTCTTCTTCTTCTTCTTCTTCTTCTTCTTCTTCTTCTTCTTCTTCTTCTTCTTCTTCTTTTTCCTTCTTCTCAATTTGCCCTCTAAGGGGGTTAGAACGATACTTTGTGGTTTACAGATAGGCTGCAATAACTACGCCTTTCGACCAACACATCTGATTTTTAGCCCAGGCATTCCCTTAAATAGTTACCTGTCACGTCATGATGGGTACCGGGCAGTGAAAGAAAAAAAAAATAAAGAGATAATAGGTAAATTCAGTTGTCAACACTTTTACTGATAGTCAGGTCAAAAGTTAAAGTACACAAGCAAGATATAGGCAACAGTTGAAATGTGAAAATAAAATCAAGGGATAGAGCAGCAGAGTGAGAGAATGTCTAATCAGAGTATGAGAAATAGCGTTGGGGATCCGTCGCAACAAGTTTTTGTTTGTACTTGTTAGCTGTCAGCTGGTTAGCGAAACAATTCCCCCTATTCTTCTGGTGCTCAAGGGTAAAAGTGTTAACTCTGTGGAGACGGAGACTTTTTGAAGTAGGAAAAGCTGCCAGCTAGTCTCAAGGATTGTGTTATAGAGCCGACAGATCGGTCCTGATGTTTTTAGGGGCTATTTTGCCTCTGGTCGATAGATCAGCTGCGAGGTCTCCAAAAGGTTACAAAACACAGGTTTAGAGTACTCTTAATGTTACTGAACTGATACTTAATAACACACATAGATATCAAATAGGATGGATTGTCCACTGAGGGAGAACTGCTTACTACGTCATACCACACAAAGCATACACAAAAAGAAGAGAGGAGCGTACAGGACAACGTAGACCAACAACAAGATAACTACAGCAGTACAACCAGTATTGCTACTTTTCTTTGACAAAAAACATCCAAAACGGAGTCAAAAATATCTAAAAACATCTAAATTCGCGTGGAAAACATCTAGAAAAAAAAAAAACCAAATGGAAAAAGTCACAAATTACATAGCGATTTATATGACTTACCCCATATAATCATGTCCTCATCTTTACTGAAGTCTGCCTCACAAGATCCACAGGATAAACTTAGCTTGGATGATGAAATTGAAGCTTCAGATCCAAAATGACTCTGGTATGCTTTATCTGTTCCAATTTCTTTTTTAATACCTTATCAAGCAGCTGATAAGTGAAACAGTCTTTTCCTACTCTTGTCAGGCCGAATTTTATTGTCAAGATAGCATTTAAGTGGTCAAATTTCATTCTTTTTCTTAGGTTAGATTTGATAAATTCACTCCAAATGAAAAACATCTAGAAAAACATCTGTCATCTAAACGTCAAAAACGCTATCTAAATGCAAGAAAAAACATCTAAATATAGATGGAAAACTTTCTTGGTCTGCCTGTGGGGCTGCAAAGTAAAGGAAATATAATTTTTACGCCAGCGGCGCACCAGATACATTTTTAAAAAATAACCTGATCAGATTTCGATGCGTTATATGGCCATCATCACAAAGCTGGTTTTAATTCTTTTGATATTTCCAGGTAACCCTTTCATTCTTGTTTCACTTGCTAGTCAAGGTTAATTATATTAGCACTGAAACCGCATTTTGTGGATTCGAACTCAAGACCTTTGAGTAGGCAAGTGACCTCTGGCTCTGTATCTAGATTTTTTTTTCTAGATGTTTGCTCACATACGATAATAGGGGCTTTTGAGATGAAATGCTATAGGAAGATTCTCAGAATACCATGGGCAAAGAGGATAGGAAATGACACAATCCTGAAAGATGTGAACTCCAAGAAAGATTGGCTAGCAAACAGCATCTTGTCTCACATATTTGGGCAGTATCAAACGTCACGGCGGATTGGGAAAAAAACCCACATACTGGCAGAAGGCATGGTACCAGGAAATATGCGCAGAGGCCGACCAGCACAAAGATGGGCATAGGATATAAGTGATCCTTGGGGTAGGAGAGTGCACTCGGCGTGGGATGTGGTTAGAGACCGAGTTTCTTTCAGGCAGACCGTGATGAGAGCGACGTTCTGCAAAGGACCTGCTACATGATGATGCATACTGATTATGTAGTAAATATAGTTTGCAAACCTGTCTGTGGTACCAATATTGGCTTCTCTAATATTGATGTACCATGCAGTGCTATACGGGTAGGGTTTCATGCATTCATTGCATAAATGTTAATACCTGTCTGATTATAGATCGGCGCGCATGTCTAATTGACCTGCAAACGTCACCGTGCTAGTTAGCTTGCACACTGGGCGTGGCTGACTAAAGTAGCTAATTAACAGACGATTGGCAGCCTACACTATGGAGATAATATGACAATGTTTTAACCAGTATGTCTGTAGAAGTTTATATCTCGCTGGAAGATAATTATATTTTCTGTCCCAACATACTTCTGCCGTAATAATTGTAACTCTTTTAGCACCAAACTTCGCAAATTGCTTTCCGGAAACACAGTCTTGAGGGACAGGGAAGTTGACCCACTGACATTTTAAAATTTACATGTCGTAAAAGACGAGAAATTTAAAAATAAAATTGCTAAAGTATGTTTTGGACCGAATAGCACACATATCACAGCAGAAAAATCCTTACAGCTCATTTGCCCAGCCTTGAGTCATACATATGTTATGGCAGAGGCAAAGACCTTAGGACAACACACTTATCAGATGCAACAGATAAAGTAGTCATAATTTTGGCTTCACTGTAAAAAGAACTTCTACGCGATGTGAAGAACTGGGCGGAAAATTCATGGAAAGAGAAGCAAAGAAAGACAATGTGAGATTGGTTTCAGTGGATCTCCAGCACGCTCTGTCTGTCGCCCTGAATGAACATTCTCTGATACTGCTGTTGATCCACCTCTTTATGTTATCTTCCAACTTGTATCACGGTTTGCCTCTTGCTCGCTTGTCTTCAATGTTTCATCCTTTATGTTTAAAAAAATAAGAGTGTGATGTCTTTTAATAAAATATCATCTTCCCCACCTTCCTGAGAGAGCCGGATTTATTTTCCAAAATAACATTGACTCTCTCAGGTCAACCCAGCCTTTAGTGGACACCAGGTAGAGTTCTAGAAAGTTAAGGCAGCCGGTGGGATACTGACCACATTACCCAAATGAGAATTGGTCTTTAAAATATAGGCCTAGCCCTATTATCCCAATACGCCTCATGCCGTTGGAAAAGGTCCTTTACTTTTACTTCCACACCTTCAGACGTTTTTGGCATATAGGGCTAGACCTATATTTTATAAATCAACCGGCACTCTGTGATGGTGTGGTCAGCATGACCACAACCGGATTTTCCATTATTATGGCCAGAATATTTCACTTTTCTCTTTTCTTTCGGCCCCCCCCCCCTCCCCTCCCGCAGCTCTCTTTTCTTTCCTAGTCTCTGCAGAAAATATGTATTTGATTGTGTTTGTTTCCATGAAATACACATATTCTTCTCTTGATTGCCTTATATTGCTATTCACATTTTAAGTAGCAGCTATTATGTCTAGCTTATACTTCTTTTTCTGTCTTTTGTCATCACACTTGGCCGTCTTACTTTCCACGCAAATGTTCTTTTTTGTAGGTATCATATAAAATTTGGTCTGCCTGCATTCTTACTAGATGACCAAACCATTTTATTCTCCTGTTTCAACGTAATTCAGGCGCGGTTTTGTTCCAGCATCCTCTCTAATGCTAGTAGTCATGTCCTTGACATTTCTAGTTGCAAGAGAATTTATCCTTCTCGTATCTGAAAGAAGGTTAACACAACTCAAGCAAGGTTATAATCTGGTTGCTGGTTTGTATTTTTACCCTTCAGGGTTGAGCTCGGCTATATATATATCCACGTGCACTATATATATATATATATATATATATATATATATATATATATATATATATATATATACATACACACAAACACACATACATACACACACACACACACACATATATATATATATAATCAACAGATGTCGCCCCTGGGTTATCTAATCACCACTCCCAGTCCTTTTTAGGATGAAATTTTTCGTTATTTGAAGCCCTACTCTGGCTCTTTCCAGGAGCCGCAGTATAGCCCGGCCATAAGTATGACCTAATGGCTGAACGCGGTTTCCGAGACCTCTCCACGGTGATCCTCATCCACATGGTGGCACTTTGTGTCACCGGGTGTTTATCGCTTGTGTGATGTCCTGGAGGGGTAGAAAGTCAGTCAGCCCCTGGGTTTTAAGAAGACAGTGCACTAGCAATTAACAGGATTCTTTTTCCGTTGCCATACTCCCGCCCGACACCCTCATTATTTTAATAATTTCTTCAATATTATCTTCAGAACAATCAATAATGAGAAAAATTTTTTTTTCGAAGACAGCGAACTTTTCTTTTTTTTTTTCTTTTTCTGTTCTTGTCCATGTTTGGTACTGATAGCATAAAGTGGGAATAAGGATAATATTAATCATATGCTGTTTAAAGTATTTATTGCTGTCTATACCTGCGACCAGAGAACAACAGAACCTTCATTGCTGTCGAGTCTCGCTGTTTTATATCTTTTGTCTTTGACAATAATTTTGTTGAATATTCAGTCCCTGTGTTTTTTTTTTTTTTTTTAAATTGTTCCCCTTAAGTAGGCTCGTTTCTTTCTCCTGTTTATCCTTTATCATCGTCACTATGAGCCCTGCAAGGGGGAGTTGTTCTCGTATTTCTCCACGGATCTCTGTCCTTGGTACTTGTAATCAGCTCCACTGCCAGCCATCATATTTGTTGGTGGTGTATCTCCAACATGAGAGAAAGAGAGAGAGAGAGTGAGAGAGAGAGACTGAGAGAGAAAGAGACAGAGAGAGACAGAGAGAGACTGAGAGAGAGAGAGAAAGAGAGAGAGAAAGAGAGAGAGAAAGAGAGAGAGAGAGAGAAAGAGAGAGAGAGAGAGGGAGAGATGGAGAGAGAGAGAGAGAGAGCGGGTGACGAGGTTTCAGTGGGGTTCGTCAAGCAGTTTTAAAACTGACTACATATTCCTTTATATTATTGTTTGCAGTTTTTTCATAAATAAAATATTTTTCAAAATTATGAAACAAAAAAGCAAAGATATTTTTGTTTTGTTCTCCTAAGCAGTTTGGTATATCTACAATAATATAATAATACGTGTATCTGCATGCTGCCTATTTCACTTTTTGCGGAATCTGTTGGAAAGGGGGAAAGGGGGGGGGGGGGGCGTGAAGTCTTGCAGTATACTTAAGGGGGGGGGGGGGCGTTTGAGCCTCAGTAATTAAGACTAGAACTGTACAGGTTAAGATTATTGTTTACACATTTTTTTTTAAAGCCCTGACAGAAAAACATTTACAGCCTTACCAGGAATTCGAACCTGGGTGAGCTGCTTGAGAAATTCGCGTTCTTAACTGATCCACTGTGTATTAAATGAGAGGATTGTAGGGGATGGGGAGAGATCCACATGCAGCCAGGCTAAGAACCGTTGTGTTAGTCAATCACGTTAG
>CAJHNH020000956.1:1267632-1369865 GCA_905116865.2 Candidula unifasciata | reverse complement strand
AACGGAGTATGTGTGATTTGCTGAAAACCACCTCGTTCTCCCATTTGGCGCTACTTTTTTGGCGATACTTTTTTT
This sequence comes from Candidula unifasciata, assembly GCA_905116865.2. Taxonomy (NCBI): domain Eukaryota; kingdom Metazoa; phylum Mollusca; class Gastropoda; order Stylommatophora; family Geomitridae; genus Candidula; species Candidula unifasciata. The sequence goes on along the minus strand of CAJHNH020000956.1, from coordinate 1,369,790 downwards.
TACTGTTCTGTTTCTTGATTTCCCAGGGCCCATTTGCCCTTTAAAATGGGGGTTGGCACGTTGTTTTGGGGTTTACGGCTGGGTGCCAATTTTTACACCTTTCGACGAAAATTCTGATTTATATCAAGGGACCTACCTCAAGCTTTACCCGGGACAGGGTTTTCACATTTCTTTTGCAGATGCCTGCTGTTTTGGTACACCTCTGAGTTTTTGGACCTGCTATATCAAAACCCGGAAAGTGTGATTTTCATAAAGGGGCCAAAAAATGGGCCTCGAAGAAAACGGAACAAAACTGTAGCAACACTTTTCTTTTTTCTAAAAAGGAGGAAAAATTTACTTTAAAAATTAAACCCAAGGGAAGCTTTTCCACCTCCAAAAATCCAATTTTGGGGTAAAGTTGGGACGTCGCGACAGGGAAAACCTTTCACATACTAGGAAAAAAACCCAAAAAAGACATGGGGAAAACAAGGTGTGATGAAAAAATTGGAAAGGCAAAATTTGGGGGAGCAGCCCGGTTGTACCCTTAAGCAGGTAACCCCGGGCACAGTCAGAAAAACCCTTTTCGAAAAACGATCATCGCCCAGGGAAAAACAGCAGCCCTTTTCCAATAAAAAGTTTAACTAGAAAAAAAACGAAAAAATAGAAGTTAGTAAAAATTGGGGGAAGCCAAAATTACCCCTATTGTAGAAAGGGGAAAAGGGCGCCAACATACCCCCTTAGAAGAAAAAAAAGGGGACAAAAGCAATTCTACATGCTAAAAAAATAAAGAAATGAAAACCCCAAACCCTTTAAAACAAAAAAATTGGCAGCCGGAAAAAAAAAAGAATAAAGCGCACAACCCTTAAACCTTAAAAAAGGGAATTGGGAAAGTCTTTTTCTTCACTATTTAAAACCAAAAATATACACCAAAGAGTTCTTTCGATCCCCCTAGCAGCCCCCACCGGACGTACTTGCTCTAACTACAAGGCAGAACTCTCAGCTCTATTGATGGCAGCACAGTATATGAACAATCTGCACAAATCACCGCAGGCAGCAGGATAGTTTTTCTCACTGACTCACTGTCAGCTGTACAGGCCCTTGAGTCCAAACCTACCGACAGCACACTACAAAGTATAACACAGGAACTTGCTATGTTGTCAAATAAGGCAGAAATTCACTTGCAGTGGATTCCGTCTCACTGCGGCATCAAAGGCAATGAAAGCGCAGATGCTTTAGCCAAGGAAGGCAGTAACAAACTACAGACCTACAAGCCACTATCTTTTCTAGAAGTAAAAACTCTCATTAAGAGAAAATTAGAAACAGACTGGAAAAACAACACTGGTTATGACTACGGAAAAGATTTTCTGAGGCACTTGAACAGAACAGACCAAGTCACAGTTTTTCGCTTACGCACTGGACACTGCAGACTCAATAAACACTCATATAAATTAGGTATGAGCCAAACAGCTCTCTGCCAGTGCCTTCGTGCTGAACAGACTCCAGAACATGTCCTGCAAGACTGTCCTCTCCTGGCGGAGCTGCGGAGCGACATATGGCAACACCCATTAGAACTGACAACTAAGCTTTGGGGAAACCTAAGAGACCTTGAAAAGACATCCCAGTTTATGACCCACAGTGGATTATGCGCATGACCAGAGATCGCTGAAGAAGAAGAAGACGAAAACAAAGACCTAAATAGTGGCCTTTTACAACAGGCATTCTTAGGGTAAGAGGATCTATTCTTTCTCCCAAATTAGGGCCCCCTTGTCCACACAGGGAGACATGAAAACATTTACGTGTAATTTCAGAACAAGAAAGGTGAATAATAATAAAATAATAATAACAATAATAATGACAGCTAATCTCAGTAGGTGGCAACTCTTGACTGGTTTCCTGTCCAGTTAACTCGAATGAATAACTAGAAATCGGTCAACCAGCAAGGAATATGTGCATCTGCACCCTTAAGGCCAATTATAGGAAGATACAAAATTGTATATCCATGAAGAGGTTGGATTAGAGCCTTGCAATTGCTTTGTGTGGGTAAATAATACAATCCAAAGACGTCATGGAAAAACCACTTCACGTAGTTGTTATATTGGAGAAGTATGTAGAGTTGAGGGGGGGGGGGGGAGCGCAAGGTTTGAGGGGAGAGAGGGGTGGGTCCCTGTGTCAGCAATATTATTGGCCGCCTCTTCCTCAGCTTTTTCTGTATCCACCTCTCACCTCTACTTCAGTTGTGACGGTGTCCAGCTCTATCTCAGTGGTGACGGTGTCCACATCTATCTCAGTGGTGACAGTGTCCACCTCTATCTCAGTGGTGACGTTGTCCACCTTTATCTCACTGGTGACGGTGTCCAGCTCTATTTCAGTGGTGACGGTGTCCACCTCTATCTCAGTGGGGACAGTGTCCACCTCTATCTCAGTGGTGACAGTGTCCACCTCTATCTCAGTGGTGACGGTGTCCAGCTCTATCTCAGTGGAGACGGTGTCCACCTCTATCTCAGTGGTGACAGTGTCCAGCTCTATCTCAGTGGGGACAGTGTCCACCTCTATCTCAGTGGTGACAGTGTCCACCTCTATTTCAGTGGTGACGGTGTCCAGCTCTATCTCAGTGGTGACGTTGTCCACCTCTATCTCAGTGGTGACGGTGTCCACCTTTATCTCACTGGTGACGTTGTCCACCTCTATCTCAGTGGTGACAGTGTCCACCTCTATCTCAGTGGTGACGGTGTCCACCTCTATCTCAGTGGTGACGGTATCCACCTCTATCTCAGTGGTGACGTTGTCCACCTCTATCTCAGTGGTGACGGTATCCACCTCTATCTCACTGGTGACGGTGTCCACCTCTATCTCAGTGGTGACGGTATCCACCTCTATCTCAGTGGTGACGGTGTCCACCTCTATCTCAGTGGGGACGGTGTCCATCTCTATCTCAGTTGGGACGGTGTCCACCTCTATCTCAGTGGTGACAGTGTCCACCTCTATCTTAATGGTGACTGTGTCCACCTCTATCTTAGTGGTGACGGTGTCCACCTCTATCTCAGTGGTGACTGTGTCCACCTCTTTCTCATTGGGGACAGTGTCCACCTCTATCTCAGTGGTGACGGTGTCCACCTCTATCTCAGTGGGGACAGTGTCCACCTCTATCTCAGTGGTGACAGTGTCCGCCTCTATCTCAGTGGTGACGTTGTCCACCTCTATCTCAGTGGTGACGGTGTCCACCTCTATCTCAGTGGGGACAGTGTCCAGCTCTATCTCAGTGGGGACAGTGTCCACCTCTATCTCAGTGGTGACGGTGTCCACCTCTATCTCAGTGGTGACGGTGTCCACCTCTATCTCAGTGGTGACAGTGTCCACCTCTATCTCAGTGGTGACAGTGTCCACCTCTATCTCAGTGGTGACGGTGTCCACCTCTATCTCAGTGGTGACGGTGTCCACCTCTATCTCAGTGGGGACAGTGTCCAGCTCTATCTCAGTGGGGACAGTGTCCACCTCTATCTCAGTGGTGACGGTGTCCACCTCTATCTCAGTGGTGACAGTGTCCACCTCTATCTCAGTGGTGACGGTGTCCACCTCTATCTCAGTGGTGACAGTGTCCACCTCTATCTCAGTGAGGACGGTATCGGCCTCTGCTGCCACAATGCAGATAACCGCCATTTCGGTGTCCATCTCTGCCTTAGTTATGTCGGTTTCAGCTTTAGCCTCTGAACACTACCAACCCTCCTCCACCCCCACCCCCCCCCCCCACCCCTCGCCAGATGCTCATGTCCTCCTTTCCGTGCCGGATTCAGCTTCCGGGGTGTAGTTATCTGCCTCTGCCTTTTCTCCAAATAGAATTGTGGTCTCCAACCTTTTTCAGGTCTCGCCCGACTACATTATATTGCAAGACACACCCCCACTACGTTTTGGTCAGAGAGTGTTCTTAATCTATAATTATATGACTTTGTTATCACACTAATTCGATTTTTAACTGTAGATATACAACCTGCTTATAAACACACACAAATATCCTTGGCTTTTCGTTTGATAAATAGTTTAAAACAATATGTTTGTTTTGTTTTGTTTTTAAATTTATAATTAAACTGAAACAATAATACAACACAAATCATACAACTGATTATTACAAAAGCACTAAGTTTCAAAACTGCTTGACGCCCCTTCCTTTCTTGAAACCTTCTTTTTTTTTTTTTTTCTTCGTCAAACTGGTAAATTTTTACAACCATTGATTTGTCGCGTTATGCGACACCCAGCAGATCTGTTAGGTAGCGAAATCAGGAATCTGTTTTATTTTGATATGGGTGAAAAAGAGAAAACAAGCCGGGCTGCATGTCTTTTATGTTATTGCCTGATAAAATTGTTTTAAACTTTCAAAATAAAAAAAAAAGAGAGAGAAGGAAAGGTGATGCACCCGAACATGTGAGTGCAAAGTCAATAAGATAAGGCACCGGCCGTCAGTCTAAAAAAAATCCAGATAAGACAACTAGAAAATCAACACAACATCAAGTATACTTCTGAACTATAGACTTTCAAATGTCAGTAGACATAACAACTACCATAAGCAGATACTGCAGTCATGTTCTTTAACGCAGGACTGTTTCGGGTAGTTGAACTGAAAGTGTACATACATATCTGTTCACAGTCGGGTCACGTGTCTCAATCTTCTCATGCAAATACCCGGTATAACGTAATTACCACGCATTAAGAACTGCACAGTGCCAATCATGATTTACAGAAGTGAATACGCTGTCTCTCCAATGCGTTTCTCATTCAACTTGAATAATATGACAGAATTACTAAGCTGGCATTTTGGGAGAAAATAAAACAAATTCGAGTGAATCAAGAAGTGAGGAAAACCAGCATTTGATAGGACTCACGTTGGGATAATAATTTAATCCTCATGTCCTTCTACTGGAACCAACAGGGTCAGAGTAATAAAGGCAGATCAACTCCGCCCCCAACGCTCCCCTCCCCCCCCCCCCCCCCCCCCCGACTCCACCGCCAGCCAGCCGTACACACAAAAAAACAACAAGGAGACATGAAATAGAGGAGGTGAATAAATGGTTCGGGGGGGGGGGGGGGGATAGATGAGTTGCATACGATAACACAAGATAGAAAGACTAAAGGCGAATTAGTTGTAGATGTATGCTTCATTTGGGGATAAAATACAGAAAGAAAAAAAGAATAAATAAAATGCATCTGAATTGTTCTTACTGCATTCTGAAGTTTGTATGTATGCTTCATTAACATTGATTTTTTTTTTTTTTTTTACGCTTTTTAACTTTGCCAGTAATGTTCTTTCTGACACTTCGCTGTATCTGTTGATAGATTTTAACTTTCCATTATAATGTGTACATATTTTATGTGAATCTCCTACGACACACCTCTACCGAATGCACAATTTAAAATTTTCTAGATGCCATCACCCTGTCCTTTTTTCGTGTGATATCCCGCATTCCTTGGGTGCCGTTTCTTGGATAACATTCCTTAGCAACAATGAAAATGAAATGTGTATTATGCAGGTGGGTAGTGAAATTTTATTGTTTAGCATTCGCTGCAAAGAACATACTTATTTAGTATAAATAAAAATCGGTGTTTATGTCGGTTTTATAATATTTCGCTGGAGCCACAGTGAAATCGATAAGCAATGAAAAGGGACATAGCATCATGAACAGCATTAAGGGGAAGATAACCATGTCCAAATTCCTTCCTCAAAAACTTGCTGATCTACACGCTGTAGAGCAGGGCGTATTATAAAAGGAATTGCAGTAATGATCTTTCTACGCTAGGGCAAGGTCTTGGTTTGGGCTTGGCCCTCTGGCTCGTGACGAAAATCCAATTTGAACTGTTTGGTCACTGACTAGACTCAGCTGAATAGCCATGTAGTAGAGTATTGGACACAAATGAGCATCATCAAATCAATATTATCAATTGCTGCTGAAATACAGAGGCAATTCAAGTTCTTCTTCTTCTTTTTCTCCATCTGCTCCTTTTCCTCCTCCTCTTGTTCTCTTTAAACTCCTTTTTTCTGCTCCTCATCCTCTACCTACTTCTTCTTGTTTTTATTTTTATTTTCCTTGTTCTTTTTCTTGTTTTTCTTGTTCTTCTTCTTCATCTTGTTTTTCTTCTTGTTCTTGTTCTGGTTCTTGTTCTTCCTCTTCTACTTCTGCTTATATCTACGTTACCCACTAATTCTTTGTCACATATTACACATGCTTTTTGTTACTGTTATACCTAGTCATTAAGAAAGAAAGTATGGGCTTTAATCTGAAATGCCATAAAAATGTTCTCGATATACCATGAACCAAAAAGAACAGAAATGCTGACATTTTAAAAGAGTTGAACATCTAGAAAGATTTGCTAGTAAAAAGCATCTTGTCTCGGAAACTGGTGTTGAGCCATATCAAGCGCTACGGTGAATTGAAAAAGTAATAGCAACAATCTTGGTACATGGCAAAGAGGGGCAGACTAGCAAGAAGACGGGCACAGGAAGTAAGTGACACAGTGGGATAGCTGGCGAGAGAGTGAGTTTCTTTCAGACGTACTGTGAAGGGAGCGACCTTTTGAAAATGCTACAGGATAATAACCTTGTCGGCAAGACGCAATAAGTTTTGGTATCTTCAAGATATGTAGCTGTGTGTGAGAGAGGAAGATTGGGGGAGGTGGGGGGGGGGGGGGTGCCAGCAGGCATTCAGCCTGGCAGACTGACTGACTGACTGACTGAGAGCGTCCGTCTTGTCAATATGTTGAGTGATGATACGGCAAACTGCGTCGCTTGTGATATGGTATTTGTTCTATCTATATTCATACGCGAACAAATATGATTTTTTAATCTGTGCATGTTTTCAACTGCACAATGTAATGTTGTTATGTTTTATGTTCATGAATTTTAATTATCCACGGTGTTCGTCTAAGAAAGCAATCCGGCTTTTTAATGTCCAAGTATAGGCTGACAGCAATCTCTGCACTTTTCGCAAACAAAACGTGTTTGTTAGGCAACATATCAATTATACATATTCATAGAACCAAGAACTGCTCTTGTCTGTACAAAACAGTCAGGAGTGTGTCTTGTTTGGAGATATCGTCGTACGTGATTCCTTTTCTTCTTCTTCTGCTCTTTTTCGAGTTCACTGGCTGTAAACCCCGACAGAAAGTTTTTACTGTTCGTCAACTTCTAGATTTTAGTCTTGTTTCAGAACTCGACTTTTGCATACAAACCCATTTTGTAAATGGGGCTTATTTGTGTGCAGACTGTGAGTTCCTCGCCATTCCGACTTAGAAGGCAACACACCTAATTAGTTGCTTTTTACGACACGCTTGTAATGCAGCAGTGGGTCAATTTATTTTCTTCCAACATGGGACCCGGAACCCACAAAGGGAATTTCTAGTTGGAAAAATATCCCCTAAAGAATGATGCGTAAGCGGTAAAGAAGAGGGGGGAAAATTTAAATGTTACAAAAGAAGATTAAAGATCGCCAGATATAAAATTCCGCCCCGATGTGGATTCGAACCCAAGAATTTCAGGCTAACAGACAGGCAAGCGTGTAACCACTTGTCAACAGCGACTCAGAGAGGAACAAATATATAGTTTGGTACTAACATTGAATTTTAATCAATTTATCAAACTAGACAGTCATTATTATAAACTTGACTAGTTCATAAGTGTTCAGATCTTTTCCTAAGAATACTTGCGACTCTTTAGCGACGATCGCCGGTTCTATGTTTGTTGGCCAGTTTTACTGTGTCTGTTCAAATAATCTAACAGTCCTGCTCTTGATACTGATGTCTCACAACCCGAGTATGACCGTGCTCCCCTGATTCCATCGAAATCAATATTTGCACCAAGATTTTGTAAGGCTGTCATGCTTGCTTGGTCTACTGAGCCATCCTCCTGTACTATCCAAAGTGTTTTGTCTTTTCCATTAACTTCTATTCCACACAAGCCAAAGTGCAACAAGAACACAAGAAGGCATATCAGATATGTTCACAATCAACACAGGTGTGAGACAGGGATGTGTGCTCTTCCCGCTTTTATTTAACATCTATATAAACAGAATATCTAAAGAAGCAAGTTCTGATACAGACAACATAGACCTTTATAATCATGATGAAGTACACACATTGGGAGAAGTTATCGATTCACTTACATTAATCGAACTACTATTTGCTGACGACCAGTGCTTGTTCTACCCTGAAAAAGATAGACTGCAAGACCACATTGACAGGTTAAACTCAGCATGCAGTAAATACAACATGAAGATCAATGTAAACAAAACCGAAACAATGCAAGTTAGTAGAACCCCTGCCCCACTACACATACAGCTGAAGGGTTCTGCCCTGAATCAAGTTAGGGAGTTAAAATATCTAGGAAGTATGATCACAGAAGATGGTAGAATTGACAGAGAAATAGAAACCTGATGTCAGAAAGCAAGTGCACTTATATACCAATTGTCATCAAAATTAGGACATCCAAGCATAATTATGAGTGCAAAGAGACAGATTATTAGTAGTATATTCATTCAAACATTAAGCTACCAGTGCCAGACATGGAAACTATCTAAAGCCCATTTACGCAAAATCACCACCTGCGAGATGAGGTGCCTGAGAAAAGCAGCCAGTCTAACCATCAGAGATCGAGTGAATAATGAAACTATCAGTCAAATTGTGGAAACGACACCTTGTACTAGATTCATCGAGAAAAAGCAGATCAAGTGGTTTGGCAATCTTGTTAGAATGCCACAAGATCAAATCCATCACAAGTACTACATCTCAGAAGATCAGCTACAAGAGCAAGAGGACGGCCGCGGAAAACATGGATCGACAATATTAAAGACACTCTACGCCTACACGGCATGACAATAGCCAGTGGCAGCCAACGTGCACTGGATCGCAAATTATTCTTCCAAACGACGCTTAACGGCAAAAGTGGTTTATGATGATGATGATTAACTTCTATCATTAGCGTGTCATAGCACAAACTGTGAATCCTAATCGAAGTTTTCAAAATTTTTTTCCGGAAACCGAGTTGTTCAAATTCTGAAACCACTTTCCCCATAAGAATTCATGAAGTTGGATCACTTTGTTTTTCTCCAAGCCTAATTTATAACTTACATATTTGAACCTTTATAACAATACTTTCTGTATAACACTACCAAAACAAAAACCCAAAAAAAAAAAAAAAAAACACACAAGACAAAATTTATCGATCAAAATTTAATTAATCTTAACCTGTAAGAAACAGAGTAAATGAACTGAACTGAATTTCTACCCCACCAGGACATCACACAAGCGATAAACATCCGATGACACAAAGTGCCACCATGTGAATGAGGATCGCCGTGGAGAGGTCCCAGAAACCGCGTTCAGACATTTGGCCATATGTATGGCCTGCCTATATTGCGGCCTCTGGCAAAAGCCAGAGTGGGGCTTCCAATAACAAAAAATTACGTCCTAAAAAGGACGTAAGGATATAACAGAGTAAATTTCGTAAGTAAAAGTTTATGGGGAGTGTTAAGATGATAGATATTACTGTCTGGAAATTGAATTATCTGCAATAAAATATCAGATAAAAAAGTTTCGTCTGTCAACCATCAAGTTTATACTTTTGCGAAGGAACTCCAAGCACAGTTCACATTCTTGTAAATCAGTTGCACTCAAGTTTTGTCATGGATTCTTGAACAATGAAGAGTTTTAAAGAAATTTGTCTAGAATTCTTTGTGCTATGTGTCAAGAGCTAAACAAAACATTTTTGGAACAGTGTTTCGAGCGCCTTAAGGTTCACTACGATTGTGGCACATTCGCTAGATTTGTGGGGGGAGGGGGTGATAGGGAGCAGGAGGTTCACTGAGATTTTATTTTCTTAAATCAGATCTCCACAACGCCCCCCCCCCTTTTTCCGCCCCCCACCCCCCTTCCGCCCCCCCCCCCCCTTTCCCCAGTCGATCGTCCAGCAAGCCCAAAGGCTGAGCAGGAGCATTAGTGAAGACAAATCATAAAGAAACAACATTCATTTAATCAAGAGTCTCCTCTGAGCAGAAGTTGTTCTTTCGCTGTCACGTTATCTTGCTGAATGAAATACATAGTTTCAGCACTGGCAGTCCAGAAACCTAGATCTGTTCGAAAACCGTGACGTTTTTCACTAAATTTGTTAAAATCCAGGAAGAAGTGTTCCAGAATCGTGGTCCCACTGCAGAGAATGTATTAATTGTTGCTAGTCTCATCTAGTAAGTATTGTTCATAGCACATCATCTCAGGATTTCACAGGCAGCTTTATATACAATAAAGTAACAAATCCTTCGACACCCGAAACGGTAATGGAAGTGAAGTAGAAGAAAGTAAAGGAGGACCGTTTTCAAGACATTGGCGCATCTAGCTCATCGTGCGTCACTAATGTTATAGACCAATCGGTTATTGATGGGTGATGTTGTCATCTTTACCTACACCGACTTTACTTCCCAACTTATTTCCCAGTATCAATTTCAAGCTGGCTCTACCTGGGAGACCATCTCGGTTGTAAATATCCGCCTGGATGTCGATTCGACATTCTTCGGTCTTCCATTACACAGTTTCTTTCTTCCTAACATACTCTTGTTAATCTGATTTCTGAAATGCATAGGAAGGCATACTCTCTTGAACCCCCATGCCGTAAAAGAAACAATCTGGAGTCGAGTTAGGTCTATTAACAAATCGTTTAGCCACTGCGCTGCCTCGCTATCCAACGTTATTTATGTATACACTCGTATGTGTGCATGTATTTACAGAAAATATAGATACTTATATGTCTCTATTCATCTTCGCGTGAATATTGAGAAGGTCTGTCTAATCGCATGCGTTCACTCTTTGGCAGGAATCGATCCGAGATACTCCGTGACATGTCCAGACTGTCGCTTGACGTGGATTTTTCGGCCATCGAGTCCGAGGAACCTGTCTTCCTCCGTGTGTTCAGATCATGATAATATTGGTGTATGCTCGGACGGTCTACCCTCACACCTTCTACGAACAGCTGAATCTGGTCAGTTGAGTACGATTTCGCCCGAGTTCCCAGTTCGATTTTCTCACGGATGCTCAGATCGCTGCCGGAGGTATTGCTTCCAGGGCTGCTAAGATCACTGCTGAAAGAGCTTCTTTCTCGACTGCTTAGATCGGTACTGGATGAACTTTTGCGGCCATCTTCGATCTCCACAAACGAAAAATTTGTCTGAACTTGCATTGGGGAAATAGATCTAGATGAGGGTGATAGTGAAGACTGGCTAGAAGGGCGCTCTCTTGTAATGATGTCCTGCACTGCGTCTGTATTTCCTACGTCCTGCGCTTGCTGCTGCAAGGCCATGTCATTGTCAAGCACAAAATGAGTTGTCACTTTACTTTCAAACTTATTTGCTGAACTAATTTCTTGGTTACTCGAAGAAGATAATATGGAACTGTCTAATGATAGCATAGACAATTGTTTGTCTTTATTGTCGTTTTCATTTGTAAGAATGTTCTGGGATGAGTATAAAAACAGGTCTTCTTTCTGGTTGTCGGCAAGTGCCAGTGATGTTTTATCTTTCCCGGATATTGTCAAGCTCCCCAAGTCAGCAGTCAATTTCATGTTGCTTTCAAGAGTTCCACATTGCAGCATGTCTTGGTCAACTATTTCTTGCAGTTGCTGTTTTTGAGCGTGTGCTGTCTGTTCACAGCTAAGCAGTTGCCGATTTTGTTCTTCCTGTGGCCGCTCCAGTTGCTCATTCCCTTGTTGGAAATGTGTATAATGGTCTTCGACGTACACGGTATGTTTCTCACTAACATACTCTTGTGAACCTGATTTCTGGAATGCATAGGAAGGTACACTTTCTTGAACCTCCATGCCGTAATAGAAACATTCTTGAGTCGAGTTCAGTCCACTAGCCGTTGGTAGATTATAGCCAGATCTGGCAAGTACTTCGCTTGGATGTCTGTCAGTTCGAATCTGTCCGTTTACCTAAATAAAAAGAATAGTATTCAATATGAGTTAATGTTAATATTATTTAGATCATGCAAACTTCCACTGTGGGTTTTGGGACATCATTCTGGGAAAGCAATAATGGTCCTGGGTCCACTAGCAAACATGTCGTAAAAGGAGACTAATAGGGGTTTCCTGAAAAATTATATGTGGGCTGAAAGGTGCAGACATCGCAGCCTAGCTGTAAACCACAACACATCGTGCTACCTGCCCTTTCAGTGTCGAACGTAAAAGAAAAAAAATCATACAAAATAATTTATTAAACATAAAAGTTTTAAGCATGAGTTATATGAATTAAAATGTCTTCAGAAGTAAAACCATTTAAAGTGTTTTAAATGTCTGCAACAGCACGTTCTCTTTAAACCTTCCTATCTATTAAAACTTAAATATCCAGAACAGCAAGACTGCATTAAACCTTCACATCTTTTGAAATGTGTTCATATCCGCAACAGTACGACCTTATGAAACCTTCATATCCATTGACATGTTTAAATATCTGCCACAGCACAACTTCATCAAACCTTCCTAGCTATTGAAATAATTAAATATCTGCAACAGCACAACCTTATTAAACCTTTCTAGCTATCGAAATAATTTAATATCTGCAACAGTACAGCCTCATTAAACCTTCCTAGCTATTGAAATAATTTAATATCTGCAACAGCACAGCCTCATTAACCCTTCCTAGCTATTGACATTGTCAAAGATTCGCAACAGCACAACCTCATTAAACCTTCCTAGCTATCGAAATAATTTAATATCTGCAACAGCACAGCCTCATTAACCCTTCCTAGCTATCGAAATAATTTAATATCTGCAACAGCACAGCCTCATTAACCCTTCCTAGCTATTGACATTGTCAAAGATTCGCAACAGCACAACCTCATTAAACCTTCCTAGTCATTGGAATGGTTAAATATCTGCAACAGCACAACCTCATTAAACCTTCCTAGCTATTGAAATGGTTAAATATCTGCAACAGCACAATCTCACTCCTCGCCATAGTTAGACGCTCGATCGCCTTCAAATACGAATGTCGTGGATTCAAATCCGAACGTTAGGGACTTTTTTCAACAAAACAATAACCTCGGCTCCCAGGCTGATTCAATCTTAAATGGGTACTAGGTAAAATCCTGGAAGAAAGGCGGCCGGCATGATGCTGACCATGCTGAACACATCAGCCACCGAGTGCCGATTGGTCTATAAAATATATGTCCAGCCCTATTTCCCCAAAACGTTTGAAGGCGTGAAAGGAGGGCCTGTACTTTAGCTTGTACGATCTCATTAAAAGTCCCTTACTATTTGCGTGTCTTGAATCTGAGAACGTTTCTAGACTAAGAGAGTCGTAGATGCTAGCTCGCATGTCTGCCCGCCCAGGGGTCGTATATTTGAGTAAGCGCGAATAGTTTTTAATGACTAGAGATCCCAAATAAATATTGGCTAAAGACGGTTTTAACACATACAAAATTGTCAGAAAAGTAAAATTGTCCGATTGATGGTGTGAATTAAAAACCCTCAACTTTACTCTTTTTTTGTAAAGGGGAATGGGAGAATCTTTGAGGTAAATTACTAGTTATGCTATGATTAGTGAAACATGCAAATGAAGATGGAAAACAAATTATTTGTCTGTTCACTGAGAAATCCCTATTGTTAAAGCTAGTTGCGTAACCTTTACAGGACTTTGCAGAACCAAACTCAGCATTTATTTTTTATTTTTTTTTGGATGTTGTGGTTTTTCTAAGCAAGTTTACGTCCAGTACTTTGCCACTGCCTCCTGGACGGTCGGCTTCTTGATACCACTGTCGAAACCAACGGAAGGCCCTCAGCTAGGATTGAACCCGGCACACCGGCATTACGAAGCGCGTTCGCAACGCCTAAGCCACAGACACCGACTCCTTTGTTTAAACCCAGCAAACTCTGCAGCATTATATGTTACTGTTATGTAACAGGTGTTGGCAATTTTGTAGTAGTCTTGTGTCCACGTAATGCACATAAGAAAAAATTATTCAGCGGACTCAGTTAAGTTACCATAATTTTTAATAACGAGACAGGAATCATAATTTCTAATTCTCAGTCAGTTTACGGAATGTTCTTTTTCTTCTTCTTCTTCGCGTTCACCGGCTGTAAACTCCGGCGGAAGGTTCTGGTTGTTTAACCACCTCTGTACCTTAGACCTGTTCTAGAACCTGAGTGTTGCTTGAACATCAGTTTTACAGATCTAACCTATTGTATGCAGACTGTTGGTTCCTTGCCTCTGAGACAGAAGCACTCCGACTTCGAAGGAAGCTCCCAGTTAGTTGACTCTCACATCATGTTTGTTGGGGAACTGATTACCTTTTCTTGTCCCCCCCCCCCCCCCAACTATGGGGCCCTAGAACCTACACAGGGAACGGAATGTTCAAAATTGACAACTGTTGCATGGGCACCACAGGGACTCTCATGTGTATTCTGCATAGCACTTGTAGGAGTACGATGGAACGAACGATCAGATTGTGTGTCTACCAATACGATAGCTTTATGAAAGCATACATTTTACAAGGGAGACTCTAACAGCCATTTATCAACGAACGACAGTAAAAGTTTCAATGTTATATTTTTATGGTTCAAAACTCGTACACTTCCACAAAAATCTCCACAACTCCTGATAATGACTAATAGCGTGTGTAGCCCTAAAAATAGAATGTACAGTAATTGACACACGTGAGGGGATTATTTGAAAGTCAATTCACATATGCAGCATGCCTGCTGATTATTTTGATAACATATCCAGCATACAAGGAAAAACCTGCAACTCATTGGAGGCAAATGCTAGAGGTGAGAACCACCTGAGTGTGAAGCTATGCCTGTAATCTGATGTTTTGAAATGTTCCCGTTACTCAGATAACTAAGAGCATGATGACTGTTCGCTTTGAATTACTGTCTTTTTTTTAAATATCTCAACAACAACTACATCCCCCCCTTTCCACCGCCATTTTTTTCGCACCCCTCCCTCCTCCCCAGGTAAATTTTAAAACAAGATGTTTGTTTACATTAACACAAGTTCCTTACAAGGACATGATTATTACCGGTTTGTATGCAAAATTGCCAAATTGTAAAAATTACATCTAATGGTTATTGAGTTACAGATTTTTAAGTTGGGGAGGACTTCTTGAAAGATTACAGATGAAATAATCTTTGCGAATTAGGAATTCAATGTGGATCCGTCAAGAAAGGACGCATAGAAGACATTGGCTGCTGTCTACGGAACATCTACGGGTACATTCGGCATGCTAAGATGTCGGTTCGTAAACTGGCAATCAATACATACAACAGCTCAAAGAAATAAAAAAAAATAGTATTTACAATATGTATATGCCTCTTATTAGATTTTAATGGATCAATTACTGTACTTCAGCTCCATCATCAATTCATTAAAACCGCCTCTACGCCATGCTTGGTTGGTGTGCCGTGTGTTGCAGATGCCTGATATTTAAGCAAGCAGTTTCGTCGAAAGTAGAGAAGGTTTGCCTAATACATAAAGACCATAGCATGCGACAACTGTACTAAAAATATCGGTCCGAGCTTGGGTCGTATACTTGATGCACCTTAAGGCATGAAATGGGCTATTTAAGTTTGTTGTTGTTTACGTACAGATTCGTTTCAGATTCTCACTCTTAGCCTTATCTTTTAGTAATAGTTAGTTTTATTAGGCTGCCATGAAAATTGGGGAGAACAGTGTTGCAGACAGCGGTCTGGAATCGGGAAGGGGTTGCAGCCTAGGGTTTAGAATACTAATCTCTTATGTTGTGACATACGAGTTCTAAAAAAGGGTATTCGTCGCTCAGGTGCGAATTTGTTTAGGGACCATGGTCTGTAGGCAGCTGGCTATTGATTAGCTAAGCAGTCTTTATATCTCACACAATGGAACTGTTAAAGTTGGCTCAAGCAGAGTTAAAGACTCCTTTTACAAGGTATAAAGCTGAAAGGGTCTAATTCGTAGCACCTAGTGTACCCCATTTAGCTTTCTCTCTCTCTCTCTCTCTCTCTCTCTCTCTCTCTCTCTCTCTCTCTCTCTCTCTCTCTCTCTCTCTCTCTCTCTCTCTGCAGAACGACTGCGTACCACAAATCACCAATCCCAGAGCTTCATTGACGATCCCTCGGGATCTCTGTAAAGACTGCACCCGTCAGCCGAACAAAGCGACCATGAAACAAACGCAGGACTTCACTACAGAGACTATATCTCAGCGTATACCAGCGGTTCACAACCTGTGGGTGGCGACCCTTTTGTGGTCGAACAACCCTTTCACAGGAGTAGCCGAAAACTATCGGAAAACACATATGTACTGAAGTTATGAAGTAGCAAGAGAAATAACTGTATGGTTGGGGGTCACCACAACACGAGGAACTGTATTAAAGGCCTGCTGCATTAGGAAAGTTGAGAGCCATTTGTGTATACAGGCATATTTATTTCTAGCCTTATGGTAGAATTTTTTTTTTTTTCATAGACAATAGATAGTAGATGCTAAAGTTCGTTAGTTGCATATCTTTACCGCACATTGCAGAACAAACCCCAGCTTTTCTTGCTTGCTGTGTGTGATTTATCATCATCATGTAGTAGGTATTTTGCAGAACGTCGCTCTCATCACAGTCTGCCTGAAAGAAACTCGGTCTCTCGCCAGTTCTCCCGCCGCATGTACTTCCATACTCAAGGAGTCACTTATTTCCTATGCCCATCTTCGTGTCGATCGGCCCCTGCCCCTCCTACCTGGTATCAAGCTTTCTGCTATATTTGTTTTTCCAATCCGTCGTGGCGCTTAATATGACCAAAATATTTTCGCTTCCGAGGCAGGATGCTGTTTGTTAGCCAATCTTTCTTGGTGTTCAGATCTTTCAAAATGTCAGTATTTCTCCTCTTCTTTTTCCAAGATATTCTGAGAATCTTTCTATAGCATTTTAGCTCAAAAGCCACCATTCTCTTTCTTAAGGACTGGGAGATAGTCCACGACTCAAAATTCTAATTTTGATCTACTTGCTGGTGCTTATCCATAGACTTTTAAGGCTGGTTAGTCTTGTGTGTGATTTCACTAGGTAATTGAACATGAATACTTTGCGATTGTACTAAACGGTCGGCTGCCGATGTCATTGTCAAAACCCGTTCAAGGTGTGATGCCTATAATCAAACACAAGGTGGATATGTCTTTCCGTCTGGTTTATAACAGATATCAAACACCATGGATTGAGTCGTATGTCCTTTGCACGAGGCTCTAAACCAGTTTGAGCATTTCTTTGCTGTTTGTGAGTTTAGCAAGCAACTCAACTTTAGATACGTCGTTACTCTTTGGCAAATTTCGTTGTTTATATCATGAGCGAAATCAATGCAAAGCCGTCTGCTGCCAGTCGAGAGTATAGATTTTGCTTTCATTACAAACCAGGGTGTTGCATAAAGTCCGAACTCAGTAGCTTGGTCGACGACCCCTCGGGATCTCGATAAAAACTACTCGTAAGCTGAATAACAGAATCCGTGAAACGAACCAATGACCTTCAGAGTATGTGGCAAACAAACAATGAAATGTTGTTATAGGCTAGAATTCCCATTGATGCCGGATTTTTTTTTTTTTTTCTAATTTGGTTCCCAGATGGACTCATTGTAAAAGGGAGTGTCAGAGAATTCTTGGAAATTAAATTGCGGTCAACAAAATATTAGGGAGCAATGGTAGGTCGCATTGTGACTAAAGACTTTCCTGTCCGCTGAAGGTTTTGGGTTCAAATCCAAGTGGAGAGGGATTTCTGTAGTTGAACTGGAGCTCTCAGGTCGACCCAGTCAAGAATGGGTGCGTGGAAATATTCTAAGAAGTAAAGCGACCTTCAGACTTTTTACTCAATCAGCCACTGAGTGTCGATTGATCTGTAGGAAACTTGTTTCTAAGATGTATGCCTGATATACAAATGGCACATGGAGAGTACTTTACATGGCAATGGTCAAATCACCCGCTGAGAAGAGATTGAATTTTAAAAAAAATAGCCGGACTTTTACATTTAATTATCCACACACACAAAATTACTCAAGATGTAGTATCCTTGTCATCATCATCATCATTATCATCGTCATCAACATATTGCTCATCATCTTTAACATCGTTGTCATAGTGTTGTATCGTTTTCAAATCATATAGGGCTCGCGATATATCACCCGAAGACGTTCTATCTTGCTCAATCTTTCTGATTTTTTTTTATATCATGGGTGGATTCTAGTCTAACACATTCTCTCTCTCTCTCTCTCTCTCTCTCTCTCTCTCTCTCTCTCTCTCTCTCTCTCTCTCTCTTTCTCTCTCTCTCTCTCTCGGTCTTTCTCTCTCTCTTTCTCTCTCTCTCTTTCTCTCTCTCTCTCTCTCTCTCCCTCTCTCTCTCTCTCTCTCTCTCTCTCTCTCTCTCTCTCTCTCTCTATGCAGCATTCTTCAGAAGGTTTCTCTTGGGCGTTGTTATTTCCTCAGTTCACATGTTTCCGATCTCAAGCCTCTTTGGTGATTCTCTTTCGTTTCTCCTCATTACGTACTAGATATATCACCATCTTCTTAGTCTCTTAACTTTTGGTAGCAACAGATGTCCAGCACGCAATATTAGAACATAACGATCGAACAATATAGAATAAAAGATGTAAACCTGAAAAGACCTTTAACAAAATGTTCATTTGGGGCAACAAGGATTAATTAGACACTAACCTTATCCAACTTTGGTGTTGTCAGTGCAGACCTAATGGACATCGTGTTGGTATCGCATGAATGTGCTCTTTCTTTTGGTCGGTGAGATGCACAGAACACGCTGGGGTCGTCCGCTTCGTTGGGGTTGTGGTGAAAGTTTTTCAAGTTCAAGGTTGTCCCGCAGCTTACACAAGTAAAACATCTTTTATGGTAGACGGCGTCTTTTATGGGACCCATTCGTTCCATCGGATACACTTTTGTGTTACATCGAATACAGTCATCTTTGTTTCGGGGCTTTGGGTAGACCTCTTTCTGCATGGATGATAATGTTTAGGAATTGAAATCTTTACACCCTGTTTCTGCATGGCTTATAACATACATAAAATATAATGCAGTGGTTAAATAACCTTTCAAAGTGTTAGTAGAACCCTGTATAAGTATATAAATGATAGATTTCACATAGGGTGCAGAGACTGGTTTCTTTCCTCGCATCCCCAGTCTTAAATCCGACAAATAAGCTTCTTATATCAGTCAGATGAGATGAAGTGGTTTTGCGCCTAGGCTTTTTTTTTTTTTTTATAACTCATTGTTGTTGGCACCTTTCCTTCTTTGCAGACGACCATTTTACATTGTGCTTTAAGGGAGGCACAGCCCGTGGCCTAGCCCGCTCGCGTTCAGAAATATCTTCCACAATTAATGCATGTAATTCCAAGATCACTGTTGCCATTTCGTATATTTAATGCACTTCTCCTCAGACGCACGGCACCTCCATGTAGCACAGTCCACTGAGTTTTTTTCTCACGAATCTATTACAATGCCTGCAGGTCCCACAGGCACACATCTTTATAGTAGAGGCCGACCTTGACTTCTTCAATTCATCTTTAATTCACAACAGTGAATGTCCTCGGGGACTTTCAGTACACATAAGTGTCTCTGAACGATGAAATTATAATGCAGGTTTAACTTGAAGATCAGATAAATTGTTACTAGTCTTTCGAAAGTAGCATCTCTTTAAGTTTGTGAATATGAATGCAACTCGTGTTTTATCTAACTTAATCTAAACATGAACTAATACGGAAGAAACCGGCTAACCCATTTTGTAATTGAGGTGTAGGAAACTTCCTATCCGTGTAACGCAAAATCGTTTGATCTGACCCGTGGCTAATTAATATTTGATCAGGCTACTTTTTAAATTGATAATTTACACAGCCAGTCAGTTAGCAATATTTAGTTTATTAAAAGAACTATCTTGGTACAATATAAGCTTCAAAGTAGGCAAATATTTAAATTAACAGCTTCTTATTTTAACAGTTTCTTAAATTAACAGCTTCTTATATTAACAGCTTCTTATATTAGAAGCTTCTTATATTAACAGCTTCTTCTGTTAACAGCTTCTTATATTAACAGCTTCTTATATTAACAGCTTCTTATATTAACAACTTCTTATATTAACAGCTTCTCATATTAACAGCTTCTTCTGTTAACATGTCTTATATTAGTAGCTTCTTATATTAACAGCTTCTTTTGTTAACAGCTTCTTATATTAACAGCTTCTTATATTAACAACTTCTTATATTAACAGCTTCTTCTGTTAACAGCTTCTTATATTAACAGCTTCTTATATTAACAGCTTCTTATATTAACAGCTTCTTATATTAACAGCTTCTTACCATACTATTTTTCTGACTGTCATTTCGTCTCAACAGCACCTCAGGCTCATTGGAAACAAATTGTTCCTTGATCTTTGTCTCGCTCAACGTGTAACTTGAACCTGAAGATGTTGGTTCCTTTCCCCTCGGGGAACTCTTAATTTGCAAGGAGGGGTTCAGAGTTGTTGGTAAATAGTCTGAAAGAGCTTTTGGGCGTATGTCGAGTGAACCATGACCAATGGTGTCTGATGAATCCTCACGCCATTGTGCTTCTTTGACCGACTCTGGCACTTTATCGCTGATGTTTTCATTTCCATGTGTGCTATAATCTTTAACGCTTACAGCTTGGGTGGAACTGTTTTTATTTACATAATAAGTACCGTTGTCGTTAATGGGTTGCTGGCTTGAAGGAATGATGGTTTGTTCTTGTAGCTGCTGATCCAGTTGGTAGTTACTGTTTTGCAACTGTTGATCCTGTTGATGGTGACTGCCTTGCAACAACTGATCCTGTTGGTTGTGTGTGTTCTGCAGCAGTGTATCTTGTTGATGGTGGTGACTTTGCAGCAGTTGATTCTGTTGCTGAAGACTGTTTGCCAACACTTGGTCCTGTTGCGGAAGACTATTTTCTTGCAGTTGATCATGTTGCTGGTAATTGTTTTGCACCATCTGATCCTGTTGTTGTAGGTTGTTCTGAAGCTGCTGACCCTGCTGATTAAACCAGATTTGCTCTGGCTGGTAGCCATCATTTACAAGGCCTAGGGACACCGGCTGAGAAGAGGCGTTGGCTGTAGAAAACAACTGATTCGTTATGTCCACCGTGTTTGTCGTCAGTATGTTTGCTTGGTTAGGAGCACTGTTCTGAAGAAACTGTGGGTTAGCTACTACATATCCGGTTACAGTCACGGGGCTTAGATTGGATGCGGACTGAAACATAGCATTGCTTGGAGGCCAGAATGCCTGTTGTGTTTGAAAGTTTTCGGGAAATGCGAGTGGCCTTTGATTGAAATTGTGTTGCGAAGCAAACACTGGGGAGTTATGGAGGGCATTGAAAGGATACATAGTAGGTACCTGCTGCTGGTAATTGCTGGGAGTTCCGAGGTTTTGTGTTGTTTCACAGACCCACATATATCTGACGGTAGGGGCAGCATTCAAGGGAACATTCGCTTGCTGAAGGTTTTTGAAATCACTCATTGTAAAATGATCAACAGTGAATCAAAACAATCGAGAGTAAACCAACAAACTGGTAGAATGTCGAAATGTCTTGCTGAAAAGACAGAACATGCAGCGATCACACTTTAGTTTAGTTTATAAACAGTATCGTTTTTCTAAAGCAATAATGTTACTGTCAGATTTGGTCCTTTTCAACATATCATAAAAGAGAACACGTCACAAGGGGATTTGAAGGGATGAGAAGGGTGTTTTTAATGTTTGCAGTTTTTTTTTTTTTTTGTTGAGAGAAAACTAAAGAGGTTCAGACATCTTATTAGAATGAAACTCGATCTTTATTTATATTTATTTTGTCCTAGCCCTTGTAATGAGAACGGTTGAAGAGAGAAGGTAGGTGTAGTTTCCTAAATATTGCATTACGCCTAGCTTTAAATACTATCACACTGCACCTTTTTTTTTTTAAAGTATCCATTGGAATTCGTCCAGCCATCTTTCCGTCAGTTGTCCATCTGTCCTTATCCCAGTTATCTGCCCCCCCTTCCCATGACAAAAAAAAAATATTCGATAAAATAGTTCGCTGGTGCTGCCCTTACGGTTTCTCTTAGTATTTGAGAAAACCTCAATAATAACACCCCCCCCCCCCCTTCACCCCCCCCCCCCCCCCCACATTATCCCCGCTCCCCGCCCACGTCTTTTTTTAGTACACGCCCAGTTATATCAAGAGGAGGGGCCAATAAAATTGTTACGGGCAAAAACAACAATAAACGAACACGGATACGACACAAGAAGGATCACATCTAATCTTAGAATGCACGCTTAGGTTTCCCTTATAACCATGCTTAATGGAAAGTGTGGGTTAGTTATATCAGTGCTCTTCAACTTGTGTGACGCTGTCCGTTGGTGGGCCGTAGAAATGTGTAGGTGCGTCGCCAAAAATGTTTCTAATCATATTAGTGCTTAAGGGTGAGAATCGAACAGGTACAAGTTAGAAGCAACATAGCTTATGGACTAACAGAATGTTGGTCTTTCCCCCCCCCCCCCTTCCCCCCTTCCCCCAACCCCACTTAATTTGTGCGGAACCTTTCCCTTCTCCCATGCCAGTAAAAAAAATTTTAAAAAACGCCAATCAAAGCAGAAGCTGGTGTCACATTAGCTGACAACTGTAATTTTGTGACGCAGACTGCTAACCAAAAAATGTCCTTTTGTTTGGTTAGCTGTCAGGTGGGCTGCAAAACAATGTCCCCTTTTTTTTTAGTGTTTGGCCAGGTTGAGAAACACTGGGCTAGATTAACAAACTTCCACTTCGGTCTAGACAAGAAACAATATTTCAGGCAATTATGGCAGCCGCTTATTGACTTATGCAAGCACGGTTGCCTCTCTGTAAGGTGGTTATAGGTTCTTCTGCTTCCTCTTCGCGTTCACCAGCTGTAAACTTTGGTGGAAAATTCAAGTTGTTTATACACTTCTGTCCATAAGGCAATGGCAAACTACTGGGCGTAAATTTGCCTTAAAAACCCACACAACAACCAGGGGCTGTTGGGGTTGGTTCTGCAACGTCCTGTAAAGGACACGCAATTAACCATTTACTTCTGGACTTAAGTCTTGTACTAGAATCTTTTTTTTTTTTTTTTTTTTTGCATGCACAACAAACAATGAAACTTTTGCTTCGTGGTACACATCTGCGAATTAAAATATTCCTAATTATTTGACTTTTTTTACGACATGCTTATTAGGAGGCAGTGGGTCTGCACCCCCCCCCCCCCCCACCGCAATGATACCCCTGAACCCACACAGGGAATCAGCTAATCAATACACATAAATAAATTGATATACAATGGTACATCGGGTCACCAATTCGTTCTTCGACTCCGTTCGCAAAATGAATGAATCACGAGCCGAAACATTTTTTCCCACTTATAACTAATTTGTTTGCTCATTTATGTCAAAGAAGTTGTTGTGTTTTTTTTTTTTTTCTCTTGTTTATATCCTGGGATGTGCTCGGTGGTTCATTACTACTCGTGTGACCCCTGCTTCGTTAGCATATTCACTCTTTTAGACCCATCAGTTGCCGTAGAAATTAGGCTTTTTTTTTTTTTTTTACACTACTGTCAGTAACGATGTACACCCTCTTGGTAGCCATAGTGAGACAACATACACACACACATACAAAACACCCACTTTGCATCAGGAACAACGCGATGACAATAGAACGCAAATCTGAGTACAACTGATGCTGTTCGTTAGTCGAAAACATAGAGCCACAGCCCGTTTGTGGGAGCTGGGAGCCGAGGCAATGTTCGCGGGTCAAGTTAAAATTTGCTCGGATTTCTGTTCGTGGGCCGATTTATTCATGACTAGAGACGTTCGTAACCCGAGCTATCACTGTAATTAACAATCACATTAAAGTTTGAAATCATTTATGCTGAATATAATCAACATATCATTCCCCGGACTATATACCGTCTGAAACTTCTTCTTCATCAGCATTCCGAGCCATGAGGTTCATTGCTGCTGATATCATCCACCTCGACTCATCTCTCTGGTTTGCCTTCTCTTTCCATTTGGTAACACCAAGTGTTTGCATGTCTCTCTGGGAATTATCTCTCCATCATCTTCTTGGTCTGCCTCGTTATCTACGACCATTCATCTCCCTTCTGATACCGTCTGAAACAGTAGTCAGATTTGCAACAGTTTAAGGAAAAAAGATAATTATGATAAATAATGCACCACGAAGCTAAGTAAACAATACCAGTCCCAAGTCCAAGAACAACACGAACTTCGCCAGCTCGACTGCACAACTGGATTCCACGTTTGCCAGTGCGTTAACTGTTGCACGTCCCAGAATATCAGATATTTATGAGACTAACCGGCGCGATGCAAGTTGATTTACCACGTTGAAATAACATACAAGCTTGCTGAACTTGTTCTCACTGCATAGGGCTTAAGTGTTAGAAGCCACAACAAAACTTAAATAGATTACATACACTCAGTTTATCACTCTGAATGGAGAATAAAAAGTCCATGACAATCGGGTTGGTTAAGTTGTTGCACATAGCAGAAGCACTTATCTTCTAGGAAAATGGGTTGGGGTCTTGATAAGTCAGTGGAATGTTTATGGGCTCTTTTGTTCACATAAATAGACCATCTGTTAGTGATGGCGTAAATTCTCTATTGCAGGATGACTTATTTGCAAATCTTTCTATGTTTGTATGTACAAGTATGTATGTGTGTATGTATGTGAGTAGGTTAGCCTATGTAGATAGGTGTGTAGGTACTTTGTATGTTTGTATGTGTGTTTGTGTATGTATACATGAATAGATGTTTGTAGTGTGTGTTTGTGTATTTGTATGTGTGTGTAATGTATGTATAAGAATGTGTGTCTGCCTGTCTGCGTGTGTGTTTGTAGAACAAGTCAACATAACTTATAGATGGCTAAGGTTAACATAGAACCATGGCATTAAAAAAAAAAGAGAGGAAAGAGATGGACAGAATCAAGTAAATGTGGGCTGTGAGTTCTGATGATTTATTCGTAGATAAAGACATTCGTCGTAACGTTCGGTTATTTGTGTGCGCACCTTTTGCATCCTTCAGCTGAGCTTTCTAGTCACAGTTTGTATTGTATTTAGTATGCTTTATAACGGGTGATTTTCAGTCGTATGTCATGTCTTATAATTAGGTCCAAAAATCCATAGGGCAAAGACAAAGGTAATGAGAATAAGCTAGGCATATAGTATTGTGGTTTCTCTTAATTGTATCCCACTCCAAGATGTGGAGTCGTACAACTATTTGGGCAGTAATGTAGAGAACGTTCAGGGAACTGATAGAGATTAAAATATGAATACAAAAGGCAAAAGGAGCTGTTATAGCACTGGGGAATTTCTCGAAGTCAAAAGAAATCAAAACTAATACTAAACTACAAACGTTTAATTATAATGTCAAATCAGTGGAGCCGGGACATGGAGAACAACTAAAACAATTACTAAAAAAAAAAAAATATATTCATTAACTGGTGCCTGAGCAGAATATAGGGAAGTAAATTGTGTGATAGAATCACTAATGTGCAGCTTTTGGGGAGAACCAAACGAGTTCCAGCTGACCAAGAGGTGAAGAAAAGAAGCTGGCGTTGGATATGACACACGCTGAGCAAACCTGAGAACAATATAACCAGAATGTCTCTGCACTGAAACCCACCAGACAGGAAATAAAGGCAAACCACACCAAAAAACATGGGAAAAGGCAATAGAGTGTGTAGTTAAACAGATGGGGAGGACATGGAGTGAACTGCGTGCATTAGCGAAGGATAGAACTTGGCGTGAGTTAGCTAACACCTGTGCTCTATTGGGGGATAGAAGGCAGAATTAGAGGACGAATTGATAAACGGGACAGTCAAAGGCTTGAGAAATCAAACTGGGAAAAGTGCAAGTTCAAATCCTACCCAGGAGCCGTCACAGTGTAAAGGTTTGACGTTCGCTTGTTAGACGCTCGCTAAGCCTTTTTTTTTTTTTTTTACACTTTGACTAAATGACTCTGTTATTCCTTTTTTTTTTGGGGGGGAGGGGGGGGGGGCATTAGTCAAAAAATGTGAAGGAGGTGAACCTAGCTGGATTTACTGATAGACTGGTTAGAGTCAAAGAGAAATCCAACCTGAAAAAGCAAAAGTTCAGATCGTATGTGACAGCCGCGATAGACTAGGGTCAGGACGTTCCATTGTCGACCCCCCAGGTTCTATGGTTCATATTCTCGTCATCAAGGCGAACATTGTTTCTGTCCCCAAAAGTAAC
This sequence comes from Candidula unifasciata, assembly GCA_905116865.2. NCBI lineage: Eukaryota > Metazoa > Mollusca > Gastropoda > Stylommatophora > Geomitridae > Candidula > Candidula unifasciata. The sequence continues at coordinate 1,343,560 of CAJHNH020000956.1, read as the reverse complement.
CTCGGCTCCCAGTTCGACACTCTAAAATAAGTGCCAGGTAAAGTCATGGGAAGTAAATGCAGCCTGCGTACTCTGGACCACATCATCTATCGAGTGCCTGTTGGTCTATACAAACATTGGTCTGGATCAAAGTTTACTAGATATAGTTAAAGCGTGGGGGGGGGGTGGAGAGAGTGAGAGAGAGAGAGAGTGTGTGAGAGAGAGAGAGAGAGAGAGAGAGAGAGAGAGAGAGAGAGAGAGAGAGAGAGAACGTTGTTATTTTTACTTCACAAATTGTAAGTGCTGACCCCCAGGCGTGACGAAACACCGCAACTTTACTGGCTAAATGGTGTCGCACTACTTACGTTTGGGGATCCGTCGTGGTGTAGCAACTAGATGCTCGCCTGCAGATCCAAAAGACGTGGGTTCAAATCTATACGGAGCAGGACTTTTTTTTAATGACCTTGTCTCCACGGTCGACCCAGGCTTAACTAGGTACCAGGTAAAGTCCTGGTACATAAAGGCTTGGCGAGATGTTGACCACATCACCCACCGTGCCGATTGGTCTATAAAATATACGTCCAGCACTATATGCCCAATAAGCATGAATGCTTGTGAAAGGGTCTTTTTACTAGTCAGGTTTAGTCAGCTCATACTAAAGACATTTCGCCGCATATCTACAGTGTGTTTATGAGTCCCTATGAGAAAAATGAACATGCAATTTTGTCGTTATCGTCTCTTTTACCTTTAGACAGAAGAAATGACCTTTGGCTTCTAAAAGTTACACAAAAATAGAGATAGGCTCATTCAAGTACATAGTTCCTTTTTTTTTTAAAAAAAACGAAAAAGTAAAGGAGAATTGCAATCCTTGAAAAATATGTCTATGTAAAGATTAGTACGCCATGCCAGATATGTTCTATTCAACTGTATATCTTATTCCGTGAAAGTACGTATACAACACATTAATAGCTAAAACGTTCCTCGCTTTTTTAACTTGCTGTGCACAAAGTTGCACTTTCGACCCTTTTCATTTATTATACCTACAAACCATACAAAGTAATCGTGGTCCGCTCCTTTGACCTATTTCGTTTTGCTTTCAAGGCCATTTGCGGGCTTGCAGTCAATAATACATGTCTGAGGGTAAACTTCAGTTCATGTGATAGGATTTGTGTGAGCGATAGTAAACGGTCTGAAGGGACCGAGCGGGGAGAGAGGAGGAGGAAAAGAAAAAGAAAGATATGGAGAGAGAGAGCGGTGCAGATACACAGCAAGAGATCAAATTAGGAAATGTGTGTGTATTTGTATGTAAATGTGTATGTATGCAAGTATGTATGTTTTTGTATATTTATCATGTAGGTAGGTTAAAAATTAGTTGCGTATCCTTTACAGGACGTTGCAGAGCCAACACCAATATTTGTTGGCTGTTGTGGTTCGTCGAGGCACATTTTACGATCAGTAGTTTGCTGTTGCTTTCTCAACAGTCAGCGCTCGGTACCACTGTCGAAACCAAGGCAAGACAAATCGTCCGCAGCTGGGATCGAAACCGACACCCCGGCATTAGGTAGCGCGTGCGTAACGTCCAAGCCACAGACGTCGACATGTATGTACGTACGTACGTGTCTGTATGTGGGTGCGTGTCTATGTTTGTTTGTTTGTTAGTACAAAAGTAGGTACATATGTATGCATGTCTTTGTTTGTTTGTACGTAAGTGCGTATGTACATATGTATGCATGTACGTACGTACGTACGTATTTATGTATGTATGTATGTACGTATGTACGTATGTATGTATGTACGTACGTACGTACTTACGTACGTACGTACGTACGTACGTACGTATGTATGTATGTATGTATGTATGTATGTATGTATGTATGTATGTATGTATGTATGTATGTATGTATGTATGTATGTATGTATGTATGTATGTATGTATGTATGTATGTATGTATGTATGTATGTATGTATGTATGTATGTATGTATGTATGTATGTATGTATGTATGTATGTATGTATGTATGTATGTATGTATGTATGTATGTATGTATGTATGTATGTATGTATGTATGTATGTATGTATGTATGTATGTATGTATGTATGTATGTATGTATGTATGTATGTATGTATGTATGTATGTATGTATGTATGTATGTATGTATGTATGTATGTATGTATGTATGTATGTATGTATGTATGTATGTATGTATGTATGTATGTATGTATGTATGTATGTATGTATGTATGTATGTATGTATGTATGTATGTATGTATGTATGTATGTATGTATGTATGTATGTATGTATGTATGTATGTATGTATGTATGTATGTATGTATGTATGTATGTATGTATGTATGTATGTATGTATGTATGTATGTATGTATGTATGTATGTATGTATGTATGTATGTATGTATGTATGTATGTATGTATGTATGTATGTATGTATGTATGTATGTATGTATGTATGTATGTATGTATGTATGTATGTATGTATGTATGTATGTATGTGTATGTATGTATGTATGTATGTATGTATGTATGTATGTATGTATGTATGTATGTATGTATGTATGTATGTATGTATGTATGTATGTATGTATGTATGTATGTATGTATGTATGTATGTATGTATGTATGTATGTATGTATGTATGTATGTATGTATGTATGTATGTATGTATGTATGTATGTATGTATGTATGTATGTATGTATGTATGTATGTAGGTAGGTAGGTATGTATGTATGTATGTATGTATGTATGTATGTATGTATGTATGTATGTATGTATGTATGTATGTATGTAATGTATGTGTATGTGTGTGTATGTACGTGTGTATGTACGTATGTATGTATGTATGTATGTATGTATGTATGTATGTATGTATGTATGTATGTATGTATGTATGTATGTATGTATGTATGTATGTATGTATGTATGTATGTATGTATGTATGTATGTATGTATGTATGTATGTATGTATGTATGTATGTATGTATGTACGTACGTACGTACGTACGTACGTACGTACGTACGTACGTACGTACGTACGTACGTACGTACGTATGTATGTATGTATGTATGTATGTATGTATGTATGTATGTATGTATGTATGTATGTATGTATGTATGTATGTATGTATGTATGTATGTATGTATGTATGTATGTATGTATGTATGTATGTATGTATGTATGTATGTATGTATGTATGTATGTATGTATGTATGTATGTATGTATGTATGTATGTATGTATGTATGTATGTATGTATGTATGTATGTATGTATGTATGTATGTATGTATGTATGTATGTATGTATGTATGTATGTATGTATGTATGTATGTATGTATGTATGTATGTATGTATGTATGTATGTATGTATGTATGTCTGTATGTATGTATGTATGTATGTATGTATGTATGTATGTATGTATGTATGTATGTATGTATGTATGTATGTATGTATGTATGTATGTATGTATGTATGTATGTATGTATGTATGTATGTATGTATGTATGTATGTATGTATGTATGTATGTATGTATGTATGTATGTATGTATGTATGTATGTATGTATGTATGTATGTATGTATGTATGTATGTATGTATGTATGTATGTATGTATGTATGTATGTATGTATGTATGTATGTATGTATGTATGTATGTATGTATGTATGTATGTATGTATGTATGTATGTATGTATGTATGTATGTATGTATGTATGTATGTATGTATGTATGTATGTATGTATGTATGTATGTATGTATGTATGTATGTATGTCTGTATGTATGTATGTATGTATGTATGTATGTATGTATGTATGTATGTATGTATGTATGTATGTATGTATGTATGTATGTATGTATGTATGTATGTATGTATGTATGTATGTATGTATGTATGTATGTATGTATGTATGTATGTATGTATGTATGTATGTATGTATGTATGTATGTATGTATGTATGTATGTATGTATGTATGTATGTATGTATGTATGTATGTATGTATGTATGTATGTATGTATGTATGCATGAATGTATGTATGTATGTGTGTGTATGTACGTGTGTATGTACGTATGTATGTATGTATGTATGTATGTATGTATGTATGTATGTATGTATGTATGTATGTATGTATGTATGTATGTATGTATGTATGTATGTATGTATGTATGTATGTATGTATGTATGTATGTATGTATGTATGTATGTATGTATGTATGTATGTATGTATGTATGTATGTATGTATGTATGTATGTATGTATGTATGTATGTATGTATGTATGTATGTATGTATGTATGTATGTATGTATGTATGTATGTATGTATGTATGTATGTATGTATGTATGTATGTATGTATGTATGTATGTATGCAGGTAGGTATGTAGGTATGTATGTATGTATGTATGTATGTATGTATGTATGTATGCATGAATGTATGTATGTATGTGTGTGTATGTACGTGTGTATGTATGTATGTATGTATGTATGTATGTATGTATGTATGTATGTATGTATGTATGTATGTATGTATGTATGTATGTATGTATGTATGTATGTATGTATGTATGTATGTATGTATGTATGTATGTATGTATGTGTGTGTGTGTGTGTGTATGTATACATGTATGGATGTCTGTATTTAGGAGTATGCTATCACAGTTCATTTCTCCTAGACTAAGATTAGGCATAAGTATACTTTATATAAAAGAGTTTGAGACCTCAATATGTATTTTCCACCCGGAAAATGACATTATCAAAGGGCTGGTTGGATAACCCTCGTGTCATATTTCGAAAATGACAAGATGTGCCCACCGTCCTACTTCCATATCTTTTGTCGTTGCATACAGCACCCTAGTTTTGAAAAGAATGCAGCAAAACTGGGTGCTAGGGATTGGCTGCTTATATGGTTAGGTGCACTGTGTAAATACAATGAAACATTTTCCAAGAAAGCCAAAGCAACATTTCCTGTCGTAATCTCCTGTTATGTTTCCTTTGTATTTATGACAAGGTACAATTTTAAAACACATATGGTCAATTAGATCTATACCTAGAAGCCGGTGTGTATGGGCGCATGACTTTCCAGTCCCCTGAAAAATTCGGTATCACCATGTATACAAGTATAAGTTCCATGCTTAAATGTTTGTTACAAGGCCTTCGGGTAATATTGTTTCAAACACATTTCCAGGGGGGCTGGGTGGTCTCGGGGCATGGCGTCCGCCTCGAGTGCTGGCGGTCCTGGGTTCAATCCATAGTGAAGGCTGGGACTTCTAGTAATTTCCCCTGGTCTCTTGGTAGTAAGATGAGCCCCCCGTGTGTATTGTTGCGCACGTAAAAAAAATCCCTTGGCAGTTGGAAAACGAAAAGAGTAGCCTAACAGCGCTACCCGGGCAAAATTTGGGGTTAAAATCTACCCCTTAGTTCAAAATTCTGTTGGTACTGTACTGGAAACGAAAATCCCTATAGTAGCAAGACAAATAGTATGCACTTGTTAACTTCTACAGCCGCCAAGGTGTAGCGGCTAAACTCTCATCTGCAGATCCGAAGATCGTTGGTTGCAAATCCTTAAGGAGCCAGACTCTTTTCAAAAAAATAATTTTGGCTCCCAATCGATCCAGTCGTAAAAGGCTACCATATAAAGTCTTGAAAAGTAAAGGTGCCCGGCGTTATGTTGAACACATCACCCAGCAAGTGCCGGTAGGTCTATGAAATATAAGTCTAACGCTATGCAGCAGGCTGGCAATGCTGCTAACAATTTTGGTTTGGCTGCACTTCCTAATATATCTGGCAGGTTTACGTTGGCCCTAAAGACCGACGCACTGGAAAACCAGTGTGTTAAATTTTAGCTTTTCTCCCTCTGAGCTTGCCTCTCACCCATCGCCGTTGCGCAATCGTTCATGGCTGTTAACGGGACGTGAGTTCAGGCCTATAAGTGAAGAGGGGTGAATTGGCTGATTTGGCTGTGTTCGTACCTTTCAATAGTTAGTTTCGGTGTTAGATCTAAATTTCCCTTCGTAGTAAAAATATGTTACGATTTAGATATCAGGGTGTATGATGACGATATTTGATTTCAGGTCCCTAGGAGTGAAATTTCATCTTCGTTAGTTAAAGGGTTTAACACATGGTCTATGTGAACACGATGTTGATTATTAATGTATTGATCTGTGAAGCACGTGATGCGTACTAAACTCACTTTGCTGTTCAGTTGTACCAGGCGTCAGGGGCGTGATCGCCTGCGCCAGTTGTCAAGGCGCTAGATGTTGATGGTAACAGAGATGCGCACAAAAAGGTCCACGCTGCTTCACGCGTGAGATAGAGGTTTCTCGAGTTAGGTGGGAGACAGCGGTCTGCACTGGAAAGGTGGGATTCGTGCGTGACTAGCACTAAGTTGAAGGCTACCCGGGAGCAAGTAGTCTGTGCCTCTCTGTCGACAAGACAAAACGGGCGGAAATGTGCGTACGTGAATTTGGCTTGTGGTCATCCTTCTTCTTCTTCGCTTTCACCAGCTGTACACTCTGGCGGAAAGTTCTGGTTGCTCGTCCACTACTGAAATGCAGTCCTGCTCCAGAACCTGAGTGTTGCGTGTGCATCAGTTTTACAGTGCATAGTTTCTATGGAGAGTTGAACTGTTTAGTATGTGCTATTTTTCACATGTTTGTCACCAAATCTTTGTCCTAGTATGCTCGTCAACTAATAAAATTGACTGGTGCACTACTATAGATGCCTACTAATGTGTTGCTGTGACACTGTTCATAGAGTGTTAGAGATACGATGTGGATTAGGTGTACTTGTGTTATATAATTACTTTCCGGTAGGATACTCAAATAGCCATTGTTAGTATATACAGTAACACTTCACAATAGCACGTTAGTTTTTGTGTTCAGGAGAAAAAAACCTATGTTCAGTGTGGTGATTATAGTTTCATTTGTTTCGATTCGGATTAGGACTTGTAGTTAGTGTGTCTAGTTTTACTGTTACTGCTAATTCACTTCACATACAACCTATCCTGTCAGGGCTAAAACACTATATATCTTAGTCCCCACATAACGAACTAGTTTTCTTGTTACTAAAGCATCTTGGGTTTCGGTTTCTGCTTCTATTCACCCAAACATTCTTTGCTGGAGCTTTTATAGGTCTGGAGTAGACACAGGTTTAAGGTATAGATTTTTATATTAGCCTTCATATTATGTCTCCTCTTCCTTTAGTTAGACAACATTCACCTTAGGCTTTGCTTTCAGTACACTTTGTGAAACCAAACGCCTGAAGACGTGGAAAAAGGCCTTTACTACTTTACTTACAAGTTAACTTCTGTTGCAAATTAGTTAACATTTGTTTTTTTTTTTTTTTTTCTATCACAGCGGCTACACTAATGTATCCTGTTCAGTGTTTCTGCTATTTTAGTTCACTAAGACTGAAATGCTACAGAAAAATCATTACAATACTATGGACTTAGAGAAAATATGCATCGACATCCTATATGATCTCATCATCGAAGAAAACTAGCTCATAAACAGCATGCTATCCCCAACGCTGGGGTATATTTGTTCATGTTAAATGGTATGGTGGTCTGGGGGAGGGGGTGGAGGTTAAAAAAAGAAGGGATGGTTGCTACAGTTTCTGGAAAAAGAGGCAGAGGTCAACCTCAGCGAATGTAGATAGAAAGCACTGAGGATGCATTGGCTATGAAAGAACGTATAGCTGGAGAATTGGCTAGAGACAGTAGGAGTTTCAGGCGTGCCGTGAGGAGAGTGATGTTCTTTTACAAAAATTCTGATTGATGATAATTATAATAATGATGAGACTGAAAGAGGGTCGCTAGGAAGAATGTATGCTGCTAGTTAGAAGGTGTTAAAGTAACAAATTGTTATTGAAGAGTTAAATGTGTTAGAGCTTAGAGTAGGTGAACAAAGTGTGTTTAATTTCGATTGTATTGCTCTAGTAAACATCCCACTATAGCTCAGCCGCTCTACTCAGAAAAGCTGGTCTTTGCCATTAAGTTGCAGAGAGCACGAAACTCCATAACTCCAGCGATTATCCTCACGTAAAAAAAGGCCTTTCTAATTTTAAAGCCCCCGACAAGAATGAAGAAAATCAAGTCTTTTCAACTCAGTGTTTGTGTGCATTTACGGATATGTGCTTGTGTGTATAATTTCCTTTAGTCTTCTGGGTGGTAAACTGATTCATGACAAGGCAGATGTGGTCAGAGCCCTTTGGGAACAAGTAACAAAGTCAGATGAGAAACTAGATTATTATGGGCTATAAAGAATGATGCACACGGGTGTCACCAAAGGTTTCGGCCTGCACACTACACTCAGAGGAAAATCAACACGGACATGCAACCAGACTACGACCAGCACCATTAGTAATGGAACTCTGCGTTGACTGCTGGGGATGGTGACGGGGGGAGTATGGAAATCCTCCGAGTGCTTTGATGTCAATTCTTGACTCAACTCAGCTCAACTCAGATAGTCTTCTAAAGTTGTCATTTATAATTTATCTTGTTCCCCGAGTACGTTTTTGAGCCCCATTTGGTGAAGGGTTAGACCCAATGTCCCTTAAGAAACGGTTAGTTGAGTATCCTTTACAGGACGTTGCAGAACCAACCCCATTAGCCCATGGCTGTTGTGTGGTTTCACTAGGCAAATTTACGTCCTGTAGTTTGCCATTGCTTCTGGGCGGTCGGCTCCATGATACCACTGTCGAAACCAAAGCAAGGCGTATGGCCCGCAGCTGGGATCGAACCCGGTACCCCGGCATTACGAAGCGTTCGCATCGACTTAGCCACAGAGCTGACTCCCTTAACAAGCATGTCGTAAAAAGACATCAATAAAGGACTTGCTGGAATCTGATGTGTTGGGCCGGAAGGCGCAAATATCGCTGCGTAATTGTAAACCACAACACAGCGCTCCAACCCATCTGTTACGGGCGAACTAAGAAGAAATGGAATAATCTGTGTTGTACCTTGCCGGGTCGAGGTGAAGCATAAACTGCAGCAGAGTGCCTGTATGGTGTGTGTGAGTGTGTGTGTGCGTGTTCGTGTATGTGTGTGTGTGTCTCTCTCTCTCTCTCGTATATTAGGATTCCCTTGGATTGTTTCTTCTGTATATCCTATATATGTGTGTATATATATATATATATATATATATATATATATATATATATATATATATACATATATGGAATCCTTGCATGCTGTATAAAGCCAACTTTAACATATGGCTGTAAATCCTGGGCAGTTAATAAATAAGATAAAGAATGCACTGAGACCTCGGAGATGTGGTTTTAAAAAAGAATTCTTAGAATTCCTTGGACAGTCAAAAGAACAACCCAGATGTTTTGGAAGGTGAGGGCTCGAAAGCAACTTACCACAAACATCAAGGAAAGAGTCAGTAAAATTTATTTGTTATGAGAAGAAGGAAACTGGAACTTGTGACCACGAAAAATCTGTGGAGAAAATAACGCAAGAAGATTCTTGAAAGCCTTTTGTCGTGGCATGGAGGGTTGCCTAAACACTAAATGATACATGCTGTTGAAGATAGCAGATTGTGGAGAGGCATGATTACCCATGCCAGTCGCGAAGCACTTGATGATGGTGATATCCTTTATCCCCATTATCTAAATCGTCATTGCTTGTGCCCCAGTGAACACGGGCAGGGAGTACACTTTCCTATTATTACTAATACAACATGACATTGCTTCCTGCATACACAGGAGAACGCCAGGGGTCTGACAATGTTTGCAAGTAGGAATTTTGTATTTCCTCGCAAAAGAACATCTTTGCGTGCCTGAAATTGGAGTCGACCAGGTTGTGAATGCATTGTATAAAGAATTTTTTTTTTAAACGTATACTAACTGGGGCTGCACCGAATAGTGATTTTCACTATTCGGCCGAATACGAATAGTTTATAGTGTATTATATATATATATATATATATATATATATATATATATATATATATATATATATATATATATATATATATATATATATATATATATAATACACTATAAACTATTCTAAACTATATATATATATATATATATATATAACATTCATAATGTCAAATGTACGCTGAACTTTTACTTCACATAAAGAAGCCCAGAATAGTCATCTTCTTCTTTAGCATTCTGAGCCCTTGAGGTTTACTGCTGCAGATATCACTAGTGTCCATTCATCTCACTGGCTGACCTTACCTTCACAATTTGTGACACCAGTTGTTTGCAGGTCTGGCTAGACATTATATCTTTTTTTTTTTTTTTGTGGGTCTGCCTCGTGGTCTACGCCCATTCCTCTCTCAGGTGTATACAGTTTTACTTCTCTGACATCTGACATTCTTTCAAAATGCCAAAACATTTTAGTCTGTTAGCTCTTGTGATGCCAGTGATCAATGGTGATTTAAACAGTTTATGTGTACGTTGTTGCTTTTCACTCTCCATTCCCCGCTGTTAGCATCTTTGATGGGTCCAAAGATTTGTAAGACTGTTTTCGAAAACCTGTAATAAGGCCTCATCTCTTTTATTTCTGCTTCAAGTTTCAGACCCATATAAAACGACTGGTCCTATCAACATTTTATATATTTTGATCTTTGTGTTGCGAGACAGACACTTGGACTTTAGCAGATTTTGAAGGGCATAGTATACTTTATTTCTAGATTGTATTTTAGATTGTATTTCTTCTCTCAGCATGTTGGAACAGTTGAAGTTTGCACCCAAATACTTATATGTTTCCGCTCGTTTGATTTTCATATTATCGACTTGTATGTGGCCGGAGTTTATATTCTTTCCATGTCTAGTTAGTATTCGTACAGAATAGTAAATATTTAAAAACATTTTAAGTTCTGCATCCTTCAGTCAGTCTGTGGTAACTAATAACTAGGAGTGAAAGACTCCCAAGTATTATAACAAGTAACTAAACTTGGAAATGGTCACTGACAGCTTAGTTAATGCAGGAAAGCTGCATTAGCTTTAAACAAAACCAATCGTTCCATGTTGCCAGCATTAAGGCCGTGTATGAAGAAGCGGGTGTAAATTAACTACTATTCGTATTCGGCCCGACCGCAACTATTCGGCCGAATACCGAATAGTCAATAGGTCCACTATTCGGCCCCGAAGCGAATACGAAGCGAATATTCGTTACAGCCCTAATACTAACATTTATTTTTGAAATAGTATTCTAGCTATTGCCTCAAGTCTTGTCTTCGTGGTATTAACTCCTAAATTCTCATCCTTGATTACTTGGATCTTCTTTATGACTTCCCGTGTGGGTTCTAAGGCTCATTTTGGGAGGTAGGCGATAGACCCACTGACACATAACAAGCAAGTTGTAAAAGGCTGATTAGGTGTGTATCCTTCAAATTCGGGCTGCATCTGTCTGAAGAGAGAGGAATCAATAATATACATACAAATAAGTCAGATCTGTAAAACGGATGCGCACGTAAAAGAGACGAGACCAAAGTCCACAAGTAGATGAACAGCCAGAACTTTCCCCCCGGTGAACGCCAAGAAAAAGAAGAAGACTTACAACTTTCTCCCTGCACCTTCTTTAACAAGCACAATTATTACCATTGCTACAGTAACGCGTATTCTTATGTAACAAGTCGTATGCAGAACGTCGCTCCCAACGCAGGTCCCTGAAAAAAATATCTCGCCAGCTTTGCCTCCCCAGCCAGCTTCTTAACACCACAACCGTTATCATGAAGATACTGTCATAAATACTACTGCTGCTAGTACGATAACTGCTAATATTACTACCATTATTAATGTTTCTACTATTGTTTGGTCCTTCTTTTTATCGAGAAGCGTTACTACACAATCAACTTGAGCGAAGACCATGCAGCTCCGGTTTTTATTCGAATCCATGACCTTCTGATCTGCGGGCTGGCATCTACCAACTACACCATGGCCGCTAACTGCATCATTAAAAAGTCAAGTGTATATTTTTAGGCACATCATAAAAGGACAACTGGAATCTGTCACAACAATGGGAAAGTTAAAGAGGAAATGAGCCCAAGAGAAAGAATGCTGAAGTTGAACAGCTAGCTGGTCATGGAAGAGGATCGGTCTCAGTAATTACTGACTGTGCATATGACAGACATGGTCACCAGTGCCACCTGGCAAGGACTACAAGATGAAGAAATAAGTTTGATTGATTGATTATCCTCTGCAATGTAGAGGTATTCCTTGGGGACTGTACTGCCCAATTGTTTCTAAAGTTACGGCCCCTGGCATTCCCAGCTGGTATTTATTCTCCTGTCCCACCAGTCTACTGGCAAGAAATCGACCTTTGGTTATATTTGTGTATTTGTGCAGGAGTTAGATGACTTAGTTTCCCTGTCTAAGTTCATTGCTCATCCCTACATGTCTAGGTTTCATTCTGACTGCTCCTTTATTGGTGCCTTCTTTAAGCTAGTTGTGATATACATTTTGTTTTCCCGTCCACAAGAGGGTCTTTTAAGCTGGTTGTTGTGTCTGCTCGTTTGTCGTCTATTCCCTTCCAAAGCTCCGAAGTAAGTAATTGTGCACAGCTAGTGCTGAAAATTTACAACTGTTTAGAACATGCAGATAAAACCAGGTGTGCATTCAGCTCATCACATACAGACTGCTGGAATTCAGCTTTGATTTGTATTGTTTCATCAACTGATTTTTGGTATTTCATTGTCAACAGACTCAAACTCAGCACCTCAAGGGTGCAGTGAAGAAAAAAAATGGGCCTTTTATAAGTGAGACCAATACTTCCAAAGAGAGTATAATCTATTCATCCTCTTCCGTTATCACAGTTACCAGTTTGTAGCTAGTGTGGTGGATTTCTATAACTGCCTTGCGATTCTTAGCATTGTTAGTGGCGATTTTGTACCTCTTTCTGCAAAATTCAGCTATGCCTTCTATCCAACCCTTTCTTGGTCATCTTCTCACCTTCCACCCAGAGTTCTGCTTACAGTATGATACAGTCTGGTCTGGCTGCATTCTTACTAGATGATTAAACCATCTTTCAGAGTAATATAATTCAGACGTGGTCTTGCACCAACCTTCTCTAAATACTGGTATTCGTGACCCTCTCCCTCCTTGATTTTGTGACCTTTCCTAAATGTGCATTATACAGGCAAAATGTTTTCATGCTTTACATACTATCCATGTTTGACACAGATAGCATAAAGTGGTGGTGAAGATACTATGAATCATTTGCTAGTTTACTGCCATTGGAATACTTTTATTAATTTTTCACTTATTTGTTATTTTTTTTATGAAATGAAAGAACTAAAACATTACCAACTCAAGTAGCATTAGAACTGCTGTTGCTCATTTTTATTTTCTATAAATTTGCCCTTGCACTTTTCATACCAAAAGCATAATACAAGTCACCCCCCTCCCCTAACATACTATAATTATAGAAAATAAGTATAAAACTAAACTAAACAAACAACCAAACATACTGATGCCAAAGTGTGTTTTTGTTTATTGAGCCAAACCTCTGACAAAGAAATGAGACATCTGACAAGCCAATATTAAGTGCACTGACCAAACTATAAAGAGAATTACAGAAACAAGCTACAGCTTACATTCCACAGCTGTATCAATGTACATAAATATATTATCTTGAAAATTACAGGCAAGTTGAAAATTTGGCACTCAATTCTGATGGTAATATGTTCAAGTCACACATACAAATGTTACATTTGCAAAGGGTAAATATATAGAACCACACCAAATAACATGTGTAAACATCAGATAACATGTTAAAAGATCATATTTTAAATGGAACGTTTTGGTTTCTAAAATATAACAATTATAAAGAACATGATTTTAAAGACCAACAACACATTTTAACAACAGTAAAGACATGAATGTATCAACAGGAAATATTCACTGTGTTGGAATGGATTGGTGTAGACATCAGATCAAATAAGGGTCCCTGGAAATTTTGTTCATATAAACAACAAGAAACATATCTACATCACTTGCACTATGGTTTCTGGAGACATCCAACTCACTGGCTATATATTAATTCCACTGTTTGCCTAGTTTTAAATTTGTTAAATTAGTTACAGAGTACTGTCTAGAGGCCATTAATTCTTTAAATCATCATCATCATCATAATTCTTCAAATATGCAGCTTAATTGAGACCAAGCTTGAGCTTCAGTGACTCTGGCATCTCTGGTGGTGGTGGTCGGGGCAGGCGGAATGCCACTTTAACGGAGTCATAGATGAACCACTGGAGGGCGGTCAGTGTTCCAATCATGATGATCCTGGGGAACAAGCCCTTCCACATGCCTGAAAAAATATACAAACAGCATAATTAGTTAATCGCTAGTAAGGTCAGTTGTTTTACATGGCTCTGAAACTTGAAGCACAACCAAAAGAGATGAAGTCTCAACAATGTTTTTTTAAACAGTGCTAAGACAAAAATTTTGACACATCAAAGATGCAAACAGCAGGGAATGGTGAGTGAGAAGCAAGAACGAAATTCATAATCTGTTTAAATCACCAATGGCATCATTAGGGCTAATAGACTGAAATGGCTGGGGCATATTGAGAAAATCTCACATGAAAGAGAGGTTTAAAAAAATTTGCACAAGGGGGTTAAATGGTCACAGACCATGAGGCAAACCAAGAAGATGGAGAGATAATATCCAGACAAACCTACAAACACTTGGTGCCACCAACTCGAAAGAGAAGGTCCATTGAGGTGGTTGAAATTGGCAGCAAGGAACCTCAAGGGCTCAGAATGCTGAAGAAGAAAATAATTAGTAGATGAAAGCACCACATAATATCCAATGCATTCTGTTACATCCATGTCTAAAAAACAGTGTGTCTAATGCAATTTGTTAAGTTCCTTGGCAGAAGCCAAGGGCATCCGAAGATGGGCGCTCAGGTACCTTGAAGCCCCCACACACACACACAAGTTTTCTTTGTCGCCGCTCCTGCCAGAAGCACTGTGCACAAAACATCTGGACCATCTAGGTTTCATTTCTCTAATCAGTATGATTTTCATCCGTCTTGAAGAGGACTGGCTCTGTTGTTTTTCTATGTGGAAATTAGATGTATTTTGGCATCTCTGAAGAATGTAGCTTTTATTTCTTTCCCTTTTCTGAAGAATGAAGTCTGCATTTCTATCCTTTTTCGCCGATTTTTTGGCATCTCTGAAGAATGAAGTCTGCATTTCTATCTTTTTTTTTTTGCAGATTCTTTTTGGCATCTTTGAAGAATGAAGTTATCTGTCCAGGAAACCTGAGACTACAATTAACAACTGTTTTCTGTTTTCAAGCTCAACCCACCATCTGCTCCTACTTATTGTTTCATAATCCTCTGATGGAAGAACTAAACATGTATGGCACACGCTCTAAGGGTTCATCTTTAGGCTTGCAGGGGGAAATGACGTAGAACCACTCCTGCCACATCTAAATATTTGCTACAAAACTGATACACTGCAATGACACATAGAAATAATGCAAATGTTTTGACAAATAATAAAGCCATCTTCTGTATATCTTATCATTACATCTAACAAACATCATTATTGCTTTAAAACTAAATAACTACACGCAGTCTCTCAACTTACCCAAAAGCCCTAGAGATTTGGCAACATCAACAAAGTTACTGCCCTTTTTCTGGTTCAATTTTGAAACAATTGTGTCAGCGGGGTGGGAGACGATGGCACAGAAGACACCAGCTGTAAAATTCACAAGATACAGTTTTAGTATTCAAACACAAAATCATCTTGATGCTATTCCGATACAATAATATATAACACAAAAACAGCAAAATGTTTAGATGATGTCTCTATCCGATCTTTACATTTTGTTATTTGCTGAATCTCCTCAAAGGAGTGATCTATGGTGGCAGTCCATTCTCATTCTTAGGAGTGCACTTTCTGCTTCCTTAAAATGAAGTTATGTTTATGTGTATCTTGTGCTCATTTTAGGCAACAAACAGTTAGTTCTACTGTATGTTTCAGTTATTATATAGAATGGTTTGAATTATTCAGCAAGACAAAAACCAAACATCTCTAATAGCTTAAACTGTTAGGTAACCATGTTCATGTGTACTTTTGTTTTTATAAAGGCAAATAACTGCGAGTTATATAGTATGGTCTGACTATTACATACAATGGTCTGATTGATACAGCCACACACAAACAAATCTTAACCAAGCTGAATTGTATGCTTACATACAAGGCAGTCATGTTCATATGCATCTTTTCATAATTCAAAGTGTGCATTTCTTAAATTAAATTTAAAGGCTGAGCAAGTGAAACTTAGAAATGTCAACGCTAAAACTGTGACAATAATTATATTAGAATGTGTGATTCCAGCAATTCCAATCGGGCTTATCTTTTACCAAGCAAAAACCAAACAAGAAGTTGTAATAAAAAAAAAATGAACAAAAAAGAAAGGGATATGCACAGCACATGAAAGACAAGGGAAATAAACAATACCCAGTGAAATGGCTTTTATAAGGATGTCCAAAAGAAAGGTATATATATATATATATCGATGCAGAAGTTATACATACAATGACTATTATTTCTCGACAGATGCAAGCTGGTGTTTTGAGATGATTTCTATTGACTAACCAATTTTAAATATTATATCTGCTTAGGATATAATTTACCTAAGGCAGCGGACAGTAAACAATCGCCTTAAACAGCTGCATTTTGTTCGGTTGAACGAGTTTACTAAGGATACTTCTTAGCATTCAGAGGCTGTAAAATCTGGCAGAACATTCTGGTTGTTCTTCCACTTCTGGACATGAGTTTTGCGTGCACATCAATTTTACCAGTCTGGCTTATATGTTTGTAATTTTGGTTCCCCGCATCTCTGACAGATATACTCTGACTTCAAAGAAAAAATCCACAATTAGTCACCATTTATGACATGCTTGTTCTGGAGGAGTAGTTCTATTCTCCCCCCCCCCCCCCCCCCCCCACCCCGAAAAGGACCTCAGATCACATACAGTTTGAGTTCTGGTGTACCACCCCCTATGGTTCAGCATCTTGGTATCCCACTGTAAATACTGAAAATGGCAACTTTACAGTAAACAAAGTTGCAGCATTGTCCAACTGAGAAATAAGAATAAAACATAGATGAAAAAACCTACAGCATTATACACAGACACCAATAAACAGACAGCCATGAATGAACATTCATGAAACCTATACCTTAAATAGTACAGGGTGTTTGTTAAGCCTCACTACATTTTGTATTTAGAACAAATCTGTCAACGGAAGTACACAGTATCATCAAGAAATGTGCTCGCAAAGCAATATGCAGTGAATGGCTCTCGTCTGCTGCAATCAGAATTATCATTCAAGAAACAACTGACAATATGAAGAGACGTGTACAGTCATGTCTTGAAGGCTGTGGTAGACATATCCAAAACTTGTTAACAATGGTACTGTCATTAGTACTTTCCAGCTTCCACAAACAGTGGTAAACCATAGCAGTGACTTTTGTTAACCAATTAAATACTTTTTAAGCCCATTTTTAAATGACTTCAAGTACTCGAGTTTTTCAAAAATTTGTTAAGTGCACAAAGTGTAGTGACAAACTTACAAACACCCTTTATCAATACAGAAAGGCTTACTGTTGATTCATAAAAAGAGGCTCTATGTATCATGATGAATAAGATTATGTATTAAACTTACCAATGTACCCGGCAGCAAAGGTAACCACCAGCTGCTCTGACTTGGAGCACTCAGATCTTGGCTTGGGAACCACAAATTTATAAATGGCTTCCACTGTGCGCTCAAAGCAAGCAAACTTCATCATGGTATATGGAATCTGTCGTGCCCACAGAGGAACAATGCCTTTATAGAAGCTGAAAGTGAGAAAAAATAAAGTCTATTTAGTTAAGAGAATGATGAGTTGGTGGGAATGTGGCTGAGGCAACAGGGCAGAAATTTATTTGCTACAAATTTCAAAACACAGCTGCAGCGAAGGGGTGAGTTTTTGTTGCAAAACAATGATTGATGACAATAATACTTTCAGGGTCTCCAAGGGGGTCAAGTGGTTAGGCCATTTGCTTTACATGTTTAAGGTAGCAGGTTCATTTAACAGACTGCATCATTCAGTTGACTAGTATAATTCACAGAGATCCTTCAAGATAATTAACAGAGCTACATAATTCTTGCTTTGAGCATTATTCTTAGCAGATGGCTAGCTATTTTGCAGAAAGACAGACAGAGAGATCAAGCTATATGAAATAAAACATGATGTAATGAAGGCAATCCTTATGACTTTAAACCTATATATTTTAATCTTTTTGTAATAACCAATAACATCTGGGTTTCTGACTCACTATAAATCAAATGACAAAGATAAATAGTAGTTAGATTATAGGTTAGTTGGGTATCCTTTGCAGGATGTTGCAGAACCAACCCCAGCAGCCCCTGGCTGTTGTGTGGTTTCTCTAGACAAATTTACGTCCAGTAGTTTTGTCACTTCTTTCTGGACGGTCGGGCCCCTGATACCACTTGTCGAAACCAAAGCAAGGTGCATGGCCCGCAGCTAGGGTCGAACCCAGCATTATGAAGCGTTCGCATCGACTTAGCCACAGAGCCGACAGTAGTTAGATTACATTAATAATATATAAATGTTTTATTGGTCAAAATCTTTTTTTTTATTATAAATTCCAACACTCCTATTAGCAAAGGGGGGTGATGATGAAAAATATATCTTCCATTTAATAATTCCACATGACTTAAATATGAAGTGAGTTTTCTAATCAAAAATTTGAAATTTTGTTCAACTTTTATTTAAAATGTGTGTCTGGCATTAGGCCTAATGGGGGCCGCTATGGTGTATTGGCCAAATGCTCGCCTGTGAATCATCCTCCTTTTTTTTCTGCTGCATTTGACATCAGCCATGCTAAACATTTTGTGCCGTCTGGGTCACATATAGGGTCATGCGTCTGAGGTCGCCACTGGTCCCCCAGTTTCTCTTGTACTGGTGTTCCCTTGAGCCAAATCCAGTCTTTGCTGGGAGTAGTTTGGGCAGTCCTACAGAATGTGCTCAGGGGTCTGTCTTTCCGCCCCACAATCACAGGAGCAGATTCTTTAGTGCCTATCCTGTGCAGATGTGCTCTAAGACCACAATGTCCTGTCCGAAGCCTAAAAATGTATGTCTGTTCTTTCCTGTTGAGTTTGTCTATACTGTTTCTCTCTGGTGTGTAGTCTCTATTCCACCTCCACTCCTGCTTGAAAGACTGCTTTAGGGCTGTTTTGGTTTCCTTGTAGCTGTGTGGTGGATGAGGTT
The DNA here is from genome assembly GCA_905116865.2 of Candidula unifasciata. Lineage (NCBI taxonomy): Eukaryota > Metazoa > Mollusca > Gastropoda > Stylommatophora > Geomitridae > Candidula > Candidula unifasciata. The sequence goes on along the minus strand of CAJHNH020000956.1, from coordinate 1,324,321 downwards.
GTGGAAGTTTACCCCCAGTTTTGCCAGCTCATCTGCTCTCTCATTTCCTTGAAAACCACAGTGGGCTGTTATCCACTTCAGACCAGTTGTTTCCTTTGAGAGCAAATTAATGTTGGTCCTTAGATCTGCAATTAGTTTGTCTTGTTTTTTGCTTGGCAGTGCTTGGAGAACAGACAGTGAGCCACTAAGTATAACAATTTTGTGCCATCTGTGTTCTTGAGTGATGAGTTCCTGGACTGCGGAAAAGAGGGCAGTTGCCTCAGCTTTGTAGTTAGTGCAGATGTCACCCGCTGGTAGAGAGAGTTTCTGTTCTACTGTTATAGTGTTTAATGTATGTTTCACGGATCCCCTTTCTGACTGCATCTGTAGCAGAGCCATCAGTGAAAACCTGAGTCCAAGTGGTGCTGAAATACTGCTCTTCAAGCACAGCAAGAGCCAGGGTTCTCTCTTGTATTTCCGTCTGGGCATTTTTTAAAGTGATCCCTGGTACTTTTAGGACTACATTTGCCTTTCTGGCTTGCTTGTCCATGGTTCTGACCTAAGCTTTTCACTTCATTCAACATCTCTTTCAAGTAGACCTTGGTGCTGTTTGTTCAGTTCTCTGGCAAGATGGCTGAGGCTCTCAGGTGTTTTTTTTTTTGGTTCTCTCCTGAAATTTAAGATGCAGCGGATGACTTTGTACTCTTTTTAATTTCTCAGCCTGTGGATCCAAAAGTAGTGGATTCAGTCTTGAGTGAGCCTTTTTTTAAATTATCTTGGCCAACCCAGCCTTAACTCTTTTGAGTCCCAAGGAGCGCATCATATGTTCACAGGTTACTGCCTCAAAGCCCAATGAACGCATGATACGCTGATTTTATGTCTCTTTTGACTACCTCTTGGGCCTGTGTTGCTAAACCCTCTGGGACTCAAAGAGTTAAATGGGTACCAGGTAAAATCCTGGTAAGTAAAGGTGGCAAGCATGGAAAATGAGATCCTTAGAAGGGCTGCAGGATTGCCCAGAAGAGAAAATACGAAATGAGGTCATAAGAGAGCAAGCTGCCTAAAACTAATTCTAAACTATATTCAAAGACAGCAAATCAAAATCAGCTGGTTTGTCCACTTAGAGAGAGTGCCTGGTGATGCCTCCCAAAACAGGCATACACCAAAAGAGCACAACACAGACCAAGAACAAGATGGAAAGATAACATCCGAGAAACTTTACAACAGCGTGATGTATCTACGGTTGAGACAAATGGAAAAGCGAGAAGGCAGAACCTTTAATTTCCCTTGACACCTGAAGCGGTAAAAGAGGAAGTGAAGAAGAAGAAGAAAACATTCTAAATACTGTAAATATCAAAATCTCACCCTGATATTCCCTCTTCTTTCATAATTCTAGGGAATCCTTCCCGGAGAGTTGAACTCCAGCCTGGCTGTGTCTGAATGCGCACTTTAACAGCTTCCATGGGGCACAGTGCTATGTCGGCAAAGAATTCTGCAGATGCACTAGATGCCAGGTACAAGCTAGTTCTCCACAGATAGGTATTTTCCTGAAACAGCAGAATTAGGTTTTCACATTTTCTTCATGTAATTTTTGTTTCTTGTGTTGGTTCCGGGCCCACATTTTTGGGGGGAAAAAACAAACCCACTGCCTCCTAACAAGCATGGAATAAATGGTGACTAATTCAGTTTGTTTCCCTAAAAATCTAAGTGCATTTGCCTGAGAGGTGAAGAACCAACAGTCGGCACACAAACAAGCTGGATCTCGTCTTTGTATTTTTTTTGCTTTGTAAGTAGGTGGTTTACAGTAACAGCTTACAGTGAGAATTACAGAGTCAATGATTACCCTTAAATAATTCCCGGGGAGCTCAAGGGTCCCACTTTTTAAGAAAAAAAAGAATGAATATCTATCCTTTAACAAGCATGTTGCAAAAGGTGGTGACTAAAGATTTGCTGAAATCAAATATTTTGGTCCAAAAGGTGCATATATTACAACTTAAATGTAAACCACAATATGACATGCAAACATGGCGACTGCAAAACTACTTCAGATTAATATACAACTATGATAGAGCATGCCTGATCAACCAGATATAATACTGCTACACTAGTTGCTGTTAAGGTGTGTAAACTTGACCAGAAAACAACACCTACCTCTCCTAACAAGTCTGAGTAGAGGATTTTAAAAACTTCGTAGAATCCAAACTTGCAAACTCCCTGCATGGAGTAGCCAATCAATGTTGGGGCCCATCCCTTGGCAAGTCCTTTAACACCTTCCTCAGCAACAGACACTCTAAATCCCTTGAAGATGCCACCATATTTTTTAGCGTCCACCTGGATTCTGCACTTAACCAAATCAAGGGGAACTACAGCGGTATGTGTAAGCCCACAGCTGAGGAGGCCACCAAATGCACACAGTGTGTAGAACTTGGCTGAGCCAAACTCGCAGCTATACTCCTCTGAAATACAATAGATCAGTAAGTTTATAGCAAAGATACAAAATGCCTATCAACCCTTTAAACTAAAATTTGATTTTGTCTTCTTCACCATAACCTTCAACCTCCCTGTGCTGATTTCAGGGTTCCATTTTTGAGAACCAACAATAGACACACTATTCCCCTAGCCTGTCGCAGAAGGTGGCTGACTAATTTGTGGTCTTTCCGTCACAGTGCATCTGCCTGAGAGTCAAGGAACCAACAGTCAGCATACAAATAAGCCAAAAATTTGTAAATGGATTTGCATGCAAAACTCTAGTTCTGTATCAAGACCAATGCCCAGAAGTGGACAAAAAGCCAGAACTTTCCCTGCAGTTTACAGCCAGTGAGCGCTAAGAAAAAGAAAAACCATCCTTCTCGTGCTTTTTTCCATTCTCCTCCCCACATTCAAGGAAAGTTCATTTAACCTAATTATGCATTGTTCTTAATTCGATGTATCCAAAACTAGTAGGTTTTTGTGATACCTGTTTCTTGACTGACAAGATAGTGCATGAGGAGAAATGGGGAAAGCACCACTTAACAACACAGCATCACTAAGTGATAGGTACTTTAGAGGGGATAGCTAATGAAATTGATGCATAAATATAACAGCTGATCAAGAGTCATCCATACCTATACAATTTTGTTATTTTCACAGATGATTTTGTGGTGTGAGATAAAATAAGTGGGTGCAGTTTCACTACAAATGGGCATTATTTAAAAACAAGAGAGCCTGAAACAGAATGGATGTGGAGGAGTTAGTGACAGCTTTTAAATGGCTGGAAGGTGGTCCGGCCCAACATGTTATATTTGTAACATCCTCACAGAATATGATTTGGAAGGTAGAAACTGGTATATTACACAGAGTCACTTGTACTGCTTACAGGACTTGGGCATATTATTTATTTTTTACCCAGGGCATGCAGGAGTGTGGGGGAAATTAGAAGGTTGACTGCCTTTTCTAGGAGAGGTTTACTTTATAAGGGGTATGAAGTAAAAGTTCTTGAATCAGCCACATAGAGGAGCAGAAAGAACAAACACTGCATCTGTATCTGCTGGACTGATTCAGTGGGGAGTTAGTCTGGAGGTGACTTGGTGCATAGGGTAGAAGATCAACAAACTTTCAGTCAAATTAATTAATATTGACATTATCAGAATAAAAACTCATTAGCTAATGAAAAATAGGATAGAGCACATGTAAGAATTCCCAAGTGTAATAATGATGTCAATTCTTCATTCATTCTCTAGCAGGGTATAGTAATGTAATAGACTCATATACCAGCAGCTATCTTTTACTTTAACAATTTTCCTCCAAGAAACCCTTGAAACCCTGCCAACAATTGTTAAGTGAAATATAATTTTGATCATTTAGCCAACCTGCACATGGAACCTCTAGTTTTCATCATTATCTGAGAAGACAAGACAGTCAATTAGAAAAGTGTAAATCATAAGAAACCCTTTTTTTTTTTTTAAAAAGAATACATTACATTTGTTTAAAATTTAGCAATTTTAATAGGTTTGTATTAAACTGTTTTTTTAACTATTTAACAGTTTCTATAAGACAGAAAACAGAAATGTTATGACTGAAGTATCTAGGGTCAAGGCAGTCAAAAGAGGCAGAACCAAAACTGTTGATCTTCCTTCTTCTTCTTCTTCACTTCCTCTTTTACCGCTGTGGGTGTCGAGGGAGATATAAGGTTCTGTTTCTAGCTCTTCTGGCTGCCTCGACCATAGGCACACTGTGCTGTTGTAGAGTTTCTCTGATGTTATCCTTCCATCTTGTTCTTGGTCTACCCCGTGCTCTACGTCCTTCTTCTCTTCCCATGTATGCTTTGTATGGTATGGTGTCACAAGGCATTCTCTCTAAGTGGGCAAACCATTTCACTTGCTGTCTTTGTATGTAATCCAGAATTGGTTCTGTGCTGACTTGTTCTCTTATGATCTCATTTCTGATCTTATCTCTTATGGTCACTCCTACAGCCCTTCTCAGACATCTCATTTCCGTGGTTACTAATTTTCTTTTATGGTTTGTTGTGAGTGACCATGTCTGGCACTGGTAGCACAGAGTTGGAATAAATATGCTTTGAATAAGATGTCTCTTTGTGCTGATTGGGATTGTCTTATGCTGTAAGAGGGGGGCTAGCTGTCCCAATACTTGGTTTGCTTTACTGCATCTAATGTCAATTTCTTTATCCAATTTCCCATCTTCGGTAAATGTAGTTCCCAGATATTTAAACTCAGATGCCTGTTTAATGCCTTTGTATTCTATTGTTATGTTTAGATCTGTCTTATTTTTTCCTATTGACATTACTTCTGTCTTTTCAGTGTTGATTCTCATATTATTTGTTTTACATTCTTCATTCATGGATGTTAGATGTTGTTGCAATTTCATGGCTGTATCTGCTATCAAGGCCTGGTCATCTGCAAAGAGTAATTCGTTGATCTTACTAAGATCTTCATTCATGGGCTTGGCATTCTTGCATATACTGTCGATGTAGGTGATAAACAGCAGTGGTGATAAGACACACCCCTGTCTTACTCCAGATGTCACTGTGAAAGGATGAGATGTTCCCTGATTTATTCTAACTACACTTCTACAATCCCTGTATAAACTTTTGCACACTTCGATGAGGTGTTCGCTTACTCCATATCTTGCCATTATTTTCCATAATAATTGTCTGTCGACTCTGTCAAATGCCTTCTCCTGTTCTACGAAAGCCACAAATAAGTTCTTATTGTATTCAATGTTCTTTTCTATTAACTGTTTAAGTGTGAAGATTGCATCTGTGCAGCTTCTATTTCTCCTAAATCCCATCTGTTCTTCTGCCAGCTGTGGTTCTATCACTGGTCTCAGTCTTGTTTCTATTATCTTGGCATACATTTTGCCAACATGGCTTAAAAGAGATATGCCTCGATATTGACCGCATTCTCGTTTACTTCCTTTGTTCTTCCACAATGGTATAACTATTGCATGTTGCCAATCAATAGGGGCCGTTTGTTGTTGGTAATCTATCAGCTCCTGGTGCTTTATATTTGGGAGACTGTTTAATGACTTTTTCTATTTCATCCATTAGTATGTGTGGTTCTAACACTGTTGCTCTGTGCTCTTCAGTTGTTCTTTCCTGCTGATCTCCTAGAGGATTAAAGAGCTCATTGAAGTATTCCCTCCATCTTTCTGCAATCTCGGGTGGATCTATCAATGGCCTTCCTGTCTTATCATTAATTATTTCAGTGGGGTTGTAGCTCTCATCTCTTTTCCGCATATTTTTAACCACTTTGAAAAATTTTCTGCTGGCTGTTTTCTCATTTTCTGCTAGTGACTCACCGAAACGTTCCCAGGATGCTTGTTCTGCTTTCTTGACACTCCTGTTGGTTTCTCTCCTTTGCAGTCTATAGTTTATATAATCTTCTTCTTTCTTTGATTTTATCCACTGTTTATATAAGTCTTTTTTCTTTTTAATTGCTTCTTTACTTCTTCGCACCACCAAGGTGAATATTTGTTATTTCCCCGTCTGTTTCCACTCTTCCGTTTTCCACATAATTCTTCTGCAATACTAAGCATAGTGTTTTTATATATACTCCATTCTTCCTCAAAATTGCCAACTACATGTGGAAGTTGTTTGAATGCTGTCTCTACTTTCTGTTGTAACTGTTCTTTTACTCCTTCCTGTTTCAGATTTGCTATCTTGATGAGATCCTTGTTTTTGTTTAATTTCTTTCTGTGTTTCTTTAATGTAAGATGTTTTGCTGTTAAAACAACTATTTTATGGTCAGTGTCACATAGACCATTAGGGATTGCTCTTGAATCAAGAATTCTCCTTCTTCCTTGAACTCTGGTAAGTATAAAGTCAAACTGGCTCTTGATGGAGATATCATTCCATTTGTACCAAGTGTAAAGCTGTGAATCTCTATGGTCAAAGAATGTGTTCGTAATAAAAAGATTGTGCTGGCTGCATAGATCCAATATTCTTTGACCATTTCCATTTCTAGCACTGTTCTTAGCTGCATATGGACCTAAAAATTGTTCATATTCTCTTCTGTTATTTCCTACCCTCCCGTTGAAGTCACCCATAACATATAGTATGCTGTTTCCCTCAACTTTCTTTATCTCATCAGACAGATCGTCAAAGAATTCATCTTTCTGCTCTTCTGTATAATTATCATTGCATGGTGCATATATCTGTATATATGTTTCAGCTTGTTCTCCTCTTTTAACTTTCAAAGTAATAATTCTATCTGAGTGATAATGTATGTCTAATATGTAGTTAGATATGTCTGGATGTACCAGGAAACCCACTCCATTCTTCGATGTTTCTCCTCCTGCACATGTTAGTAAGTAGCCTCTGTGTATTTTTTTATTAATATTTCCCTTGCGTCTTATGTCAGCTAGCCCCATTAACTTGATTTTCCTTTTTTCCATCATTTCAATAATCTCTTCTGTTTTATTTCCCAGGGGAGCGGTGTTAATTGTTGCAATCTTGTATTTCGCTGTTCTGTCTCGTAGTCCCTTAACATTGCCAGTCAGATACCGTTTGATCAGTCCGTTTATATCTCATTTTGATTTTTGTAGCGGTAAAAAATCCATTGCCGGCTTGCTAGGCCTGTCGCAACTTCACCAGAGCCCCACGGGGTGACCCAGGGTGGCCTTCATGGCTACCGTAGCGGTCCCGTGGCACGAGGCCACACCATACTTCGCCCACACCTAGCAATCCCCTACTTTGTCCTGTTACCACTTCTCACGACGAGGACGTGGGGTTGGTCTTTGATCTTCCTTGACACATAAAAAAATATTTTAGGAAAAGTCGAGGAACAGTTGAAATCTTTAGGTCACAAATTTTCATTTGTTTTCTTCACATCAAGTGAATGAGTAAGCAAGACTTTTTCAGTTATCTGACAGCTCTATTTGAAGAATTTGCCATTAGTAGGTTTTTTTTTGACATTTACCCATGTATGTAGGTCAATCATAAAGGTGTTTCACAGTTTGTCTGACAGTTATAATCAGTACTGTGCATTATGTATGCCCAAAACTGGGAACAGCATGTATATTACAGCAGAACAAATAATTCCATAGATTGAAAGAAAGGCTGTTAATTGTTTATTCCTGACACTGGATTTAATATGCTTATTGTTATTTATTTTAACTGGTGTCAGCTCAGAAAAGAGGTAATTAAATGTTATGAAAATGTCCCTAACGTGGAGCACTAGCAGAAAACTAATGAATAAAGAGGTAGGTAAAATATGCTGGTATTGAATAGGGCACACACTGAGAAAACATACCAAATAATCATTTCCTTCCTTACTGAGTTAAAGAAAAAAAAGGCAGACCAAAAGATACACAGAGATAAGAATTAGACAATGAGATGAGGACACAAGGTCAGCTGCAAGCGATGCTAAAGTTAGCTATGAATTGGCTAAGGCTACTTGCTCCTTGAGGAGACAAATAGCAGAAAATAAGAAAAGAGATTACATAGTGATATTATCTGTTCACTATAAGGCCTCAGAGTGTAGATGTTTTTAAATGCATCCTACAAGTCAGCCTGTATGAATGTCTTCTAGTTCCTGTCAGGACAGTCTTGCTGCCACCTAACACCAAATTTACTGAATTTTCTTCCTAACACATCCTGTTACCTTCATTTCTAATCATTTAGGTGACAGTTCTAACTCTTGTTTAGCATTTTCTATGCACAAGCAGCCATTTAAACAAAGAAAACAACAACAAAACTCAGCACCTCCAGGTGTATTTAATATGTGGTTTAAAAGTTTTGCCCTGAGACCCACTGGGTATGTGATGCAAGCCTAAAGCTTTGAAGTGGAACTTAATGGATGATATCATCAGTGTCACACTAGCCACCTTTATTCCTTAGAACAGGGCTATGCAACTAAGTTTACTCAGGGGCAAAACTTCTGAACAATTATGATTATCATGGCCGTTTCGGGCCAGAAGTCCGAGCCTAAGCATACAAAGATCATCAATAAACTAGTTATGATCTGTGGGCCACTTGCTAAGCTTCCGTGGGCCATCCTGCTTTAGAACAATACCTGATACCCATTTTAGCCAGGTCTACAGGGAAGCCCTTTCTTTAAAACAACCTTAATCTTTTATTGTACATATGTAAAATTAATATCTGTACTTTCTAACAATCATTTACGCCAATAAAAGCATTTCATAAAATGCCTAAAAAAGAGACCCCCCCCCCCCCCTCCCCAAAGTTTTGCTGTTAAAAATTCTCATTCATGTTTCAGAAAACAAGTAATGAACCCAGCATTCAACACTGACAGTATCTGCAACTTGAAGCTTGACCTAATAACACTGCTGTGTGCACTATGTTTCCGACATGGTTGAATGAACACAAACCAAACTTGACATTGCTCAAAGTCACTTTGATGCAGTTATGTTAAGGGCAAACTGTCAAAGAGAAAATATGCTTCACTTTCACATAGTGATCATGAGGTGTATAGGCAGTGTTATTGTAACAGCCTTCGCATACATTAATAGACCCATTTCATGTTACTGGCACATGAGGCATATCATGCTAGACCCATAATGTGTACAGGCCAATTAAACTCAACACCTTCTAGCCCGCAGGCTAGCATCCAGTCACTGTACCAGTATGGCTTTTCATAAATTATAAATCCATAATTCCCACACACTGTGTGGGTTCCAGAACCGTTATAGGAAAAACAAGAATAGACCCACCGCCTAACCAAAAGCATGTCATAAGAGTCAACTAATTGGGAGCTTCCTTTAAAGTCCGAGTGCATCTGCCTGCGAGGCAAGGAACCAGCAGTCTGCATAGAAATGAGTCAGATCTGTAAAACGGATGCACACAAAACACTCACACAGTCAGAAGTGGACAAACAACTAGAACTTTCTGCCAGAGTTTACAGCTGGTGAACGCAAAGAAGAAGAAGAATTCCCATATGTGGGTTCCAGGGATAGGGGAGGAGTGTAGACAAAAGACCCACTGCTCCAACAAGCATGTTATAAAAGGTTATTAATTGGGGTTCTGATGAAATTAGATGTGTTGGGCTGAAAGGTGGAGATATAAGAGCCTTGCTGTAAACCCTAACACAACAGGCTAAATGTTCCTGAGTGGTCGCAGAAGACTTAAGTAAGAATCAATGTTTATGAAATGGGGGTGGCAGATTTTAACTGCCTTTTTAAATGCACTATCTTCAAATAAAATTCAAGTCATCAAATGCCTTGCTTCTTGGCTTTGGTGCTTATGCATCTTCATATGTTGCAATTTTTGACAGTATGTATCAATTCATATTAAACTTTTCTGTGCAATGAAAAAAAAAAAGAAGCTGCAAGTTTATATTTTTTTCTTCCATTTCTTTTTCCAAATTTCTTTTCTGGTTGTCACAATAAGGCCCTTTTTTTTTCTTATCTCAAAATCGTCTTCTTCTTTGCGTTATCCGGCAGTAAACTCCAGCAGAAAGTTTTGGTTGTTCATCCACCTCTGGACTTTACACTTGTTCCAAAACCTGAGCGGTGTGTGCACACATGTTTTACAGGTTTGACTCATGTGTATGCAAACTGTTGGTTACTTGCCTATTTTTTCTTCTATTTCTTTTTCCAAATTTCTTTTCTGGTTGTCACAATAAGGCCCTTTTTTCTTATCTCAAAATCGTCTTCTTCTTTGCGTTATCCGGCAGTAAACTCCAGCAGAAAGTTTTGGTTGTTCATCCACCTCTGGACTTCACACTTGTTCCAAAACCTGAGCGGTGTGTGCACACATGTTTTTCAGGTTTGACTCATGTGTATGCAAACTGTTGGTTACTTGCCTCTGAGGCAGATGCACTCCAAGGAAGCTCCCAATTGTTGACTCTTATGACATGCTTGCTGAGTAGAAAGTGGGTCTTTTCTTGTTTTCCCAACAATGGTGCCCCGGAACGTACACGGGGATCATCTCAAGAAGAAGATAACAATGGATTAGGCATGGCACCTTTTACCTACTAATGGCCATGCAACAAAACTCTGAGACCTTTTACTTTATAAAGATAGCTGCATCATCTACTAAATCATCAACAACAAAAAACCCACTAGATGTGGTAGTCTACATCTGCAATAACAGGATATTCACAGTAAACCTTAACATGCTGTTTTAACTGCTACTTTCTAGTGCTAGATACATGGCTTCCGGTTTAGAAATTATAACCATTACAAGAAAATATAACTATATGACTTTTGTTATATTTTTACGATTAAGGTAAAGGTATGAAATATTAAAGGGAGTCACCGTGGTGTAGCGCCCAGAAACACGCCTGAAGATCGTTGTTCAGGTCCTGATAGTCTGACTTTTTTCTTAGTGGCTTGGCTGCCAGGTTAATGCAGCCTTGAGTAGGTACCAGGCATAGTAATGGGAAGTAAAGGCAGCTGGCATGATGTTGACTACATCACCCACTGAGTGCCGACTGGTCCATAAAATATAGGTCGTAATACGCTTAAAGATGTGGAAAGGATCCTTTTCTTTTTATTTAATATTAATAATACTGTTGTTCGGGTGTCAGATCACATATTCTAACTATTACCACAATGACTACCACGATTGCATATTTTGTGATCAACTGACTGGCGGTCAGTTGATCACACTCCGTGGGATCATAACTTTGGATGCTTGAGGCCACGTTAAAATCATGAATTTTGCAATAAATGTAGTTGAAGCTGTTAGTGCATTCATTTTTCTATATTTTTTTTAATGGAAACTATCAAGCAGTGCTTAAATTTTTCACGAACTTTTTGGGTGAGCTCCCATGTTGTTGATGCATTAGGCGGATGTTTTGATAATGACAGCTGATCATCAAAGTCAACATGGTGGCATGTTTGTGGAATACTTCTAATGCTATGGGAGATTTTTCTTGATGTTTTTACAGCGAAAAGTAAAGGTGAAGATATTTCTGATGACTAAGACAATTCTATTCTTAAAAACTACAAATAAAAAATTTGTCAAAACTGAAAAGAAAATGTTCCGCTTATCAGATGTTGCAGCCTGAGGTAAGTACATAAGTTTGTGAAGACTGTTTTGTGCTTCAGGTTTGTATTGTTAGTTGCGAATGTTATTGTAGATTGGATACATTTTGGCTCTGTGGCTTGGAGTTAGTGAAAATCGTTTTACAATGCAATCGATATCTATCTAGGTGTGATTCCCATAATGCCAGATATCCCATTCTGGGAAAAAGGTCATTTCTGTGGGGGGGTTTTGAGTCAGACAATTTAGTTACACTGCATCACAAATTCTTAACGCAAAATGGCAAACAGACGCTGAATTTGCAGAATTTTATTTCATAGCTAGGCAAAGCTCTCATCTGGGATTTTTTGGGACAAATAAAAAAATATATATATAAATATATTTGGTGCAAAAAATGCAACATAGGACTTAATATTAAACAGTTGTGAAACCAGAGCATTTTTAGTAAATACTAGAAATATGCAGAATCTAGGAAAGTGCATGGGTTAACTGGCTTGGCAGTGAGTGGGTTAAAGTTAGCTGTGTGTGTACAGGATGTTGCAGAACCAACTCCAGCAGAATTTTTTTTTTACTGTTTGAGATTTCACGAAATAATTTTACATTTAGCAGTTTGCCACTGCTTTCTGAAGGTCAACTCTCAAAAGCACTTGAAACCAACACAAGGAGATCAGAGTATTCAGAGATGGTATCAAACCTGTCATCAAGGAAATTACAAAGGGTCTCACATTAAGTAACACCTAAGCCACAGCTACTGACTTTTAGACCATTATATAGTTGCAATAGAATGGTAAACAAATGGGCAGAAAAAAGTGAGGACAGACATTTAAAGAAGATGAATGTTACTGAGAAAGGTCAAAGGCGCTGACTGGACAGGATGTGAATACACAGGACAGGATTTCATCTATCAAGAATTAGTAGTAATATTACCTGACGCTGCTGCAGCAGCAATTGTTCTAGATGGGTTCACATGACTCTCACATCGTGCCTTCGTGAAGAACGGATTACAGAACAAGTTGTTCCGACTTGCTGACACCAGTGAGTCGGACATGGTTCTAGTTAGTTGGTCTGCAAGAAAAATGTATTTTCAATTAATTATATAGCCTAGTAATCTGAATTTTCCTTACAACGTTACTTAATTATACCGAAAAGATTATACGAATTTATAAAACAGTACATTATATCATTAATTATATGTTAAAAACGTGTATTTATTACCAAAAACTAGCAGAGTGACGAGAATACCACGTCCTTGCCGTCTCGTGAATACTCGTGATGTGACACCGGTTCCGAGTTCCGCCGTGTGCAGGGTTGCCAGATAAAAAACTTAATTTTATGCCAAACCAAAACTCAAAATATGCCAGAAAATTGCCAAATAAAGTGTAACATTGTACTCACTTCACATCAAAAGCTCTAGATTGAATTCTTTACTGTCATCCTCACTGGAACCAGTGGAAGATGCAGCATAAACCTTTTCAGATACAAAATCTTTAAGCATTTTCTCAGATAGAATGAAGTCTTTGCCACATTTCTTTGATATCAATAGTTCTGTTCTAATTCTAACAACTGCATCAAGAAAATCCAGTTGTATTTTGTTTCTTTCTTTTGATTTAGTTGAAGTAACAAGAGAGAATATTCTCTCAACTACAGCATTGCTAATGTGCATTATTAGGCAAGTAAGGGCTAAAGTGGCCAACTCTTTAAATGCCTGGTGTCGAAGTATCCAAAAATCTTCCTTGTTTGTAGGTAATCCATCCTTCTTAAATGTAGCTTCTTCTTTCCAGTTGACAGCAATCAGTTTGGTAGCCATCAGTTTTCTGTACTGTTCTTCTATAATACTCACGCTGTTTTCTGCCAGGTGTAAAAATGGTAGCTCTCAAAAATGTGTCCTTGATACTTGATTTAAAACTGCCAAAGGGCTCAAATTTGACAGATTTTGAAATATATTCTCTGTGGGAAGTCTACACGTAATTTGATTGAGAACTTCCTCCAGCACAGACACGCACTTTTCATTAACATTGTTTATTTCTATCTGAACTTCAGTCCTGTTATTCTTCTGTAGGAACGCATTACATTCCGTTACGAATTTAATACCAAAGTCAACGTGATGAATATTTTGTTTTTGCTCATTGACGTCATACAGTCTGTTCTTAGGATTTTTCTGGTGCATGACAATTCTTGGTGTAGTTCATGAGGATCAGCTTTTGTTTGTTGAAAAAGACTGTTTAGTCTTTAAAATTTTTGTACAACTGGTTTCGCAAACACAAAGTACAAAGAATTATTGTGGTCTAGCAGCATTTCCTTTAACAATCATACTTTATATTTTATGTCAAACGTTGCCTGTGCTAGTTAAGCACATGTGAAATAAGCTTTAAATTCTTCCCAGTTCACCAACATATTAAACATAAATATTTTCACGCACAAGCCACCTAGTAGATGACAGTTTCTCAAATGGAAGAGGAGCAGTTCGTTCTGATTCAAACTCCGTAGATGTGTTCATCACTCTAAACAGTTCTTTATAGGTTTCTTTTCTTAAATCACTATGACGAAACCACTGAGGTATTTCTGACAGTAAGAAACCAATATTTGATGGCAGCTTGGCAATTCCACTACAAATGCAGAGTGCTAGTGAATGGCAGATACATTTCAGCTGTACACAAAAAGGAGACATCTTTAATTCTGGACCATACAGAATTCTTGCACCTGACCATGTTTGAAGCGCCATCTGATGCAAACCCATTGCAATTTGTAAGACTCTGACCATACCTTTTGATTTCCTTATAAGTCAAATTAAATAAGTTTTCTTCTGTAGCCACTTGCAAGGAAATTAAAGCAAGAAATCCAGTAAATACTGCTTTTAGTAAATTTGCGTGTTTTTACAGAGGAACTATGAAGAAAATGTAAGCACATCTTGATAAGAAATGCCAGGAAAAACCCAAATATGCCAGAATATGCCAGTTCATTATCTTATGCCAGTTCAATTTTCAATATGCCAGATTTGTGGAATCTGGCATAAAAAATGCCAGTATGGCAACCCTGGCCGTGTGGTGCTGGGGTGGCCAGGTAGCTTTGTACTATGGATATTGGGCCAATCTTTTTCTTAATAGTCAGTATCAGGGGCTCTCAAGCTGTGTAATGCTTAAGTGGCTAGAGCATATCAGTCAGCCCTAAACATAAGCGTAGGCGTCGGAACATAGGAACTACACATACTTTTCGTCCTTCTTAGGACGTAATTTTTTGTTATTTGAAGCCCCACTCTGGCTTTTGCCAGGGGCCGCAATATAGGCAGGTCATCATTATGGCCAAATGTCTGAACGCGGTTTCTGGGACCTCTCCACGGTGATCCTCATCCGCATGGTGGCACTTTGTGTCATCGGGTGTTTATCGCTTGTGTGATGTCCTGGTGGGGTAAAAAATCCAATCCAATCCAACATAGGAACTCAGCCTCTTCATCATCATCATCATCATCAGGTGCCTTGCCGACTGGCGTGGGCGATCATGCCTCTCCATAATCCGCGATCTCCTGCAGCATGTATCAGTTCGTGTGCCGACACACCTCCATGCCATGCAACAAGACTGTCAAGCATCTTCTCTCGTTGTCTTCCTCTATCCCTCCTTCCACAGATCTTTCCAGTGGTCACAACATGTTCTATTTTCCCTCTTCTCATAACATGGCCGAAAAATGATGACTGTCTCCCTCTGATGTCAGTGATAAGTTGTCTTCGGTCTCCCGCCTCTTTTAAAACCTCTTGGTTGCTCTTTTTGGCTGTCCAAGGTATTCTAAGCATTCTTCTGTAAAACCACATCTCTGAGGCCTCTAAAAATTGTTTGGCCTGCCTACCGATTGTCCAGGATTCACATCCATATGTTAAAACTGGATGTATGTAGCAAGCAAGAATTCTTTTTCTAACTCTCAATGACAAAGATATATTGCACAAGATGTTTTTCATTTTATAAAATGCAGTTTTTGCCTGTCCAATTCTGTTTCTTATTTCAGTCATGCATCTTCCATCTGATGTTATCCATGTGCCCAGATACTTAAATTTCTGTACTTGTCTTAAAATAACACCATTGACTTTTATTACACATTTAGGAATAATTTGTTTCTTTGATACCACCATTACTTCTGTCTTCCCATTATTCAAACTGAGGCCCATTCTTCCACTTTCTAACACCACAATGTCTATCATTTCCTGTAATTCTTTCTGACTTGTTGCTATCAAGACTGTGTCATCAGCATAACGTAAATCGTTTATATTGTGCCCACCAACCACGATTCCGGGCATATCAATTAAAGATCTCATAATATATTCACTGTATATTGAAAACAAATCAGGTGAAAGTACACATCCTTGTCGTACGCCCCTCTTTATGCTTTGAAATGTACCCAAACAGTTGTTAATTCTTATAGCTGCTGTTTGCTGCCATTACATATTCTTTGTTATTCTTAGATCTTTCCCATCAAAGTTTAATTTTTCTAACAGTTTGATTACTTCTTCATGCTTCACACAGTCAAATGCTTTTGTATAGTCTATGAAGCATAAGTACAAATCAGTCTTTACTTCTATAGCTCTTTCTGACAATGTCCTTAGGATGTATATGGCATTGTTTGTACCTTTTCCTTCTACAAATCCACATTGTTCATCGCTGATTTCTGGTTTAATTTTGTTTCTTATTCTTCTCATAATTATTCGCAGTAAAATCTTAGTCATGTGACTCATAAGACTTATTGTGCGATGGTCTTCACATTTTAAAGTGCCTGGTTTCTTCGGCAGAGCTATAAATATGGATTTTAAAAGGTCATTTGGATTATACCCACTGTTATAAATATCATTTAAAAGTTTAGTTATTATTTCAATTCCAAAATTTCACAGTGCTTCGATTTCTTCCAGTGAGATTATGTCTGGCCCGGGTGCTTTTCCTTTCTTCATATGATGTATTGCATCCTCAACTTCTGCAGTCATTATTGGTGGACCATCATTGTTGTTCTGCAGTTCTACGTCTGGTCTATTATCATCATACAATTCCCCTATATACTCTGTCCATCTGTTAATTATATTACTATGTCCCATTAATAAGTCACCATCCTTTGATATCAAACATCCAGTGCTGTTACGTGTCATCTTTCCTGTTAACATATTTATCTGTTGGTACATGGAATGTGAGTCTTTCCCGTGATTTTCCCCAATCTCTGTACACATTTGATTCAGCCAGGCTTCTTTAGCCACTTTGCATTTGTTCACTATTTCTTTTTGTATTCTAGAGTATTCTTCTTTATCATTCTTTTTCTTCCTTCTTTCATCCATCAACTGCAGAATTTCGGTTGACATCCATTTCTCAGCCTCTTAAGCATCCAAAAAAGATTTAGGGACTGAGCTACAGTCGACTATAGAAATCTGCAGTCGACTGTGGCCCAGCCCCTTCCCCCTACATATACGTGCGTGCGTGCGTGCGTGCAATAAATATGCATATATAGGAAGAGAAAGCTGTCTGAAAGGCGTGCGTGCGTGTGCGTGCGTGCGTGCGGGCGTGCGTGCGTGCGTGCGGGCGGGCGTGCGTGCGTGTGTGCGTGCGTGTGTGCGTGTGTGTGTGTGTGTGTAAATTGGGTACTTCTCATTCTTGTCTCTACTCCTGGAATGCTTCGCAGCGTCAGGGCAGGAAAATATCTTTTGTTTGCTTTGTATAAAGTATTTTTCGGTATCTCTCATATTCCTGCGGTCCATGTTCTGCGTGTTCAACCTCTGTTCTGTTACAGTTGTATCTGTATAACACTGCTCTATGTGGTGCCCTGTCTGATGCCAACCTTGTTATATGGTCAAATCAAATTGTGTGTTTCACTATACCTCGTCCGGCGCGAGATTTCTTCAGGAATTCCCCGGGGTAGTCCCAAATTCGGAGCATGGGGGGGGGGGGAGGGGGGGGGGTTTAGGGTTAGTTTTTTTGTTATATTATCAACGTTGTTATCATTTATTACACCATAATTCCCCGGCACAGTCCTACATTCGTCGGCTTCACTCTGCCCTTCGTGGAAGCGCTGTCCTTTCTTTCCTAACTTGGTCATCGCCATTAATTTCCATGACTTGTCAGTATTCCTGCATATAACAATAACACTAACACTGAACTAACCATAGCGCTTGAACTTTCGTTCAAAGAAAAGAGAGTTGCCCAGTTTCGTCTGGGGGTGGGGGGAAGAAACGTGTGCACTTTCGTATGGGAGACAGTGTGTCAACCCGGTCAAAGAAAGCCTAGACACGTGTTGGCACGCTGTATATACAAGCCTGGACCATCTGCAACTAATTGCAGGTGGCCGCCTACACGCCGAACAAAGGCAGGTCATAAGTCATAACACCCCCTAAACTGTATGACCAATGCCTTCTCCAGAAAGGGCCATGGTGCTGACGTCATCAGCTTGACGTGAAATCACCACTCAGAGCTAACGATACATTCCGTTTTCACTCTGGCAGTCTGGGTTAATTTTTCGCTGTGCCCCTGCAATCCCCTAAGTAACCTCACCCCATCCATTTTTTGGGGGAAGAAAAAAAATAGGAATAAGCTGGAGGGTAAGTTTTACGCTCGTCTCCCCATTAACACACCGCTACACACCAGCTCGCTTCTGATTGGACGACCTACGGACCAGCTTACCTCTGATAGGTCGACCTCGAGCGATCCAACTGTCACACAAGGTCGCGGGGATATTCCGCACTCGCGCTCATACCACGTGTTAATAGAGAAAACAAGTGGATCGATACTGGCAGAACTAGAACACATAACCACCAATTCCACCCCATCAGTGGGCTGATAGCAAAGGTTGGTGACGAGATAGTATAATCCCGGCAAAAGACCACGCTAGAATCCAACAACATGGCAACGACGTGGAATGACTGAATGGCATTCCGCCCTCTTTCTCCTCACCCTTCACTACCTCTTTCGGATGCACTATGAGTTCAGTCCCCCACCCCATTCCCACAGAGAGCACTTGAGTTTGGTACCCATCATGCCACAGCAATTCCCATCGCTGAACATTTGGATCTCAAAGCTTGAGCTGGGTGTTCCGGGTATATGGTATTTACTTACACCGGAGTCTAGCTGCCAACCCAAACCGACACAAACGGATCACACACTAACAAATGACGAATAGAACCGCTGTGAAGCTCCACGTAACATTTCACACACATATCCACGACATGACTAACCCCTTCTTATTGCAGGAAGACAACTATAACACCACTATGGTCACACGCGGAATATTTTCACATTTCGGAACTATCCAAAATCAAAAACTGGTTTCAGTACTTTGTAGCAAAGAAAAATACTCAGAATTTTAAAACTATAAATGGTGGCCCAAACGACGATGTGTGGAAAAGCTCGCTCTCCTACGAAATACGCCTGTCCAAATCAGAGGAAGATGAAATCAAGAGGAAACACCAAGTAAGAAAAGGAAACAAACGCACAGCTAACAACAGGGTGGAGGACGAGCGGTCTAACTCGAAAGGAAGCATTAAGCCCAGAGACGGCGCAAATAATAGAAATTTGTCACGAAAGTGACGCAAATAACCCAGACCACAAATATAGGCGGAGGCTGTTAGCAGCCTCGGCTAGCTAGCAGCAGTCTGAAAGTGGTCGACCCTTTAATTTTTTTTTTTCTTAGAAGGAATCAGAATCTGTGGAAGGAGGGATAGAGGAGAGAAGATTCTTGACAGTCGTGTCGCATGGCATGGGGGTGTGTCAGCACACAAACTAACACATGTTACAGGAAATCGCAGATTGTGAAGAGGCATGATCGCCCACGATAATGATGAGGATGATATGCTGATATAGTTTTGATCGCTGATAAGGAAAAACAGCTGCAAGAAATGATGGACATAATTGTAAATGAAAATAAAATCAAGGGGCTTTGTTTGAACAACAGAAAAACCGATTTGATGGTAATTAAAAAAGAAAAAGAGCCTTTCGAAATGCAACATCAAAGTACAAAATGTTTACAAAATGAAAAATGTTCTATGAAATCTTTCTTTGTCAATTCAGATGAGAAAAAGAATACGTGAAAGCTATATAAACCCTATCCTGATATACGGAGGTGGATCAAGGATAGTTGGTATAGCTAAGTGAAAAATTATTCAGAAGTTGAGCGCATGTAGTTTTTTAGACGAATGATGAGAGTACACTGGGCAGGTAAAAACAGTAATGAAGATGTCTTGAAAGAAACTGATTCACGAAGAGAACTGATTGCCCACACCAGAAAGAAACAATCTACACTCTTCTGTCATGTCATGAGAAGGAGAAAAACTAGACTACATCGTGACAGTGAGTAAGTTAGAGGAGAGGGAGGCAGAGGGAGGTTGAGAGAGCAGACTTTAGATAGTTTAAAGTTATGGCATCGAAAATCATCTGTGCCATAAGTAATTGCAAGTACACGAGACTGAAGATTATGGGTAGCCGTGACTACCAAAGCACTAAAGCTAGGACTATATGAAGAAGTAAGTATTTATGATCTGGCTTTTCTTTGACATCCGCTAACTTCTTATATATTTAGAACATTAAGAGGTGTAGCAGCTTGGCGGGCTGGCTACAACCTCCCCTCGATAAATTCGACGTATACTAACTTAATGAACGGTTGGTTACGACTAAATCTGCTTATTTGCAGGAAAAATTACGCCTAACTTGTGTGCAATGCATTTTAGAAAGATGTCAAGTTTTTCTGCTGCTTTGAATTATTTGTTTCAACAAAACCCCATGCTGTTACTTATGTTTGCGTTCAAATGATTAATAAAATTCACCTGACATTTAAATTGAAAAGCAGGATGACAACTCTAAAGACTAAAGTATTCACAGTTTAGCAGGTTATTTCCCTTCGTAATAAATGCAGGGAGATAGACATAAAGAAGTAATGAGCAGAAATAAAGGCTCGGTGCTACATTGCTGGTCTAAAGAGTTCCTAGCAGTTTGTCCTCTTCTTTTATAATTGCTTTCAAAGGGACTACACTCTGAATGATTGACGCCAGCGCTCAAACAGAAACTCACCAGTCAGTAGGACCTTTACAGAGCAAACTCCTATCACGGCCTTCGTGAAAGAAACTCGATTACAATACGCCGTCACAATTCGGGACGCAATGTTTTCGTTTCAACCTCACTCCGACTGCGGATAAGGTCACCCAGGGAGAGGTCCAAGAAACCACGTTCAACCCATAGGCTGAGTTATATTAGGTGGGGCTTTAAAACAACAACAAAAAATTGCATCCAACATTGGGACGCAGTGTGGTTTCAAGTAGGGCTGTACCGAATAGTTATTATTACTATTCGGCCGAATACGAATACGAATATAAATATTGTATCATCATCATCATCAGATGCCTTGCCGACTGGAGTAGGCGATCATGCCTCGCCACAGTCTGTGATCTCCTGCAGCATGTATTAGTTCGAGTGCAGACACACCTCTATGCCATGCAACAAGACTGTCAAGAATCTTCTCTCGTTGTCTTCCTCTATCCCTTCTTCCACATATCGTTCCAGTGGTTACCAAAGGCTCCATTTTCCCCTCTTTTCATAATCTGGCCGAAATATGATGTCTCCTTCTGATGTCGATGATTAGTTGTCTTCGGGCTCTCGCCTCTTTTAAAACCTCTGGCTGTCCAGGGTATTTTAAGCATTGTTCTGTAAAACAACATCTCAGAGGCCTCATGAAATTGTTTGGCCTGCCTACCGATTGCCCACGACTCACAGCCATATGTTAAAACTGGATGTATGTAGCAAGCAAGAATTCTTTTCTTAACATTTAATCACAAAGATATATTGCATAAGATGTTCTTCGTTTTATAAAATGCAGTTTTTGCCTGTCCTCTTTTCGACAGTGGCGAGGAAAGACAATTCAAATTTTAACTTTTAAATATCTTTATGCCTTCTTTATTAATGTCACAATTTATAACCGACTTTTTCTTGATTTTCGCCGCGGCACCCCTGGCATACGCACCCAACTGCTGTACCGCGCAACCGGGTCGCAGTTTCCCCCGCTACGACTGACTTAGGCAACAGCAACTATTGTGTTAATGAGAGAGTTATTTTAGTCCATCGTAGTTTGTGCAGAAATGGGTGTAACGTAACTTTTCGTATTCGGCCCGACCGTATTCGGCCGAATACCCAATAGTTATTAGGTCCACTATTTGGCCCCGAAGCGAATACGAAGCGAATATTCCGTACAGCCCTAGTTTTAAGGGTACTGCGGCTGTTGTCAGGGACCCAAATATAACCTAACGGTTGAACTGGATTTCTGGGATTTGTATCTGAGTGATCCTCATCCGAATGGTGGTATTTTTTGTCACCGGGTGTTGGTCGCTTGTTGTATGGTCCTCATGGAGTTGAACGACACAGAAACTCGACTGCAACCGTGCTAATACGAGACGAAATTCTTTGTCATTTTAGGGCCTTAAGCCGGCTGTCGTCATGGACCCTAATATAACCTAACGGTGGAGCGGAGGTTCTGGGAGATGTGCACCGGGGATTCTCATTTGAAAATTGTGGCGCTTTGTGTCTTTAAAACTCGCCCCCCCCCCCCATCCACCCTCCCGCCAGCACGCCCACTACCTGCACTTTGCTGTCGAAAACGTCTTTTATGTCACGTGCACATCCTGTCTGTGGGAACCTATCCATTTTATCTGAAACCATGCCCTCCGCTTCTGCCCTCTCCATCCACAGTGACGTATGAAATGATTCAAGTATTTCAGTTTCCAAGACTAGATTCTGTTTATGAGGCAGTTTTGTTTAGATTTGGTGCAATTATAATTTCTTAACTAACATAACTGGCACAAAGAAACCAGACCACAATTATAACCTATACTGCTCGCAGTAGGTTGAACGTGGTCGATTTTTTTGTTATGTTTTACATAAATGGACAATACCGCGTGTTGTATATTTCGCCATTCTAGAGCTTTTAACACTTCTAAAAGATTTAGATACTGGGTCTAACACACAACCCCCTAGAGAGTGACAAAACCTATGTCACAGGCCGTCTCTTTCCCAACAATAAAAACGTATATGCCAGACAACAACAGACTATAACCTCGACCACGGTAGACTAGGATAGATTACCAACAGAAATAATAAGCAGGTCGATGGCTTTCACAGAATATTCAATGCAGCATGGGTACAACAAACGGCCGACCGTTGATTGGCAACATGCAATAGTTATACCATTGTGGAAGAACAAAGGAAGCAAACGAGAATGCGGTCAATATCGAGGCATCTCTCTTTTAAGCTATGTTTGGCAAAATGTATGCCAAGATAATAGAAACAAGACTGAGACAGTGATAGAACCACAGCTGGCAGAAGAACAGATGGGATTTAGGAGAAATAGAAGCTGCACCAGATGATCTTCACATAAACATTAATAGAAAAGAACATTTACAATAAGAACTTATTTGTGGCATTCGTAGACCAGGAAAGGCATTTGACAGAGTCGACAGACAATTATTATGGAGGTTTAGTTGGCAAGATATGGAGTAAGCGAACACTTCATCGAAGTCTGCAAAAGTTTATACAGGGATTGTAGAAGTGTAGTTAGAATAAATCAGGGAACATTCATATTTTCACAGTGACATTGGACAACAGGGGTGTGTCAACCGCTGTTTTATCACCTTCGACAGTATATGCAAGAATGCCAAACTGAAGATCTTAGTAAGATCAACGAATTTAGTCTTTGCAGATGACCAGGCCTTGATAGCAGATACAGCCATGAAATTGCAACAACATCTTTCCATGAATGTGAATGTTTTAATAATATGGAATCAACACTGAAAAGACAGAAGTATTTGTCAATAGGAAAAAAATTTCTAAACATAACAATAGAATACAAAGGCATTAAACAGGCAGCTGAGTTTAAATTCTGGGAACTACATTTACCGAAGATGGGAAATTGGATAAAGAAATGACATTAGATGCAGTAAAGCAAACCAAGTATTGGGACAGCTAGCCCCCTCTTACAGCTAAGACAATCCCAATCAGCACAAGAGACATCTTATTCAAAGCATATTTATTCCAACTCTGTGCTACCAGTGCCAGCCATGGTCACTCACAACAAACCATGAAAATTATAACCACGGAAATGAGATGTCTGAGAAGCTGTAGGAGTGACCATAAGAGATAAGATCAGAAATGAGATCATAAGTTTACAAGTCGGCCAGAACCAATTCTGGATTACATACAAAGACAGCAAGTGAAATGGTTTGCCCACTTAGAGAGATGCCTTGTGACACCACACCATACAAAGCATACATGGGAAGAGAAGAAGGGACTAGAGCACGGGGTAGACCAAGAACAAATAGGATTTCAGAGAGAACTCTCAAAACCCATACGATGTGCCTAATGGTCGAGGCAAGGAGCTGAAACAGGACCTTATATCTCCCTCGACACCCACAGCGGTAAAAGAGGAAGTGAAGAAGATGTGCAATTGGGGAGACAAGCGTAAAATTCACCAGCTCGAGAATAGAACATGTATATAGGTATAAATACATATATATATACAGAGACGGCACCGCTTTGGAAGCACTATTTACTTTAGAATACCCTTCACCACAGACACCATCTATTTCATTGTAAGAGGTTTATTTGCAATTTATGTTGAAACCTGTTAACAATTATTGTTAGAGGTTTATTGGCAATTTGTGTTAAAATCTGTTGGCAGTGTATGAGAGATGCATTGGCAGTTTATGTTAAAATCTATTAGCAAAGAAACACTGTAAAATGAGTACAACGATGGCAATACAGCTCCTTACCAGTATAGTAAATAATGTTGAATATTGCTATGTTTGTGACATTCAGAGCAAGCATTTTTTGTTAAAGTGATTTTTTAAAAAGGCGCGAAGCTGAAGTTTTTGTAATTTTCTATTGCAATAAGTTATTTTTGTCAATTAAATTATTCCCCCATTTTTCTTTTACCTTTTCAGGCTTAATGGGCATAAAAGGCTAGGCTGATCTTTTATAGACCAATGGACACTGGGTGGATGATGTGGTCAGCATCATACTGGGCGATTTTACTTTCCCGGACTGCACATCGTACCCACTCAAGGCTTGGTCGACCTGAGAGCCAAAGCCATTTTAAAATAAAGTCCGGCTCTATCAGGACCCGAACCCACTACCTTCCGATCCGCATGCGAGCGTTTAACCGCAACACCACGACAGCTCTCTTCCTCAAACGCCATCCTTCGGGAATCCAAGAAGTAAAAGAAACATCCTCATCATCAAGTAGTAGGTCCTTTGCAGAACGTTGCTCTCATCACGGTCTGCCTGGAAAGAAACTCGGTCTCTGCCTCTTTTAAGATGTACTTTCATTTTCACTTTTCCAGTTCGTCCCCTGCCCCTTCTTCCTGGTACCATGCTTCGATCATATGAGTTCGCCGTGGCGCTTGATATGACCAAAATACTATAGCTTCCGAGACAGGATGCAGTTTATTAGCCAATCTTCTTCGATGTTCAGATCTTTTAAGATGTCTGTATTTCTCCTCTTCTTTGTCCAAGATATTCTGAGAATCTTTCTATAGCATTTCAGCTCAAAAGCCCATATTTTCTTTCTTAAGGACTGGGAGATAGCCCCTGACATATCTGTATGTTGCTACAGAAACACATCTACAAAATATAATTGTGTGAATAGCAACGTTTGCCCTCTGCTAGAAGATGGCAACTCTCGCCGCTGTGTTTGGTGCTGCTACGGTAAATTCTAGTTTTTTAGTGCTAAGCTTTTCGCCAACGACATGTTATTATTAACCCTTTTAGCACGGGAAGTTTTTCAGAGGTCTAGCCAAAAACACGGAGCATTTTTTCAGTGAATTTGGTTATTACTTTATTTAATTTTTTTGACAGATTTCTGTTATTCTGACCCCCATGAAATAATAATATATCTATTTGAAGGATATAGATTAAAGTTCATGATTTTCACAATATCTTTAAAATTAATTGATGTAAATACAAATTATCTCATTTGGATATCTAAAAATAGAAAATTGAAATTTGAATTTTCAACTTCAATGCTTGAAACATAAAACTAAAAACAAAAATTTTTTTAATTTGAAATCTTTTTATTGATCTTTGGCCTTTTCGCAAATGTTGTAAGCAATTCAATAGTGCAAAAACAGGTATATATATAATATGAAACAGCAATAATATCTTTAGGTTGTGTTTTTCACCATCAGTCAGCACAAGAACTGGATGTGCCGGAGCAAAGGATATACTCTGAGCCATGGTTGGGCTGTGACTGAACACAACAGCGTCCCCATCTGATTCCCACTATTAAACTAACACTAAATCCTTTTCAGTATCAACAGAATTAGTGTCATCACTTGATTCAAATATTTTATCAACATCAAGTTTAGGGGCAGAAACATACGAGTCAGACATACTGAGGGTAGGGTTAGGGTTAGCGTTTAGGGGTTAAGGTTTAGGTTTAGGGTTCGGGGTTAGGGTTAGGTGTAGCGTTAGATGTGACAATTGTGACGCCGTAGTTCACTACAATCGCGCACAGTCGCATGCACGCGCAAACAGTCGACGGACGGTGGATGCTACTGACACGGACAATTCGCCACCGATTGGGCACCAGCCGCGCGCTATTGCCGTCATATTTTTCACACTTCCAGTGGCGCCACTCCCACAAGCATCAGATTGTAGGCCAGTATTTCCACCTCCTACGTGAATATTTTCACATCATCTAACCCTAACCCTACCCCTAACCCTAACCCTACCCCCTAACCCTCCCCCTAACCCTAACCCTAACCCTCCCCCTAACCCTAACCCTACCCCTAACCCTAACCCTAACCCTACCGCTAACCTAAACCTTACGCAACCCTATACGCAACCGTATGATGATGATGATAGACACCCTACGCATCCCTACACGCAACCGTATGATGATGATAGACACCCTACGCAGCCCTACGCGCAACCGTATGATGATAGGTAACCCTAGACGCAACCCTACGCAGCCCTACACGCACCCGGATGATGATAGGTAAGTATGTCATTTGATTCGTGACTTTTTCCGCGACTTGTATTGAGTTTGGCGAAGGGACATAACTCCCACTAAGTCCCGCTAAGCCGGCTGAAGCAGTCCAGCTTACCGGCCAAATTTGCCAGTAGAGCCACAAAATTCAACAGCAATTTTCACTTCGATACCAAACACTAGAAAGTCGCCATGTGTAAAGCTGATACAGCAGTTAATATAAATGAATCACTTTCAGTGTTTCAAAATAGGAGATTTCTTAGCGGTTCGAGGCGAAACACGATCGGGCCGATGATCGGCCGTTCCGTGTTTTTGGCCAGACATCCGCCGGCCGATAATCGGCCCGTCCGTGCTAAGAGGGTTAATATACTTTACGTTCGCATTTTATATTTTTTTCAGAAACACTCAAAATGCATGGGTTATTGCTCTCGGCTCATCAACACGACATTTTCGCGGGGAGCGCACCAGGTAAACAAAAGCATTATTTAACACTATATTTGATCAATGATTTCCATTTCATTGACATTATTCTGGCAGCAGACGGCTCAAGAGTTACAGGCAAAAGATGAAAAAGTGACTGGCTGATGTAGAAAAAGGCGGCTGGGCTATCCTCCGAATAACGGGCACAAATTATGGCGGCCGCAAAAACACCCTAACAGGGCCTCAGCCTCAGTCACATGTCAATCGTCACTTTCGGCGACCTAATTTGCTCACTTCGCGCATGGATTGGGGCTAAACTAGATGGCTGGGATTCACGAGCAGCAGCTTTCGCATCTCCTGCGGCTTTTCTCATGAGTCCCAGCCATCTAGGTAGTTGCCAGAAGTCCGAAAATTAGGTTGCTGGAAGTTCACAATTTACATGTGACCAAGGCCCTGTTTTTGGCCGCCATAATATGTGTTGTTATTCGGAGGATAGCCGGCGGCTGTTTTGTGTGGTGCTGTCTAGACAAAAGGAGTGCTAGAGCTGATGTCCCAAGCCTCTCAATGACAGAACTGAAAAACTAAAAGACAAAGCAAATGGAGGTACCTGGAGATCACTTTCAATAAAAGCCCCTTCTTCATTGACCATATAGAGGCGATTGCAGCAAATTACAAAAGGGACTCAATGCACTCCATTTAATGGCAGTAATAGACATGGAACAAAGAATGCTGTTCACAATGTATCAGTGACTGTCAGCACTAGATCATCTCAGTGATGGATATGGACTTGGAATGCCCACCATACCAAAGAGTCAGTAGACAAAACCTGAACACATACAGAATGAAACCATGAAGATGATTCTAGCATATGCAAAAAAATACCTCACTAGTATGTATGTGATATGTGACTGTGGTACCTGGAAATCACCTTTGACTGAAGTTTGTCTTTCAGGGATCATATAGAGGGCGTTGTGACAAGGGCTCAAAAAGGTCTAAACGCACTAAAGCATTTATTATGACAGCGATGGACCTGGAACAGAGAATGCTGTTCACACTTTACCAGCACTTAATCATCTCAGTGATTGATTATGGATTGGAGTTACTCACTGTCTTAAAGAGTCAGCTAGAGAAACTAGAGCGCATACAGAATAAAGCTATGCGGCTGATCCTGGGTTGTACAAGAGACACCCCAATTGTGTGCATGCGATACATCCTTGCATTGTCGACTATTGCAGATAGGCTAAAGGTGCTTCAAGCTAAGTCATACGTCAGAGTAGCCGCAGACAGGGAACACCCTCTGTATGAAGCTTTGGCTGCAGACAAAGGTCAGAGGCTGAAAAGGGGAAAATCGTAGATGGCTCAGGCAGAAGACACAATAAGAAAAGTATGCATGCTGGAGAACATTAGGCAAGGAGAGGAGTGGGTCAGAGAACCAGTGAAAAAGTCTGACCTGTGTAGGGTTATGATCACAATGGGCCGAGTGTGCAGAGAGTGGCCAGCGGGTGCTACAGAGGTTGAAGTCTAACAGTTTATTCATGACAATTCACGCCCAGGTGATCTGATTATCTATACAGATGGTTCATGGTTGAGAGGAAAGAGAAGTGCCTGGGGGTTCGTAGCGAAAGCCAATGGAAAATCTTTAGTGCAAGACAGCCTAGCATATGACACCACAACATCTAGCATGAGAATGGAGGTTAAGGCGGTAACTGCAGATCTCCGGTGGCTGGAGAACAAGATGCATAGCCATACGCATGTCGTGATTGTAACACTCTGAAAGCATGCTGAAAAAGGTGAAGACAGGGATGCTTCGAGCAGAGTGGCTAGCTTCACTGGAAAGGTCACGGTGGTGAGCATACTTTGAATCTTTTCTCCAGGCTATGCCAGCATGGTGGGTAATGAACAGGCAGACAGATTCGCTGGATCCGCACCACTAGGTGGTGAAGTGTACATGACAAGGCAGATGCGGTGAAGGCCCTTTGGGAACAAGCAACGGAATAATTAGAGAACGAAGATTATTATGGCCTGGAGAGAATGAGGCCCCTGGGTGTAACCAGAGGATCTGGCCGGCTCACTACACTCAGAGAAAAAGCAAGACGAACTTTTAACCAGATTGTGACCGGTACCATCAGTATTGGAACTCTGCGCTGGCTGCTGAAAATGAGGAAGGAGCATGCATGGGAATGGTCTGAGTGCTGTCATGTCAATTCTTGACTTAACTTAACTCAGCTCAACATGTATGTGATATAAACTTACATTGCTGACTGTCAGCACTAGATCATCTCAGTGATGGATATGGACTTGGAATGCCCACCATACCAAAGAGTCAGCAGACAAAACCTGAACACATACAGAATGAAACCATGAGGATGATTCTAGCATATGCAAAAAAATACCTGTTGCTGCAAACAATCTCATTCCCAGATTATCTCCTACAGCAAGATTTGATACATGTGTAGGGTTATAATCACATTGGGTCAATATGAACGGGATATTTAACAACTGGTTCTGTGCAGGTGATATGATTATTTATACAGATGGCTCTGTCTTGAATGGCTGAAGTTCATACAGGTTCATAGCAAAAGTGAATGGACTACCCTTAATGCAACAAGCCTGGCATATGATACCACATATCGTTTGAGGATGGAGGTAGAGGCAGTCACTGGAGGTAGAGGCAGTCACTGCAGGCTTCAACTGACTCAAGACCCAGCTGCACACACATCATGATTGTAACATCCTCACAAAGCATGCTCAGAAAGGGGAGACATTCATAATTTATGCAGAGTGGCAAGCATGGCTTCAGAAGTCCTGGTAGTTAGCATCCTGTGGATATTTTCTCTAGGGTTTATATGTGTTGAGAAAGCATGTTGAAAAAAGGGAAGACAGATATGCTTCATGCAGAATGGTAAGCATTGCTTCGGAAGTTCCGGTAGTTAGTATCCTGTGGATATTTTCTCTAGGGTTTATGTGTTTTGGGAAACAAACAGGCAGACAGAGGCTGGTTCTGCACCACTTAGTGGTGAATTAATGTGTGACAAGCTAGATTTGATCAAGGCTCTTTGAGAGCAAGTGAACAGTTTAGAAGCACAAATAGATCATCAAAATTTTAGAATGGTACAGCAGGGAGTTTTCAGTGGATCTGGCTGACAGTCAGCACTCAGAGGAAAGCAAAACAAACATACAGTCAGACTAGTACTGGTACTAGCAGAATTGAAACTTTGTCCTGGTTGCTGAAGATGGGGACAGAGCACTCATGGGTTTGTCTCGAGTGCTTCGATGTTCGTATAAGTGTCAGTATCTTCAGTATCTCACACGAGTTTTCATACTGATGATATCAGTTGCAACATGACTATGCCTGTCTTTTCCCCTTGACACTGAATTTGTGCAGACCCTTTTCTAAATAATATATACTATTTGAAATAATGAATACATTAAATTAAGTTTTGTTTTTGAAGATAGGAGTCAGTGGGTCTTCTTGTTTCATCAAAGGATGTAATTGTAATGTGTCCATTTACAGCATGACTGACATATTTGAGCCATTCAGCTGACACATTCAGCTTCTTCAGGCACAAGTAGCCTTCCCTTGAATCTCAGTTTTTTTTTTTTTAGTAACTGTTTTCTCTAACTGATTAAGGATCAAATATGTTCATTAAAAGAAATAGTGATGAAATTGCAAAGATCTATCTAAACTGTACTGCATTTTAAAATAACCAAAATTGAATGGTTCTCAAGTTTATTCAACACCAGATCATTGAATATTGCAAGAATAAATATTACATAATTAGATGTTTAAAAAAAAATAACTAGGAAAATTCCATTTTATTTTTCAGTTGACAGTTCGTGATGCCTTAAATTCTGCTTTAGATGAGGAATTAGAGCGAGATAACACTGTGTTCATTCTCGGAGAGGAAGTGGCACAGTATGATGGTGCTTATAAGGTACATGTACATCATTTCATTATTTGTTTTGTGTTTTGTTTCTTGTTATTTGCTGATGAAGGCTTGTTGCTGCAGTGTCTGTTATTGATTGCAATTCTGTTCTGTAAAAATTTTGTTTGTCTTTTTTTTTTAAATAAGCATCTTTTACTGCAGTCAGCAAATGTCATTATATGCTATACTGGTGGATGCTGGATTGTTACTTGAAGTTTAGACATTAGCATCTATTTGTTTGAGTTGGGTTTTGGAGCTCAGACTATGTAAAAGTCCTCTTATTGAAACTGTTTGTAAACTGCTATTTTTTTTATTTTTTTTTTACGTATCCAGAAACCATGAGTTGTAAACCCTTTGGCTCGGTACTATGGATATCTCAACCCTTCGGCATTGATTCCATTATAGGTACCGTTAATCTGGGAGAAATGTGGCTTTTCTGCCTACCCCCGGGAGTGAACCCGGACCACAAGGAGTTCGTCACCCGGCCGCCGCGAAAGTCAGGTTTAACCAACTTCGCTAGAGAGCCGGGCATAAACTGCTATAAACTGTTTGAGATGTTTGATGTCCAAGCGATTAATAAGTTGGTCTGTCAGTTCTGGGGACATCAGCTCTTTCTTATTTTTTATAAGACAGGATGTTTATCTGTCAGAAGTAAAATTTAAAAAAACTTTGTTGACTGAATCAAACTGTGGTAGTGTAATATTCAGGAGCCCTCTGTCACAAATATCTTGAGTTCACTTATCAATGGTGGAGGGGTTGACTTTTATTCCTGCCATTATGACTTGAGTCCAACCTAAAAACTTGCTAAGATGTGTGATTGGATAATTTCTCCTTCTGCATTCCCCCTTACAAGGGCAGTTGACATGTTATATTGCGGTTTATAGCTAGGCTGCTATATCTGCACCTTTCGTCCCAACACATTTCAGCAAGTCCTTAATTAGCCTCCTTTTACAACATGCTTTTTAGAGAGCAGTAGTCCTGTTCCTTTTCCCCAAAAAAGTTGAACCCTCAACCCACATGGGGAAAGTTGGACTAGTAAAAACAACTGACTTAATCCCTACTTGATTGTTGATTCTCATTTTATTTCAGGTCACCAGAGGGCTATGGAAAAAATTTGGAGACAAACGAGTTATGGACACCCCTATAACAGAGGTAAGTATGTAATGCTTGCAAGTGGGAGATTGTGTTGTCATTACCACTCTTCCATGTTTCTGTCTTCTAGTGGAGAGGTACTTGCATGTCTCAGAGATCCCAAGAGCTTTTACATTAGTGACATAGCATGGCAAGCTAGATGTGATCAGGGCCCTTTGGAAGCAAATAAGTAAGGCTGAAGCCTATATAAATAATTGGGGACTGAAGGTAATTGTGCAGCCAGGAGTGACCAGGGAATCTGGTTGACACTCTGCATTAAGAGGAAAAGCAGGAAATGACATATTATCAAACTGCTACTGGCACCATTGGAATTGGAACTCTTTGCTCTTTAGCCGAACGGTTACAGTACTGGACTCTCAGCTTGGAGACCCGGGTTCGAATCCTGCGTGAGGCTGGGGATTATTTCCATCGGGGGCAAAATAAAATCCTCACCTGCACAGTCCTGGCGACAGCACTAGCCATGCGGCGGTAAATCCTCAGGCCCTGCATACACCGCAAAAGTGGTAAAATAAAGGCAGCAATTGGCAGTTTTGTGAATCCAACAGAAGAAAATCCTAGAGGCCCCATTCCCCATATTGAAACAAATCAAAACAATGTTTCGCCATTGTAAATTTGAACAGAGAAGTCACAGACAATAGATTACACAATTTTATACCTGCCATATTTTGCTTTATCTTGTCATGTGCAGACTACAGGGGTCAGTTAAATAAAATGAAACAAATAAGTAAATCCTTTACAGTTGAAGTACAATTTCAACCACTTACAAAAGCAGCTGCCTGTTTAATCAGGTCACTTGCAGGGTCACTGTCATGTCTTTCTGTTTACAAAGTTCTGGACAGGGGTAACAAATAGTGGCAGTTTCAAGAAATCTAAAATCTGCCATTGGACGGCATATGAAGAATTTGAAATAATATGTAGGGAGATATTTTGTTGGGGGTACTCATGGAGGACATATGTTATTTAGACATATTCCACCACATAGTTATGATTTATGTTTTTTGTTTGTTCTGTTGCAGATGGGTTTTGCTGGTATTGCTGTTGGTGCAGCTATGGTAAGAAGCATTTTTTGATTTAGGTTAGAGAGACGGTTATTTTATTAAAATTTTGCCTTGTCTGTTCATCTTTATTACTTCCAGTTATTTCTATAAAGTACAGCAAATATAAGATGGAATTCAGACTCTCCAGCCATCTGGAGTTTCTGTCCCAAGCAATTGCTCTTAAAAATTATGCAGCCACTGTAAGATAGATTTAAAGCTGTCTGGAACAGGTAAGTTTTTTTGTCAAGCACCGCCAGTATACGACAGAGTTAAAGATGAAACAGTGTCAGCAACTAATTCTGGGTCATAACATGATATTCGTTCGGTTTTATATCCTTTCTCAACATGATAGGGTAGGATGATCAACTTCCCATCGTATATTTCCTTCCTATTGTATTCATAAAATGATCTATTACTCATTTCAGAGGGTTATTAGACCTCACAAGCTCTACTGGGCATACGCAAATCCAACCCTGCTTCTGCCAGAGATTAATTTCTTGGTCAATTGCTTTAGTGTACTAGCCAATGTGTTATACAGTTCTGAGCTGACAGTAAGGGGGAAGCTGCTACATTATCTATATGCCAGTAGGTTTTTGGAAAAGGGGCTTGTTTGGAAACTTCACACCAGTTTTCAGAGTTAATAACCTAACAGGACGAGTATCTTGATTTTCAGTTGTTCATCTTGCTAAAGGAAACTACTGGTGTAGAATGGCCAGTACTTCTTGTCTGCCAACCAAGTGGTTATAAGTTTAAATACCTTCAACATTTATTTTCAAATAGCCTGGCTCACAAGTCAATCGTATTAAAATGTATGCTTCTCCCTTTGTGAAGCCCAGAACTCATACAGGAAGGGGTGACACCGTATGTCCAGTACACTGCAAGGCATGGTAGTGAGACCTTTACTTAGGTTTTTAATGTTGTTATACAGTTTGTTCTTTTATCCGTAGAACCATCTGAAGTGCTGTACTCTTTTCCACAGGCTGGACTTCGACCTGTGTGTGAGTTCATGACCTACAACTTTTCCATGCAGGCCATCGATCATGTAATTAACTCAGCTGCCAAAACATACTACATGTCTGATGGCAAGGTGCAGTTCACAATTTGTTCATGTTGTATATGATTTCTTAAGAAAGCATACTTTCAGGACATATTTTGATGGTTCTCAGTTTGCTTCAGACTTTGTCTGTTATGGTCCTAAAAAGTCAAGATAGGGATGCTCATCTAAATGCAAGGAACAAATCTTGCCAAGCACACAAATTCAGGTGTAGTCTTCTTCTTTTTCTCCTTTGTTTACCATTTTCCCCATGTGGGTTCTGGGGCCCCATACTGGGGAAAACAAGAATAAACCCACTGCCTCCCCAGCTAGCATGTAGTAGTAGTTGACTAACTGGGGACTTCTTTCAAAGTCGGAGTAGATCTGCCCGAATGGCAAGGAACAACCAACTGCACACAAATAAGTCAGTAAAACGGATGTACATGCAAAACTCAGGCCCTGGCACAAAGCCAAAGTCCAAATGGACGAACAACAGGACTTTCCGCTGGAGCTTACAGCCATTGAACAAAGAAGAAGTAGAAGTTTATCATTTCAAGGCCAGTTAGCACATTGTTTTGTGGTTTACAGGTAGGCTGTGAAATCTGTACCAACACATTCGATTTCATCAAAACCCCTGTTTATTGGCCTTTTATGATGTGCTTGTTGGGAGGGGGCAGGGGGTCTTCCCCCCCCCCCCCCCACACCTATTTGGGAGAACAGCAGTTTCAGAGAGCATGCACCCGGGGTGAGACAGAGCATGTGGGAGATCCATAGCAGCTAACTTTCATTGTGAAGACAGCACCTGATTCCTGATTGAATTGAAGACAAGAGTCACTGTAACACTTTCCTGGCTATCATTGTCTGATTCTCATTTCATGTATTAGAAGGTCCACCATGAGTGACTCAAATCTTTGGTTATCTGTTGACCATAACAACCAGGGATAGTAGAGGAACATTGAAAAATGGTATGCTTTTGAAACAGTCAGCGTGGCACGGTGATTTATGTCACAGGCATGAGGGAAAGTTAAGTCCAACATGATGTGTATAAGGAGATACTCCGTACGTCACTCGGGCACCAGTCCTTCACTGTTCTGGTTTTACGAACCTCACGCAAGACCCCTGCAGCACGTCCTTGTTGTGCGCCACGGATAATGTCTCAAATGAGCATTAACAGAGCTGTCAACGGATCTCGGAGTTGGCGGCCCCCAGAGGTGGTGTGTCCTTGTGGCTCTCATCAGCCCGCCCCCAAACGCATGGGTGAAAAAGGTTATCAAAACTCATTAGGAACATGAGTAAAGTGCTTGCCAAACGTACAGCTAAAATCACAACCCTTTGTTAAAAGATTGCGGAGTGAAGAGAACATTGTTCTGCTGAGACTCAACCCTTGACCTTGAGATTTACCCGCAGCACAGACGAGTAACATCTCGTGTTGGTGGCGTCTCGCAGCAAGACTCTACCCATGTACATCCTCTGTTAACCCTCAGTGTCGTCGTCACCGCGCTAAGGTACACCACAACAGCAACAGCCCATTGGATGGCTAAGCCTAAATGTCCGACAAAACTGGATCCTACGGCACACAAGTAAGTTCAAAATCCGACCATCACAAATTGTATTGAATGGAAAAAGTCCAAATGTCCACACCCAAAGACCCCACTTGCCCGAGTGTTGGGACCAAACTGATAACCATATGCCTGACGCAGGATGTTAAATTCTGTCAGGCTAACGGCTCGTCAAAGAAATCTAACGTGCGAAGAAAAAGAATGTACCTATTCGTGTGGTCACAAAAGTTCAGAACCCGCGGGCTGCTCCCCGTTGACCTCCAGAGGGCACAGCCCTTGTCGAGCGAGAGGCCTAATATGGTTGTGAGGTTAAGCAGGCATGTGCAGGACGTGACGATTCCTTGGGTGAGCCCAGAACCAGAGCGCCATGTGCTGGCTCTGCATACATGGAAGCCTCCTTGGATGGCGGGGAATGCCCATGATCTACCCCTGCCTTCCCTTGAGGGCCAACAGTTCCACAAGGGACTGCCCCAAAGGGGTACTCCGGGGGCAAAACCTGCGGAGAAGGCGACAAAGAGGACACCACACAAATCAGGCAACGTTTGACCCACACAAAACAATGGCCACAGTCATCCTAGAAATAGGCTTGACGTCTTCCCTCGAAGTCGAAGTACATCTGCCCATGAGGCAGGGAACACAAAACGGTTGTACACGCAAAACTCAGGTTCAGGTAAAAGCCAAAAGTCTAAGCGGACGATTAACCGGGACCTTCCGCCGGAATTCACAGCCGGTGAACGAAGAAGAAGAAGAAGAAGAAACAGTCAGCATCACCTTCATTATGATATCTGTTGAAAAAAAGACAAGAGTACATGTGTATGAGTAACAAGAACAGTGACGTTGATCAGTCAAACTCAAACCCTGGAATAAGATCAAAGTTCAGATGTAAACAGCTAGACTTTCTGCCAGAGTTGACAGACAGTGAACGTAAAGAAGGAGAAGAGTCAGTTAATAAATATGCTATTTATTATTTTTAAGTTACAGATCAGATTTGTTTTATTAAATATATATATGTGTGTGTCAAATGTATATATATATATTTCCCTTGTTTTCCTTGTCTTTTATTGGTAATTCTACTGACTCCCCTCAGCTAGCTAGAGTATATTTAAATGCACACATAAGCCTTGATTTACCAGAGCCTGTCAGGTGATCAGGTAATCGTAGCTCCGACTTCAGACATCTCGCCCCATAGTTGCTCCGTTCCTGTGCTAATGAAAACAACAGAGAATGTCCATAGAAAAATTGATACAGACTGCAGTCTTAGCACATCCAACAACATACGTGTGCATTAAATGCATAAGGTATCCGTCAGAAGTGCTAGCACAAACAACCTGACACTAAAAATGCTGGTCATCCTCAGTGGAAGCAACAGTTACAATAGATCAGTAGTTGCACCTAGTTGCATAAGGCACCACTAGTTCATCCCATAGCTGCACAATGCAACCAGTCTTAAAAAAAGTTGAAGGTTTAAGTGAAGAGAATCAACTTTATTGCAGCGGGTTTTATCTTATTTGGCTCCTTCACTTTCTGCAGAATGGCTAGCTGCCTGCCAAGAGCATTGCACAAAGCATGAACTGCATAGCTCCAGTGACAATCTCAAGGAATCTGTAAAACGCACTTGTGAACTGAATGACACAGCCGTAAAACAAACCCATAACCTTTACACTATGAGGCATACAGCTTGACCAATTTCCCACAGAGACCCCAACTAATCTTAAATGTCAGCAGAGGGCTTGACATGAACTATTGAGCATCTGTTGTGTACCAGAAGATGAAAGGAAGAAAAAGTTTGATGTACGTTTTCTGCTTTGACACCCACTTTAGACTTTCCAAATTCATTATAGGTAACGGTGCCTATTGTATTTCGTGGACCTAATGGTTCTTCAGCGGGGGTAGGTGCTCAGCATTCACAGTGCTTCGGTGCCTGGTACAGCCAGGTACCTGGCTTGAAGGTCATCTCACCCTACTCTGCCGAAGACAACAAAGGGTTGCTGAAATCTGCCATCAGAGACTCTGACCCAGGTAATTATTGTGTAACTTTTCCAGTGTTTGCAGTGGGGCCCCATTTGGGTGGGCGGAGGGGAGAATAGACTGACTGCTCCCCTAACAAGCATGTTGTAAAAGTTGACTAATTAGGGCTGTTTCCTTCGAAGTCACAGCGTATCTGCCTGAGAGTCCATGAACCATCACTGTGCTTACAAATAAACCAGATGTGTCAAATGAATGTGCATGTGAAACTGAGGTTTTGGCACAAGACCAAGCTCCAGAAGTGGATGAACAACCAGGGTTTTCTGACTGAGTTTACAACTGATGAATGTGAAGAAGAAGAAGAAGAAGAAGAAGAAGCTTTTGCATATTTGAAGTTCCAATGCCAGATTTGCACATCCTGCTGGTTTCTGGATTTGGAAAAGGGAA
Organism: Candidula unifasciata; assembly: GCA_905116865.2. Taxonomy (NCBI): domain Eukaryota; kingdom Metazoa; phylum Mollusca; class Gastropoda; order Stylommatophora; family Geomitridae; genus Candidula; species Candidula unifasciata. Next base: position 1,286,383 of record CAJHNH020000956.1, on the reverse strand, counting down.
GGAGAGCTGCACGATGATAAGTTGGTATTGGGTCAGTGGACAGTCTTTACACTAACATTACTCTGATAGAGAACAAGATCACCTCTCCCCCCAGGGTCCACAAAACAGGCTTAACGGAATACGTAACGTTACTCTGCCTATATACACACTAGATCACTTCTGATTGGTAGGTCCTGAGCGTCATGACCTTCGCACAAAGTTAGAGGGGTGTTCCGCGATACTGTTGATATCACGTGTTGTATATTTCAGCACGGCAATGCTTTTAACTCTCCAAAAACATGGAGCAACTGGCCCTAATACAGTCCCCCTAGAGAGTGCTGAAACCTATGTCACAGGCATTCTCTTTCTCGGAGTGAAAACGTATGTTTACAACGACAGCATTTTACAACAACAAAATTCTTTATCTACCATGGTTTTGCAGACAGAAGAGCAGTAAATATCCAAATTTGAGATTAACACTTTAAAGTTTGTTCAGTTTCCTAGTAAATTCAAAAGTTATGATTCGATCTGGGTTAGTTTCTCACTCAGAGGCTCTAGGTTCTCATAGAGTGCTGAACAAAATTTCAAAGAAAAAACTAGCTGAAAATTTGACCTATACACATAAAATATACAAACTGTTGCTGCAGTGATTTCAATGGTTAAATGTCCGTCTTGCCTTTCCTCTAGCATCTGCCAGAACCCCACTCCATGCTGCATCAATATCACCAGACTGGTGATCTAGCTGCTCCTCCGAACTGTACACGCTCTCCCACAAGGCACTAACCAACTTTTTTCTTATCATGCATCAGTATTCCACCAAGTTGTGCAGATCCAGCCAGTCTGTCCGCATTTTTATTTCCCAACACACCGGTAGGGATAAAATCCAGACAATACTCCTCACCCGTGTCCTCCACAGTGAAGCATGCCACTCTGCACGAAACATGCCTGTCCTGACCTTCCTCAACATGCTTTTTGAGTCAGTTACAATCACGATGTGTGTGTGTGTTGTGTTCTCTAACCAGCGGTAAGCTGCAGTGACCGCCTCCACCTCCGTTCTTAAGCTGAATGTTGTGATATCATATGATAGGCTCTCCTGCACCAAACGTCGACCATTAACTTTTGCAAAGAAACCCCAAGCACTTCTTTTGCCTCTTGACACTGAACCGTCTGTGTACATAATCAAATCCTCTGAGGGAGCCTTATCTTGAATTAACTGCTGAATTTCCACCTCCGTGGCACCTGCTGGCCATTCTCTGCATTCCCGGCTCAATGTGATTATGACCGTACACAAGTCTGACTGTTCAGGTGGCACCTTAACCCACTCCTTTCCTAGCCCAATGTTCACAGCCATCTAAAGGGATTATTTCATCATCATCCTTTCATTATGACTCTGACCATAAATTAACCTCATTAATGTATTACAAGATTTCTGCATATTATAAAAGCATTTGTGGTAATAGTGAACTAATCACAGTCAAAATGGGTCTAAAACCATATCCTATGAATGTTTTTCTAGCCTAGGCTTCTCTGCTCTCACATACTCTTTTGGAAAAGCATAAACAGCTAAGCTATATCTTCCCGCCTGTTCCCACTTATACTTGATTTGAACAAAAGCTCTTAATCTACGGAGATATAGTTATATAGAAGAATCTGTTGTAATTAACTGAAATAAATACATGCAAATATAGACATTTTGAGAAATATTAAATGAAAAGTGTTGTTTTAAGAAATAAAAAAGAGACAAAGAACAAACAAACTTTATTTTCAGACAGTAAAGAATTGGGTATGCAGGCCTGTCCAACATTCTACCCTTCCAGTTTTGCTCCTATCCTTGCACACAGTTCTTCATTCATACATGAAATCTTTTGAGCACATAAAATGACAGCAACCTTATGAAAATCATACAGAAATTAAAACTTGTAGGCTAGGAACAAAGGATAAACTTTAATATAAGTGGAGGGATAACATCAAGAGAGAGAGAGAGAGAGAGTGAGTGCACAAACAAAGGAAAGAGACAGTGTGTTGTGGGTCCATTGCAGCAAACCTTCGTTGTGAGATTGCGCCTGATTGATTGATAATTTTTCATCTGTGATAGATAATTTTTCATCTGTGATTGATTTCTCATCTGTGATGGATGATTTTTCATCTATGATTGACAATTTTTCATCTGTGATTGATAATTTTTTATCTATGATTGGCAATTTTTCATCTGTGATTGATAATTTTTTATCTCTGATTGATATTTTTTCATCTGTGATTGATCATTTTCCATCTGTGACACACATTTTTTAAATTTTCTGCATAGTTTTGATTATTTGGTAGTTTTTGTGTAAACAAATATTTATCTTTATTCAACAGTTGTGTTTTTAGAGCATGAACTTATGTACGGAGTGAGTTTTGACGTTGGCGAAGAAGTCTTGTCTAAAGATTTTCTTGTACCTATTGGAAAATGTAAAATTGAAAGACCAGGTAAAAATATGTTTTGTTTTGTTTGTTTATTTTGTTTGCACAATTAATTGATTATCTTTACTTTTTTATTTTTGTTATACTTACTTACTTACTTAATCGCTCCTCTTCTACCTTGGAGTTTAGAGGTTTGCCAGAGAGATTGCCAGACATCTCTATCAGCTTTCTGGCTTTGTTCCATTCCAGTCCTCTGTCAGTTAGGGACTGTTGGATGTTGTCTTTCCAGCGCACCCTGGAGGTCTAGTTTCCTGGTTCTTAGCCTCCCATGCCTGCCTTGGTGACCGATTTTTGCCCATTCTGCATACATGTCCAAACCATCGTAACTGTGACTGAACCACTCGGGTTTGTAAGGACTGGCTATCAAGATCTTGACGTATTGTCTGATTGCGGACTTTGTTCCTTCTTGTCACTTGGACCACCTTTCTCAGATACCTCATTTTCTGAGGCCTGGAGCTGGCTTCTGTGAGCTGTTGTCATTGCCCGTGACTTACAGCCATAGGTCAGAACTGGTGCATAGTTAGAGCGGTAAACAGCCATTTTCGTCCTCTTGCCAGTTTCTCTTTTGCTAAGAAAACCTCGGTTTATGGCCTGGAAGAGTCTCCCAGCAGCTGCTTTTTGAGTAGCCAGCTTAGTCTTAATGCCTCCATTTTGGTCTAATAGAACTTCAAGGTATTTTGGTTGGTTGACCTGCTCCAAGGCATATTGTCCCATCATGATCTGGTGTTTCTTCTCTATTTCTGTTATATATAAATATAAACTTTATTTTAATCGGTCATTTCATTTACGTTTTGCTATTTCTGTCTTAAGAGATTATTGACAGTTAAAGAAGAATAAATAAGAACATATACTAGTGGATGTTTCCACACATGCACATATATACACATGCAAGGTATTAAATTATCTGAGCACACACATATAACTATACTGATGATAATTAGCGACATTATTTACTTTTTCTTTGTATTTTAAAAACATAGATATTATAGTTTTCTACAAAAGATCATAATCTGCAGTATTTCGAGGCCTGGGCAGCGGTAAATGGTAAACTGCACACAGACATATATTAATGGCCAAAATGATTCTAACAAAACTTCTGAATATTACAGGAAAGGACGTAACTCTAGTTTCACACTCAAAACCAGTTGGTACATGCTTGGAAGCAGCAAAAGAGTTGGCAGCCAAAGGAATTGAATGTGAAGTAAGTAGTCTAATACGATTTTAACAGTACTGAGATTCAATTCCATTGACCCCTGTGTGGGTTCCAAGATTTTATTTTTTGATGAAAAAGAATAAGACCCACAAGTCCTCCTCTAACAAGCATGCCATAAAAGTCTGCTAATTAAGGGTGTTTCCTTCGAAGTCTCAGAGTATCTGCCTAAGACGCAAGGAACCAACAGTCTGCTTACAAATAAACCAAATCTGTAAAACTAATGTGCACACAAAACCCAAATTCTGGAACAAGACCACAAGCAGACGAGCAACCAGAAATTAAAGCTGGTAATCGCGAAGAAGAAGAGGACTTCACCGTTTTACACCCCATCACACATGGTCAGTTCACATTTGTTTTGACCTTCTCACCCCGAGAAGCCGAAAAACTGACACTTTCTGTTGGGTACAGTTTCCCATAAATTTCACTTTTCCAGCTTGCCTTTAGTGACCTATTTATGAGATGTAGAGTTAATGCTGTTGGTTGAGTTTTTGCCTGCGCAAACTTTTAGGAGGATATGAATACATAAACTTTCCTGTGTGTGTTCCAGGGCCCATTGTAGTAAAATCAAAGAACAGACCCACTGCCTACTCAAAGGCGTATCAATTAGGAGCTTCCTTCAGAGTCAGATTGCATCTGCATGAAAGCCAAGGAGCCAACAGCTGCATACAAATGAGTCAGAACTGGATGTGCATGCAATACTACTAAGGCTGTTGAATTGGACTAAAGTCAAGAAGCGGATGAACGACCAGAACTTTCTGCTGGAGTTTACAGCTGGTGAATGCAAAGAAGAAGAAGAATACATAAACTGACAGTAGAATTTAAGAAGGGTTTTCCTTCCAGCTAAATGGTCTTTTATTAAAGCCAAGCTGACATTACATTTTCTCGTAAGCCTTAGAGTTAAAATTGTTCTTGTTTGAAATGTTCCAGGTAATCAACCTTCGTACATTGAGACCCCTGGATGATGAAACAATTTTCCAGTCTGTGATAAAGACCAATCATTTAGTGGTTGTAGAAGGTGGATGGCCCCAATGTGGTATCGCAGCAGATATCTCAGCAAGGATTATGGAAAGTATGATGTCATTTATTATTTATTTTCTTGGAAAAAAATATATCCCTAATTAATTAGGTGGTTTCCATGGTGAAGTGGTTGTTTTGTCTCATGTTGTGAACATGGGTTCGGTTTTTGACTCCTTCCTTTTGTTTACACGCACGGGTGTTAAGGAGATCCCTGGGGTGAGTTGCTGGAGCTCCAAAATGTGTACAATTTGTGTGATGCTCTCTACAGGCAAGCAGCTGATCGGCAGAGAGAGACTAGGCCATATGCCACAAACTCTGGTGCAATGAATTTGAACTTTGGGGGGTGGGGCGAGGGGAGGCCTGAAACAAACCTGAAACTATATTCATAATTAAGCATTGAGGTAACTTAACTTTACACATCCAGCTGTCACTTCTTTTTCTTCTAAAAGTCCATTCCGTGTGGCATTGATCATGATATATTTTCTACAGCCTTTTGTCGCAGGTACTTTCAGTGATTTCTGATACAGATGACAGACTAAGATATCTTTTAGACTTTCCTTGTCACTTTTCCCTTTCCAGTGGTCATAATGTACCCTAATTTACTCGTCATAATGTACTTTAATGTATCACTTTTCATTTTGGCCGTTGTGCTCAGAGAATGTGTATTATCTTTTTCTGGTATTGGTGACCTGTTCTCTTTGTAAGTTAACTACTTTCAGGACATTTTCATTACACTGTTTAATCTGCCCATGATGTTCTAATCATCCTTGTATAAATCTGCCTGCAGCTGCTTCTACGTTATTTGGTTGTTTTTTTAATCCACAAAACATATTTTAAAGGGGTCTAGGGGTGAAAAAAATCTCAACACTTTTTTTAAGTTTAGATTTTAAAATAGACTTTACTCTGCCTTTTACTCATATGCCTTTAAAAAAAGTTTTTATGGTGTCATGGCAGGCCTTTGAAAGTAAAAAGAGTTCTTGGGTCTTATCTGTTTGGGAACCACTGTTTTAGGAATTATTTGCACTTTTTCTAAGGATAAAATATACTTTTTTTTTTTTAAAGTGACTTTTTACCTTTCTTCCTCCTCTTCTTGTTCAACTGCTGTAAGCTCCGGCAGAAAGTCCTGGGTGTTCGTCCAATTGGACTTAGGCTTTGTGCCAGGGCCTGTGTTTTGCATGTACGTCTGTTTTACTGGCTTATTTGTGTGTAGTTGGTTGTTCCTTGCCGCTCAGACAGATGCACTCCGACTTCGAAGGAAGCTCCCAGTTATTCAACTCTTACGGCAATCAGGTAGGCAGTGGGTCTATTCTAGTTTTCCCCACAATGGAGCCCCGGAACCCACACGGGGAATTTTACCTTTCAATATATACTGCAGTAATATTGAATAGATTCTTGTTTTAATATTGAACAGGTTACACTTCATAAAAGTGCAAAGAGCAAAACATACTTTGTCCATTTGTATGTTACTGAAGCTGACTGGTTTTTTTTTTTTAAATTTTTTTAAATTTCCTAGTACTAGGCGCTTAATATTTGCAAACTGTTTTCATTTCCTTCAGGTCCAGCTTTCAACTATCTAGATGCTCCCGTTCTGAGGGTCACAGGAGCAGATGTTCCAATGCCTTATGCTAAAACATTGGAAGAGCATGCAATCCCACAGGCAAAGCATATTGTAACAGCTGTGAAAAGAGTACTTGGTTTGCCTTGATATATCGGAGTATTTAACTGGTGAAGTTGGTTTGTGGCATTTATTGTTTAGAATAGTCATCTCTAAAGTACTGAGGGCAATGAGTGTTTGTTTTTTGTAGGTTCAGAAAGGCTGTGCTTTCAGTACCAACAACTGACCAGGTGTTCATCAGTGAGTCCAAGGATGGCGAGCACCTTTCTGACTCTCTTGTATCACAAACACTGGTTACATTAACTCATGCAACCCTACTTGTTAGTTTAGTTCCATATGTCCCATAGTGTTATTATTTTAACCTCATCAGACTTATACAGTGGCTGCTTTACACTAGGATTCCCTCAGATAGAGTTGTAGTAGCTGGCTGGTACTCATAGGCGTTAAATAGTGTAGGAGCATGTATGTGATCGAAGTACAGCAGAAATGACTAATATTGGGATGAAAGGTATACGGACATTGAAAAGTGAATTCAAGTTGACATTATTGTGAATATAAGATTAACCCTTCTGCATAATTTATTTTGACATTTTTTAGTCAAGTATTACTTGTACAGATGATGTGATGTGTGATTCTGGGAGAGGAGGTCAGCATTTACTGTAGAAAAGCAGTAGACAGGACTGGCATTTTCTGTGAGTCGTATACTGGGGCGTCTAACACCTTTTTTTGACACATAGTATGTACCTTTGTCTACCAAGGAAAATCTCATAACTATTTTTGGCCATCTGTATGCTATCAGTGTCAATCACGGACCCTTACTAAAACTAATGAGTGCAAAATCATAACAGAGGTGCAGTGTCTTACAAATCTTACAAGAACTGTCAGAGTAATCAAAATAATTAATTAATAAATAATATCAAAATTATTTGTTTTTTTTTAAATGATGAAATTAGAATGCTTAGACTGAAACCATTCATACAGTTAATTAACTTTTTTGCGTTGTAAGTATCTTTAAAAAAAATGACCTTTTTTTTTAAAAATTTCATTTTTTAAAATTACAATATTTTCAACATTTTCTCTAAATCTACTCTCAGAAATCAGAGAAGAGAGAAGCAGAAGAAATTTGGAGTCTTAGTTAGTTTTTGTAAAAATCCTATGACCACTGAACATACAGGCAAGCCTACAAACTATTGCATTCCCCAAGTTGCTAAAAGATGAATCTTTCATAAATAGAGTCATTATTTTGTCCAGAGGGATTTTTAAATATTATGTGAAGGAAAGTAATCACTAAATATAAACATAGCAAAGAAATAACTGCTTCCTTTTCTATTGACAAAGACAATAGGTGTTGATACTCAGAGAGCAAAGTGATATCATAAGTTTATTATGATGTCATGAAGACAAAAAAGTCTTATTTCTTTTCACCCAGAATAATGTCTCAGAAATTTATTATTTTTCAATAAAAATAATCATACCCACCACATCTACACTGTGCAGTTATATACAGTACCAGTGCCGTTATTTATAGCATGTTAACCAGTAACGGAAAACTGGCCACAGGATTTAAGAGAAACAGATTATATGTTTTAGCCATCTGACAAAAATGCTTTGTTGTTTCTTTTAGTTGCCTACATTTTTTTTAAGTTTACCATTCGTTTACCATTGTTGTGTTCATTTTTGGTTATGTGTGGTTGATTACTCTATTGTAATTTCTGTGATAGTTACATATTTTCTATTTTTCTATTTTTGAGACTGTGATTGATTGTTGATATTGAGCTGTGAGCTCCCCCTTTTTATTGATGTGTTTTGCTTTCTCATGTAGAATTAAAGGTTATAGTGACTAGACAAGTGCTTTTTTAATTAACAATGTCAGAAGTGAAACCTTTTTTCACGTTAGTTAATTATAAGTTGATCTGATAATTAAACGGAAAAGTTGATATCTTAAGTTTTGTTTTACTTTGTTAAAGTACCTTAAGATTGTTTTAATGTGTTACAAAAACCAAAAACTTGAAATTGGTTGGTTCGTTACAAAAATGTCTTTGGTTAAGCATCAGCAAAGGAAATTAAAATTTTGAAAGCATGCATCTTCCCTGTAGCAACATACAGATGTGAGTAGTGAATTATCTCCTAATCCTTAAAAAAGAAAATAGGGGCTTTTGAACTGATATGATATAGAAAGATTCTCAGAATACCATAGACAAAGAAAAGAAATACTGACATTTAAAAGGATCTGAATATCAAGAAAGATTAGCTAATAAACAGCATCTTATCTCAGAAGCTGAAATATTTTGGTCATATAAAGTTCTGTAGCTGATTTGGAAAAAACCAACACAAAGATGGGCACAGGATGTAAGTGACTCCTTGAATATGAAAGTACACGAGGCTGGAGAGCTGGGGAGAGACCGAGTTTCTTTCAGGCAGACCGTGCTGAGAACGACATTCTGCAAAGGACCTGCTACATGATAATGGGATCTTCTACTGGTTTACAGACCTACTGTAGATTTATTGTTAATTTCACACTTTACCCTGCTGATCTAAATAATGTTGAACATTACTGAGAGACTAATGTTAGAATTTAAACTGTAAGAAAGCAGAATTGTCTTCTTTAAAAAAAAAATTAAAAGAATTGTGGAGAGAACAAACAGTAAACATTCACAAGACTCCATCAGCAGACGCAACATAAAATAATTTTCTGTCTAAGAACAGGACAATGCAGGCTCAACTACCACATGCATAAAATAAAGACTATACAGTCCCCACAGTGTGCCTGTCGGAAAGGATCACAAACGCCTGAGCACATTCTGCAGACCTGCCCACTCTGTCTACAACTTGGAAAAGAAACCTGGCCTCAAGAGCAAAGTGTGCAGAGCATGCTGTGGGGGAACCATAAAAAACATGCGAGTTCATAGAGGCAGCCCGCCTGATGGTCTGACCTGAGCATATGAAACCGAACACAAAGAAGAAAAAGAAGAGATGCCACAATGTACATCTAGGTTGATCTGGGTAAAGATATGACATCACAGCATTCAGGACAACCTCATATTAGCTCTTGTCTACCTTCTCAACAGCTAATGAAGTGTATCCATACTGTTGTTTCCCATTGTTAACTACTCATCTTGCTTTCCCCCAGAGTCTCGAGTGGTGCCCAGGGTCCACAGAAACTCCCTGCTGTATATCATTCTCTCCGCGTACAGGTTTTCACCATCTCCCATTTTACTTGCTACCTCCTTTCACAGGCGAGAGATCACTTCTGCCTTGTTCAGTTGCAGTGCATCCCCAAGTGGGGCAAGTCCAGCTAACCTATCTGCCTGTTCATTCCAAACAACTTACATAGCTGGGCAAAATGTCCATGTGACTCTCACCACCTGCTACCTCTCAAGTGATGGCAACCATTCTATACGAATAAAACCTGACTGAACCTTCATGAGCATGCTTTACGATCCTGATACTCTGACAGCATATGTGGCTGCCAAAATGTAACATCCATGTAAATAGGAAAATTCTTCTACAGCTTTTTTGAAGCACAAAAGAAATCTTGCAGAGATTAAAACAAGAATTAGCATGCAGGCTTAAAATCTTCAGGTTAATATTGAATCGAAACAAATATCTGCTTAAGAAGCTGTTTTGACATAACATTTCAGCTATAGTTCTCCCCCCCCCCCCCCTTTTTTTTATATTCAAATTCTGAGAATCAGCCAGTATTTTCAATTCTGGCAAACTGATTAAGTTGCAGATTTACATTATATTGCTTTTTTCAGAACATTTGTTAGTATGATATTAATCTTGCACAGAAACCTTGTCTCCAGAAATCTCTGTGGTTCCCCCCTCCCCTCCCCCCAACTGGGGGCTTCAGAACACACAAAGGAAAGTGGATACAGAAGACATCTGTTGTTTTCCACTGTTAATTCAAATAGTGATATTGTTTTCAACATGGACAAGATGAAGTCAAGAGAACTGGCTCCATTGCACTAGGTTTTATCCCATATGACTAGCCATCTGCTGCAATGCATGAACTCCATAGCTACAGTGATGATCCACTAAGATTTCTGTAAAAACTGTACTTGTGAACTGAACGGTGTAATGAACTCCTCACCTTCAGAGTGCACAGCAAACTGCCTGACCACTTCGCCAAGGAGATGGTTAAGTCATATCAGTATATCAAGGCTAATTTTTTTTTTTATGAATAGAACATGCACGGTTTTTATGACTATAACATACACAATTTGAATAAAACAATTTAGGCAGCAATATGCATTTAATAAAAACACAAATTGTAGAACAACAATAGGTAAAGGTGAATGAAGAATCATTTTCTTCATGTTGAGGTATATTGGATTAGGCTTTTTAGATCCAAAAACACAATGGGTGATATCTTGTCAGCCTTCTTTACTTCCCAAAACCTTTCTCTGGACCAGCCACCTATATTTGCCAGAGCATTCTGTGGTATCTATTTTAGGCTGACTTTTGTATTTAAAACATTTTTTTTAAAAACAAATCCCCACTATGTTGGATTTAAACACCCAACCACCTAAGGTAACAGATAAGTAGGCTAGCCACTTCATTAGTGCAGCTTTCACAACAAAGAATGGTGAGTAAAATAGCCATAGCTTTAAATGTTGACTAATTGCCTGCATGTGTTACTTGTGCCATAGTGGAAACACAGATGAGTAACACTGTGACCAACCATGCATGTCATAAGAGTAAATTAATCAAATGGCAAGACATAATTCCACTGGTTCTCAGTGAAGTAAATTTGCCAAGCACCCACGCACTAATGAAGAAATATAAAATCCATTGGGCTGCTCAATAAACCCACATGCCAGACCATCAGCTTCTTAAGAGAATACTTTATGATGAGCTACAGCAAGGGAAAAGATTCCCAGGTGGACAGAAAAAAGCACTACTAGGGCACTCTTAAAATGGCTCTCAAATTGTTTGACACGGAAAGAAACACGAGAGGTTGCACAAGACCAATCTGGATTGTGTACTTCCTCAAACATTTGCATCAGCCTGGGCTGACAGAGAAACAGAAGCAGACCCCCCAAAAAAGTGGTAAATCCCACCTTTACTGTCGCTGTCATCCACTGTCCTGCTGCTCAAGAACTTTCTGGGCTTAAATTGGACTCATCAGCCATCTTTGCACTCGCAATCACTGATGATTAATAAGTGTGGATGTAATGTGGTCTCAATCACTTGTGATGGATGAACAACAAGAGGCAGTTAAGAAGGTGCAGTACTAGCAACATTATCCCATAGAAAATTATAGCTGAAACATTCAACCAATTAAGAAGTCTAAATAGGGTTCAATGTGATTAGGTTGAGAGGTTATTCTCTGTAGGGAGATGAAACATGGAAAAAGGAATAATGGCATACTGAAGATGTTTATAAAATATGTAAATCTCATTACAAACTTCATGTCAGTGTTTAGCAAATTTTTAAAATAATATAATAATGGACATGTTATACAATGTAACCAGTCCCATAAATGTGATTCACGACTGTTATAAGCATAAGCAGTGAAGTTAAAATCCTAGCCTGTGCAATATGTGGGGCAAGCATATTTTATTCAGTCCAGAAAAACCTTCCTGGCAAACAGCAGCAATGGCATTCATGTGGTCAGGAATCTTTAGGCATAGAGGTGTCAATATATGTGCTTTAATATGTGTATGTATTGTGTGATCAATCCTATAAGGCAGAATCATCATCATTAACCACTTTTGCTGTTTATCGTCATGGGAAGGATTTGCAATTCAGTGCACGCTGGCTGCCACTGGCTATAAGGCTGAATGATATGTTATAAACTGTAGCCAAACTAAACATATTTAATTATATCAGATTTTCTAACCATGTTAAAAACTAACAAGATTGAATAATGTCATAATAAAACTAGATAAATGAACATCGCTTATACTACATAACCATCAATATAAAACTGATGGTTCCGTCACCAAGCTATTGAGTTGAGAGCATGGCATGACACAGTGAGCAGCAAATTTCATTTGGCTGAACTGTTGCAAATACTGCTTTCATAGGTGATGAACTGCAGTTCTTGTGGCAGAATGTTTGTGTTGGCTCTTCTGGCGGTTGCTTTATGCATTTAATGCATGTGTATACTATTGGCTTTGCTGAGACTGAAGTCTTTTTTCACTGTCTCCACAAGGAAAAGGGATGGGCATTCTATAAATTTTTTATGTATTTTTTCCACAGAAGTGGAGCATCTAAGGCAGCGCTTCTCAACCTGTGGGTCGAGACCCTTTTAGGGGTTGAATGACCCTTTCACAAGGGTCACCTAAGACCATAGGAAGACACATTCACTGAAGTTATAATGTCAAAAGGGGCTGCGTGGTCTCATGGCATGGCGTCCGCCTTGAGTGCTGGAGGTCCAGGGTTCTAGCCCCGGTGAAGGCTGGGATTTTTTCATGTGGACTTCTAGTATTTCCCCCAGTCTCTGGGTAGTAAGATCGGACACCCATGTGTATTGTTGCACACGTTAAAAACTCCTTTGGCAGTTGGAAATTGAAAAAGAGTAGACTAACGGCACTGCCCGGGCAAAATATGGAGTTTAAAATCTACCCAAAGTATTTCAGGATCCTAACCAGGTGCTATGGAGTTCGTGCACCGCGCTGAGATTCTTCAGACTCAGGCTTATGTCAGAAACAGAATAGAGCACTTATGGGTTACTACCCTTGTGCCATGATGTTGATCTGTCATCTAAATCTAAACTAGTTATGAAGTAGCAATAAAATAATTATATGGTTGGGGGTTGCCACAACATGTGGAACTGTATTAAAGAGTGGCCACATCAGGACAGGTTGACAGCCACTGATCTAAGGGAAACTGTGATAACCAATTTAAATGATAAAACTGAATCAGAACATTTTTTAAACTGACAAAAGTTAGTGTCTATTTCAGATGTGGCAAGTTGACTATGATAAACTACTGAGCCACACAATTATATTTTAAAGTAGCATTGAAAATAAATATATCTAGAGAATAACATTTACCAAATTTAGACATTACTTTTCTAATTTCTTGCAAGCTATGCTTCTAACTTAGCATGAAAAAAATATCAAATGTGAAATAAAATTTTAACTAGTCAGCTTCACACAGTCACAATCGGGTTCACAATCAGGAATAAATTAACACTGCGGCCAGAAAGCCGTTATCAGCTAATTTAATTCTAATTAAATTATGAGCATTTATGAAGCATTTTAACTTAACATTGATTCATTCTACCCTATTTGCTGCTCTAAAAACTTAAAATATTCTGAAGAATTCAAATCAATAACTGGCAGGCTGAATTCAGATGCTCTAGTGAGACAAAGAAGCAAAAAATCCATGAGATAATCTGTGTAGATGAGGAAATAGTAAGCAAAACTGCAGCCAGCCATAGCAACCAGCATATACATGGTACATCCAAGTAAAATAATTACTAATCAAAGAGAAATCCCCAAGAGACCTTGTAACATGAGGTAACTCTCTTCCTCTTGACTAGGAGTGAATGTCAATAAGCATATAACTTGGTTCTATTTATCTGCTTGTCCGGGCATTCACGTGTTTTGTTATAGTAGTAGAAGCATCCATCACGACGAATAAGTTTCTTCACAAATCCATTGTGTGGCCATCTGTCAACCTAGCAGTAAAATCAGCAACAATTAATTCAACAAGCACATTCAACTCATTCTGTTAAAAAAAAAAAAACCACATCATTAAAGCAGAGGATATATCTTCTTCTTCTTCAGCGATATCTGGTCATGTGTTTAATCCAATATGGGCCATAAACTGGGATGTCATCTTAACGTCTCTTAGGTTCCCCCAAAGATTAGTTGTCAGGTCTACTGGGTGTGGCCAAATGTTGATTCGCAGCTCTGCCAGGAGAGGATAGCCTTGGAAGACAGGTTCTGAGGTCTGTTCAGCACAAAGACACTGACAGAAAGTTGTTTGGCTCATACCTAATTTATGAGTGTTTGTTGAGTCTACAGTGTCCAGTGGGTAAACAAACAATTTTGACTTGGTCTCTTCTGTTCAGGTGAATAAGGAAATTTTGTTCACGGTTATAACCTGTAATTGTTTTCTTATAATTAGGGTTTTGACTTCTGGAAAAGACAGTGGCTGGAAGATTTGTAGTTCGCACAGGATATATGGTACTAGAGTCATATCTTTTTTATAGATCATTCAACATTACATGGATAATGTGGCCAACATCACACTGGCTACGGTTACTTCTCAGGGGACTTGTGTTTTAACTGTAGACTGGGTTAAACTGGCAGCCTAGTCCCAGATGTGGAACACTGAGTTTAAAAGGTAAAAAAGGTCCCTACCTGACTGTGGCACATCGGGCATAGAAGGCTAGACTCATATTTTGTAGACAATTACCCTTCAGATCTAAACCCATGACCTTAAGATCTGGAAGTGAGTGTCCAGCTGCTTCACCATGGCAACTCCAACACAGAGTTTGCTACCAAATATTCCCTATGATAATGTGCAGCACAAATGGGGCATGTGTTAATGGGACTGGAAACCTGGCTCTACCCTTCGATGCCAGAATATAGAACATCCTGTATGTATGTTGCACATATCTTTCAAAATTCTTTGGCAGTTATGAAGAATAGACAGACTATAGGTACAGGCAGCTGCCCTGGTATACCTTCATTATGAGAACACCTACCTACAGGATTTATACTTACACACCAGGACCTTGGAAGTGTGTATAGCTTAACTAAAATGTTTTTACAGTGGAAATCACATGGTGAAAGAAGAAAAAGGAAGATCCAAAAAAGTACTCACTAAGACCTTGGCATTGTGCATCATCATTATTATTCTGTCATGCCATTAAGAGGTCTCAAAGCATGGTATCCGCTTCGAGTGCTAAAGTTTCCAGGTTTAGTCTTCAGTAAGGGCTCGAATTTGTTCACATGGACTTGCACTTCTAGTAATTCCCCTTGGTCTCTGGGTAGTAAGATCGGATGCCCATGTGCATTGCTGCGCACGTAAAAAAAATCCCTCGGCAGTTGGAAATCGAAAAGAATTGCCTAACGGCGCTGCCTGGGCAAAATTTGGAGTTGAAAATCTACCCAAAGTATTTCAGGATCCTCGCCGGTGCTACAGAGCCTGTGCACTGTGTTGAGCTTCTTCGGACTCAGACTTGAGTTCAAAACCTCAAACTCATGCTATTATAAAATATACTTCACATGGCGTTCACAGCCAGATGCTCAGTTCCATTCTATCCTGTGCAATCCTTTTTCATATTGTGCATAGTTATAACTTAAATGTTATTACTCTGGAAGTCACATGGTCAAAGAAATAAAGGAAGGAAAATAAATTATATAAAGAAGAGAATTGAAAACAGGTGAATGAGATGGTAAAGAACAGGAAGGCTCTGCATATTTTTGTTGAGAAACTTTACTCCACTGGGTGATAAAAGAGAGATTGTCAACAGATTATCCACAATGCACATCAAAACATTCAGTCCATAAGTGCTCAGATACCCTCCTCAGTAAATCTTGCAGCTGTTGACATCAGTTCTGTGTTGGTTTCTTATTCTTGTTTGGCTTCCTGCATAATGCTCTTGTCTGGCCCAAAATCCTTTTAACTTGCTGTTCATGCAGTCTGGTTATGGTTGCAGATTGTCACTTGGTTCTCGTAGAGCATTTAGTCTATTGGTTTGGTCCAGGGCTCATCCAGATTTCATAGTAGTCTTACCTGTGGGCCTATCATCTTGCTCATTTCCTTGCATGCCCTGGCAGAAAATTAAACTGATTATTACCAGCCCCAACCACCTCACATATACCAACCACTGTTCTTTGCCCAGCCAACTCTTGTCTTCCAGAGCTGAGCATACTCTTGAGACAAAGAGAATGCATGTGTGGGTGAAAGTCTGCGTCTCCAGCCATGTTATGATTTGGTCACAAACAAAGAAAAAAGTATTACATTTTTTAAAATTATTATGTTACACTTAGCAGCTTAAGATAGAGATATACCAGTTTTGAGGATAAACCTAAAGATAAACTTACATGGTCGGTTCTTTGAACTTCTCTATATTCTATTTCATCCCTGTATCCAGCTAACTGAAATCGATAAGCCTCTTCTACTGCTTCATCCCACTGTGTTGGTCGCATCATGGATTTAGGTTTGCTGACTGAAATCACTCTCAATGATTTGGCCATCACAGAAGAAAAACATTTCCTTAGTAACTGTGAGAATAAAAATAAATGAGAATTCACAACAATGTTTTGCTATTGTAAAGTTGAATAAGGAAGCCACAAACAAAACACTACTAAATTTATTGCCTGCCATAATTTTCTGTATTGTCTTATCAAGAGAGATAACAAGTAAAAGGAACTTTTTCCACACTTTCAAGCATGCTGGGCTAGACCTATATTTTAAAGACCAATCGGCAGCTGGGGGGGGGGGGGGGGGGGGGTGGAGAGGGGGGGGGGGGTGACGTGGTCATCACTCACTCAAGGCTGGGTCAACCTGGGAGGTAAAGTCTTTTTTTTTAAAGTCTGACATCATCAGGACCCAAACTTACGACCTTCTGATCCGCAGGTGAGCATCTTGCCATTACACCACAGCGGGTCCCTACCAGAGAAATAAGTAAGAAGCAAAACAATAAATGCTTATAACTGAAAGAAACATAACCTTTTCCAGAGTTTTACTGTATGTACTCGTATGAGACCTTTAAACTGACTTAATATATCTCTGCACAATGATGTTAAATGTAGGCTTTTTTCTGGCAGTGCACAAGGGCATGCAGTACCTGCAGCTTTTTTAAGGCATCATTTTTAGCGTTCGCTGTAATGGACACTATATAGTAAGTACAGGCATTGGCTCTCCTCCGAACTACCTGATATTATTGTGGCCAAATTAATGCCCTAACAGGGCCTCAGTCCTGTGCAGAATGCGGAGTTTCTGTTGAGGAACACATCGTGGCAAAACTAGGGGCAAATCCTAAATCGGAAGAACAGAAAACACTACTGCGCCCGGGGCATGGGCCCCCCCCAAATTCATTTTTTTCGTCTGTAAGTTCGTGTCTCAAAAAATGTCAACGGTCGCTTTATGTCTGTTTCGTCGTCTAAATTTTGCTCCTTGAAATTGTAAAGAAATTTAGTTTTGGGCCAAGATTTGGCCCTCGACAAAAAACCAAACTTTTGTCCCGGCTGAGGTCCTGTTAGGCTATTTGGGGGGCCCCCCCAATAATATGGGGGAATAAATTTCAGAAGACCCCGGGAATTGTGGGAAAAAGCCCTGCGAAACCCTAAAATTTTGCTACAGTTTATTAAATTTTTTTGGGGGCCCCCTCCCCCGAACTTTAACCCATAAATTTGGCAGCCAGGGAAATTGCAGAGATAGTAGCAGACGATAATAGCGAAAAATTGAAATTTTTAGAAAGCAAAAATTTCAGAGATAATAGTTTCATGGCGCAAAGACCAGCACTTGAACCCGTTAGCATCGGGGTTGCCTTTAACTTTTTGGATGCGCCCCAAAGTTTTTTAAACCAACAGCCGACAGTAAACCCGGCGCCTACGCCCCCTTTTTTTTTTTTTTTTTTTTTTTTTTTTTTTTCCCCGCCCGTTTTTTTTTTGGTTTTTTTTTTTTTGCCTTTTTTTTTGCCTTGGGGGACTTTTAAAAATTTTTGGCCCCCAAAATTTTAAATTTGGGGAATTTGCCGGGGATGCGGTAAGCTGCCGCTCTGAGTCCCCCCATCTAGTTTACTGTCGGGGATTGTTTTTCCCTAGTCACGAAACAGGGGCCCCCAAATAACATTTGCGAAAACCCCTTTTGAGCATTGTTTTTTTTTCGGAGCCGATCCCAGTTTTCCGCAATTTTTTTCCTTGGGGAGAAAATTTCCCCATTTTTCACCGCCCGAGGGCCTGTTAGGGGTTTTGCTTGGGCCCCCAAAATGGGGAGAAGTTCGGGGAGAGCCCATTTTTTTTTTTTTGACGCCTGGGTGCTTCTTTGACAGTCCCATGGCGATTTATCCCCGGGCATTGGCTAATTTACTCAACCTGGGAGGAATTTTCATTCAGGACTACATGGGGGCGAGCAATTTTAAGCGGGGAAAGCGGGGGCAAATTAAAAATAGGGCCCCAAAAATTGATGCGCCCCCGGGGGGAGGCCCCGCTTCCAAAAACCCGGAAAATTCTCGAAGTCTAAATTTGGGTAAGGGGCCCAAATTTTTAAAAATTTTTCATGATAAAAAATTTTCCTAATTAACAGCTGCCCAAAACAAAAAATCCCCTATTTTACGGTTTTAAATTTTAATTTTAAATTTTTAACAAAATTTTGTCACATCAAAAACCCTTTTAAGGGAAAATAAAAGTAGAAAAAGGAGAACGTTTACGGGCCCTGGATCAAAGTAAAAAGTCCAAAAAATTTTGCACCAAAAATAGGCCCCCATACACACACAGGAAATCTTTCCCATTTTATAGCCCGTTTACCCAGGGAACCCGAAACATTTTGGT
>CAJHNH020000956.1:1249362-1267615 GCA_905116865.2 Candidula unifasciata | reverse complement strand
GATCAAGAGAGATAACAAGTAAAAGGACCTTTTCCCACACTTTCAGGCACACTGGGCTAGACTTATATTTTAAAGACCAATCGGCAGCTGGGGGGGGGGGGGGGGGGGGGGGGGTGACATGGTCATCACTCAAGGCTGGGTCAACCTGGAAGGTAAAGTCTTTTTTTTTTAAAGTCTGACATCGTCAGGACCCAAACTTACGACCTTCTGATCCGCTGGTGAGCATCTTGCCATTACACCACAGCGGGTCCCTACCAGAGAAATAAGTAAGAAGCAAAACAATAAATGCTTATAACTGAAAGAAACATAACCTTTTCCAGAGTTTCACTGTATGTACTCGTATGAGACCTTTAACCTGACTTAACATATCTCTGCACAATGATGTTAAATGTAGGCTTTTTTCTGGCAGTGCACAAAGGCATGCAGTACCTGCAGCTTTTTTAAGGCATCATTTTTAGCGTTCGCTGTAATGGACACTATATGGTAAGTACAGGCATTGGCTCTCCTCCGAACTTCTACCTGATATTATTGTGGCCAAATTAATACCCTAACAGGGCCTCAGTCCTGTGCAGAATGCGAAGTTTCTGTTGAGGAACACATCGTGGCAAAACTAGGATCGGCTCCGAATAACAAAACAAATGCTCTAACAGGATCTCATCGATATGTTAATTGCAGACCTGTTTCTGCGACTATGCCGCACCACCGACAGTATTCCCCCGCGCCAATACTCGCCGCGTGGATACGGGGCTAAACTAGATGGCTTGGACTCATGAGCAGCAGCTACCGCATTTCCTGCAACTTCCTCCAATTTATTTGCTCGTGAGTCCCAGGCATCTAGTTTAGATCCCGATCACCCCCTTTCCCGTGTGGGTTCCGGGGCCCATTGTGGGGAAAACAAGAATAGACCCACTGCCTCCCCAAAAGCATGTCATAAGAGTTGACTAATTGGGGAGCTTCCTTTGAAGTCGGAGTGCATCTGCCGGAGAGGCAAGGAACCAACAGTCTGTATTCAAGAGAATGAAATCTGTAAAACTGATGCACATGCAACACTCAGGTTCTGGAGCAGGACTGCAGTTCAGTAGTGGACGAGCAACCAGAACCTTCCGCCAGAGTTTACAGCTGGTGAACGCAAAGAAGAAGAAGAAGATCCCCATTCGCGTCGTATGTAGCGGCACGGGGGATACGCTCGGTGGTGAGTTTAATCGCATTTTGCGCATGCCGAAAAGTGTGAAGACAAGAATGAAGAGAAATACTTACCCATTATTAATGCTATTTTATGTGAAAGCTGTGGCACAGAGGTTGCAATTAGTGCCTGAAAATCTGCTTTTTTTAGCAGTGACACCATTTAAATTCACATAAATATGATGGAAACAAAGGCCAACTAGTGCCCGGTTGGTAGCGTAGTTTCCGTTTTAGCAGCATCCACAGGCCTTCAACTACCGCTGCTAAATCCTCAATTAGAAGAACAGTATCACTAATCTGCGTCGGTGCGCATGGTCTCCCCCGCCATATCACTTTTATCGTCTGTAATGTTGCATGTCTCGAAAATGTCAACGGTCGCTATTATCGTCTGCCATGTTGTGTCTCTTGAAATTGTCAAGTAATTCTAGTTTTGCCAAGATTTGTTCCTCGACAGAAACTCTACATTTTGTACAGGACTGAGGTCCTGTTAGGCTATTTGCTTGGCCGCCATAATATCGGGTAGAAGTTCGGAGGAGAGCCCAGGAATTTGTCGGAAAAGCCCTGCGTGGACCTATATATATGCTACAGATGAGTTAATTTTTTGGGCTCTCCTCCGAACTTCTAACCGATATTATGGCAGCCAAGCAAATTGCAGATGATAGTAGCAGACGATAATAGCGAACATTGACAATTTTGAGACATGCAAAATTACAGACGATAATAGCTACATGGCGCGAAGACCACGCGCTTCGACACAGATTTGCATCATTGTTGTCCTCACACTTTTAGGCATGCGCAAAACGTTGTTAAGCTCACAGCCGACAGTATCCTCCGCGCCGCTACGCATGGCGCGGATAGGGATCTGAACTTGATGCCTGGGACTCACGAGCAAATTAATTGGAGGAAGTTGCAGGAGATGCGGTAGCTGCTGCTCGTGAGTCCCATCCATCTAGTTGACTGTCAGCATTGTGGCATAGTCACAGAAACAGGTCCGCAATTAACATATCGCTGAGACCCTTTTAGAGCATGTGTTTTGTTATTCGGAGCCGAACCTAGTTTTACCGCAATTTGTTCCTTGGCAGAAAGTCCGCAGTTTACACACGACTGAGGCCCTGTGTGTTAGGCTATTTGCTTGGCCGCCATAATATCGGGTAGAAGTTCGGAGGAGAGCCCATTTTTTTCTTTGACGCCTGGGTGGCTTACTTGTGACAGTCCACCTATGTACGATTCAGTCCCCGGTCAGGTCTGGCTATCACATCAACACTGCAGGAGTTACATTCAGGACTACATGGTGGCGAGCAATTTTAAGCTAGGAATGCGGCGCAAATTAACATAGGCCACAATATAACTGATAGCTGCCCCTCTGGGGTAGGCCTGCTTCCAGTAATCCGAGAACTTCTCGGAGAAGTCTAATTGGTTAAGGCCAAATTTAATAATTATCATGATAATTCAACAGCTGCTAAACAAAACAGTCGCTATTTTTCACGGTGTTAATTTAATTACATTGGTATCAAAATTTCGACACATCATCTCACCGTGATAAGAAAGTAAATGTAGTCAGGAGAAAGTTTACGGCCATGGATTAAAGTAAACAGTCAAATAAATTCTGCACCAACTCATAAGCCCCACATACACACACAGGAAGTCTTGCACAGTTGATAGCTGTTACCTAGCAACAACGAGATACATATTAGATCCGCAATCAATAACACTGATGATGCTATTTGTCCAAAATATTGTAAACTTTTATCCGCGATAAAAAAAAAATAGTAATAAATAATAATAAAAATGTGTTGAATTAGGAATCGACATCACAGCACTCAGCACACCCTCATAAGCTCTCCGTCCCCAACTTCAGCAGCAAACGAAGAGTTGCAATTCCGATGGCACCAGTCACTATCTAATTGCACATCGTTACGTTCCCCTGAGTGAGTGTTTAGTGTCTACCAGATCCCCTGGTAACTCCTCGCAGCAACATTATAGCCAGATCATAATAATCTTTATGATCACTCGCTCCCAAAGGGCGCTTAAAATATTTAGATTGTCATACATCAATTCACCGCCAAGTGGCGCAGAGCCTGCTAATCTAGGCTATATGCCTGCTCATTTCCCAACACACCACCAAGACCTGGAGCAAATATCCAAAGAACACTAACTACCCAGGACCTCTGAAGAGATGTTTGCCTCTCTGCACAGAGCATACCTGTCTCCACCTTTCTCTACATGCTCTGTGAGTCAGTTACAATCACCGCATGTATATACAGCTGACTCTCAAGCCAGCGGAAGGCAGCAGTGACTGCCTTCACCTCCTTTCTCAGACTAGACGTTGTGATATCCACCGCCAACTCTAGATTTATAGCTAAAGATGGCCGTGGTGATATCATACGCAAGGCTCTGTTGTACTAAGCGATGTACATTCGCTTTTGCTATGAACCCCCATTCACTTCGTCTGCCTCTCAGCACAGAGCAATTCGTATAGATAATCACGTCACTTGGGCGGGAACTGTCGTGAATCATTTCTCAAACTTTCGATTCTGCAGCACCAGCTGGCCAGTCCCTATACCCACGACCTAAAGTGTTTAGAACCCTACACAAGTCTGAAACTTGCTCGGACACCTCTCCTCTCCAAATTTATCAAGCCTGCACAATGTCCCATTGTGTCTTCTGCTTGCGCCATTCCAGGCCCTCTTCTTTTCAGTCTGTGACCCTTAAATCAACTCAGGGCTTCGTGCAGAAGGTACTTCTTGTCTACAGCTACTCTGAGATATGACTTTGCTTGCAAAAATTTGAGCCTATCTGCAATAGTAGGCAGTGCAATTATATATCGCATACATACCGCCGGGGTTTCTCTTGTATATCCCAGAATTACCCGCATGGCATCATTCTGTATGCGTTCAAGTTTCGTCAGCTGACTCATCAGCTGATATGGTAAGCATTTGAAGCCCATAATCTATCATCGTCAGGATCACATGCTGGAATGCTGTTCACAATGTTGAACATTGTGAACAGCATTCTTTGTCCCATGTCCATTGCTGCCATAATCATGAGAGCATTGAGCCGCAACTGCCTCCAAATGATCCCTAAAGGACAGACTTTTATCGAAAATGATACCCAGGTACCTCAGTTTGCGTTCTCTTTTGATCTTACTGTTGTTAATTATGAGGCTTGGAACATTAGCTCTTACAATTCTACTGCCCAGAGAGCACCACAAAACAGTCGCCTTTTGTGAATTAATGACAGCACGCATTTCTGCACACCAGTCAGTCACTTTGTGTACAGTTGACTGCAGCTCCTGGACTATCCGCTGTCTAGGACTCTCCTGCCTATAGGCCTATGCAAGCACATCATCGGCAAATGTCAACACCCTTCCAACACCTGGTGGTTTTTTCTGCAATTTTGCTTGTATACACATTGAAGAGCACTGGTGAAATTGCAGAACCCTGGAGTAGTCCCGGGGCCATATTACAAGGTTCTGAGGTCAGCGTACTCGGGCGAAAGGCAACCATACGTGAATGCAGGACAGCTTCTATCCAGTTCACAAGCCAGGGACAACCCCCCTTCTCCATGAGTGCAAATATCAAAATAACATATCTGACTCTATTGTGGGCCTCCCCGTGATCAAATGCTGTCACAACCGTCCCCTGTCTGTTTTGGAACCCCCTCATACACATCAAAAGCAAAAGAAGCTACATGTCTTTTGCTTTTTGCAATGAATATTTTATATTCTCCACCATAATGATATCCTGAAAATAGTAATTACTAAACTCCCTATCATTATGATCACTTTGGGCTATAAATCTCGTCAAAAATGCTTCCCCTTTCTCTTTGTCTGTTGTCATCGGTATATGGTTATCAATGTATACAATGCCTGTTGTAATAGGCCGATCCTCCCTTTGCATCAGTTTGTGCAGTTTCCAAAACCTATCACGTCTATTCGCAGCCCTATGTTACATGTATATATGTATATATATATATATATATATAAATATATATATATATATATATATATATATATATATATATATATATATATATATATATATATATATATCCATTGCAGTCAACAATAATTGTGGAGACGGCACCTGATTGAAAGCTTGAGGTGTGCATACAAGAGATTATTTGGAATAGGTGTTACGAAAGACATATTTCTGTTCGTTAAAGCAGTTCAGGACGTTATACATTTGTGTCGCTAAATATTTACTATTAGACTGATTAGCCCTACCCCTACCACCGCAATCCTGTTTACAACTACCCCTGACACTCGGCACTATTAATATTGGAACTGTGCGATGGCTGCTGATGTTGGGGAAGGAGCGCGTATGGGAATATCCTGAGTGCTGTGATGCCAGTTATTTGCTCAACTCAACTCAACCCACCCTTCGGGCTGCCACGTAAAGGATTTTTTTTTTAAAAATACCATGCAAATCAAACGGTTACTGGTACCATCAAAATTTGAACTCTTCGCTTGCTGGTGACTGAGCACTTATGGAAGTGTCTCGAGTGCTGTGATGTCAGTTCTTAATTCAACATTTAAATACCATGCTGAGATGTTAAAAAATCTCAATCTTGACGGCAGACCAACAAGGCAGATCCCAGTTCAACCTAAAAATAAATTATAATTAGAGCACCTCTAGCGGCTACGCCAGCCTGGTGTAACCTGTAATCCTATTCGAGTAAGTCTCCAGCAGGGTTGCCAGATACAAAACTTTATTTTATGCTAAACCACAACCCAAAATATGCCAGAAAAAGCCAAATAAATTACATTTCCCCACTTCACATCAGAAGCTCTAGACCGAATTCTTCACAGTCATCCTCAATGGAACCAATGAAAGATACAGCGTAAACCTTTTGAGATGTAAAATCTTTTCTCAGATGGGATGCAGTCTTTGCAACTCATCTATAATGATGGCCTAATTCTTGTTCCAAAAATCATCAATAAGGTCATCCTTTAGTGCAGGCGATATAATATATATATATATATATATATATATATATATATATATTTTTAGGCATGAACATTTAGTTATATGCAATTGAATGCGCTCCAGTGATTTCACTTAGATAATCAATTGTGCGTATTGCACAATGGCAGGTCATGCCTACAGCAAGTTGCAACTCTGCTGCCTCTAATTTCATCATATCTTTGACTAGGAGCCATTGCCGTTATGAGGTGTGACTGGCTTTTTAACAGTTTTCATCCTGTGTTTTTCGGATTGTTCATGATTTGATATGTAACTAATTCTTGATTCAAAAATGCACTGACACAGTTTGCAATATGCTGCCTCTGATCTGTCTGAAGATCTTTTAAGCCGTTGGTATGTTTTCTTTCAGTTACTATTATACTTGCGATGTCATGGATGCTTTCCATTTTTTGGGATAACGTAGCCATTGGTAAAAGTAATAAAATTTATCACAGATAGAACTAGGTCTACATCCTCTCTATTTTCTATCCTCAAGTAGTTTCTGAATAGTCTGAATCCAGTTCCTGTCTGTCTCGAAACGTTCGTGTTTCGTTTAATGTTGCCTAGATCAACTTTTAATGACACTGACTTCTGCTACATTCAACGTGATGCAAGCTTGCCTCCCCTGTCTGTAAACTTTGACTCAATTGACTCGAAAGGGTAGGCATTGAAATGGCTTCGTCACTATTATTATTAAAGGTGACTGGGAGAGTCGCCGGCCTATTAAACACTACATCTAAGGTAATTGTTATATGTTATTACTATTATTTGAAGAAAAGATCCCGTTTTTTTAGTCTGTCGAATTGAGTCTTAAAATAAAATAACTGTCTCAACAAAAGCTCTGGCTATTTACGCATTGACACCCTGTGACACTTTCATCATCATCATGATCATAGCAACGAAGTTAATTTCCTTTGAAGCATAGTCTTCATACGTATTTCTTGCTAGATTTTGTAATAATATTAAAAGAAAAATAAGAGACATCTAATGATATATAGGGTATGCATCATTAGAGGTCTGTAATTTTTCTTAATGTAGTTGAATCATTGAATGAAAATAATATAAATATTAAATAATCGTTGAATACCGGATTCAAATTTTACATCTTATAATTTAGTAATTCATTATGATTCATGACAACATTTAATAATTTAAAATAATTAAATTCAAAACCGTGTTATTTAAAAAGCTGTTTTTATTAGGTTATGCAGATGTTACTTAATGTTGTCTGCAGGACCCATTGAAACAGCTGTTTGTAAAACTTTTATTGGCACTGCCACATTGGTTAAAAAAACAACAAAAAACTCCTATCTTTACCCCACCATTATTCCCATACACCAATTCCAGCTGCATTTATTAGTTGAAGTGTAAATTCTAATTGATGTACATTAGATCGGCCAAACAGAGAGACAGCTTGAAAACAGTGGCAGAACATATCCCTAAATTTGAAAGTGCTCCATACACTACTGAGTGGAGATTGTGTATCTAGATTAACTAAGAATAGAATCTCATTTTTCACTAGGATGTCATTTACTTAATTCTGGCATGTAATTGATAATGATTGTGCCTTCAGAGTTATTTATCACACATTGAATAGACATTTACTAAAACTTGCTGAGGCTGTACCAATAAAACAACTTTTCTGTTTGATGTAAACAAAAAGAGCACATGATAAATTTGAAGTTAACTTGGTAATCACATGGCTGATCTCAAATTTTTGGTGAAGAAATGCACAGCCTAACTTGACAATGACAAAATAATTTTGTATTTCAGCAAAAAACGATTTTAATCTTTATGCTTATTGTGTTGATTTAACTCCGTAGTAATGCACCTGACGTGATGCAGCAAAATATTCCCAGCAGTAAATTGTACAATGTATTGTTTGTATCCACATTATTTAAATTTTAAATAATTAAAATCAATCTTCTCCCTGTGTGGGTTCTATTCTGATGCGAAAAAGAATGTACCTACTGTCTCTTTCTTATCACATGGCTGAAGCATGTACCTCTTATGTGGGTGGTTAGTACATTTCATGTGTATATTTCTTTCAAGACATCTTCATTCATTACTCTTTGAAGAATATTCTTTGCAACCTTTCTTTGTCAATTGGGGTGAGGAATAGAGTTCGTAAGAGCTAAATAATTCCAATGCTGATGTATAGGAGTTAGCCACTTAGTGAAGAAGAAAGTAAAAGTGGCAGGGATGTAGTTTTAAAGATGAGTGATAACACCATATATACTTTGTCGCACCGAAAACTAACACATTTCTCTTTTTTTCATGTTGGTAACTGTTTCTCACTTTATCACACTGGGAATTAACATTTTTATCACTTTGTCACACTGGAAACTATTTAATTTTCTCTCCATAGGTACCATGTTTATCAGCTTTTGGCAGCTGGCGATGGCGATCAACAAAAGCAGCCACATATGAACAAGCAGTGTTGAACATGCCAGAAACTAGGGTTACTAGACTTG
This sequence comes from Candidula unifasciata, assembly GCA_905116865.2. Classification (NCBI taxonomy): domain Eukaryota; kingdom Metazoa; phylum Mollusca; class Gastropoda; order Stylommatophora; family Geomitridae; genus Candidula; species Candidula unifasciata. Next base: position 1,258,995 of record CAJHNH020000956.1, on the reverse strand, counting down.
GTAATGGACTCAGAGTGGCCACTGAAGACTCAGGAATCATAACCAGCACAGTGGGTGGTTTTTGTTTCATTGAATATATAATAATTCTCCAGTTTGTAAAGGGTAGATTTATCTTGGGTTATCTAGAAAGAATATTTACAGAAGATGGCAGACTCGATAGAGTACAGAAGGCAGATGCTGGCACCTAACAGCTAGCCCCACTCTTTAAGACACCCAGATGTCTCCTCCAGTAAAACGGCAAATGGTTAATTACATCTTTCATCCCTATTTTATCAGTGCCAAACATGGACATTGAATAGGGTACTATAACAGAAAATAACTACCTGTTAAATGCACTGTCTCTGTAAGGTCACTAAAATCAAAAGAAGGAACAGGGTTACGAATACCAGCATTAGAAAGTTGAAATAATACCATGTCTGAATTATAGTGACAGACAAAGAATGAAAAGGTTCAGCCATCTAGTGAGAATGCAGCTAGACAAAACTACATATGAGATTTTATTACAGCAGAAGATCTGGTAGGAAGTCAAGGGGAAGACCAGGAAAGAGATGAATAAATGGTTTAGCTGAAACGTGGTACAAAAAATTAACAAATCCTTTACCCTAGCCACTTGAGAAGCGCAAGACAAATACAGAAAACCACAGCATTGGGCTGCAATCTGGTATCAGTGGGATGACAAAAGAAGAAGAAGAAATTGTTAATTACACAAGATCTTCTATGATTTGCTAAACTCTATGAGTCCCAGGGGTTTAGCATCAGAGGACCAAGGGGTAGTCAAGACGTAAAATCCGCACATCTTACGTTCATTATGCTTCCAGGTAGGAACCTATGAGCGTATGATGCCTTCCCTGAGACTCAAAGAGTTATTTGTATTATCTAGTATTGTCTTCTGTTGTAAAATCTGTCCCACATCAAGTCTACAGTAAGATTAGGGTAGCTTAAACATACAGTTTCATGCGAAGATACAGGACTGTCTCGTGTTGCACATGTACTATGCAAGTCTCTTCTCAGGCTGTTTTCATGTGTATCTACTGAGTCTTTGATTTGTGGAAGAAATTAACCATTTGAGACAGAATGAGAAATTATACTGTCAGGCAGATTGTGGGAACACTTCAAATTAATTGAGAAGCCAAAGATCACATGGCTCGGTTATCTCACTAGAATGCAGCCACAACAACCACCAACATAGGCACTACACCCAAACAGATACATGAAAGCAAAAGAGTGCCCACTGAGAATGTGGATTGATGGCATTTATTACATTCTACATCTACATGGAATGATATTAGCCAGTGCTATCCATTGAACAGTGGATGACAAAACTGTTCCTCCCCTGTTGTGACGCCTAATGGCAAAAGTGGAAATGGATAATGGTGATGATGATGATTAATGTTGACTGACTGTATATTTACCTAAATTTCCTTCTATTACTGTAAAGGTCTCAGAGGCTTCTTTTTTGCTGCTGCTCTCTCCACTTCTTGTGTTGGGTCATCTAAACATTTTATTTTATTTGCCCTAATACGCCTCCTAACTTTCTTTTTAGCTTCTGTATTTGCTATTGTTTAAGTCTGCCCTTTTACTTTTCCTTTCACCGATCATTTTAACTTACTAAAGTAAAATAGCTTTGTTAGTTAAAATCTAAGCCTGCACTCCAGATTATCTTTCAATAATAAAAATAATTGTTAGTTTGTTGTTAAGCCTTACATTAGTGTGTGTAAATGTTTCCTGTTCATTAACTGCAGGTTGGTCTGTGGATAGATGCAGGAAGTAGATATGAAACTCCACAAAACAATGGAGTCGCCCACTTTTTAGAACACATGGCATTCAAGGTTAGTGTGTATTTCAGTAAACGGCAGTTCTGACCTTTACAACATTGTACATTTTATAGTGACAGATGAAACTATAACTCTGTTTAACAAAAATGTGGAAAATATTGCTTATTTGCATTTGTATTGTTCCCACTATTACAGTGGGAGTAGTACTGTGTGCCTGTTTCTTTTAAGTTTTTTAGACTGTATCATATAGCAATAGTCAAGCGATGGTAGCGTTGCTTTTGTCCAGTATTTTCTCTGGTGTTTTCTTCTGGTATGCGTATTTTGCTTTAATTTCTTTTGTTTTCTGCTTGTGCATATGTTTATAGAGATGTTTTCTGTTGAGGTTAGAAATACAAACCTTAACATGCAGTTTTTGGTGACTGCACTAGCCATTTGGTCGTAAATCCTCGGGCTGATGACCCTTCTGTCCTACACTGCCCTAAACAAAGTGGTAACTACGTGGAAGCTCAGGATACAAGTGTACTTGGACACAACTCAGGCTCACCAATGTGTGTGTGTGTGTGCCCTAGAATATGAGACAAAATCCAGAATTGTGAGCTGGAGAGATGAGAACCCAAAAGCATCTCGATAACTTTTAAATGGATTAGTTCACATTAACATTGCTGAAGGATGAACTAGCCAGTAGACAAGGCACTTGATGATAATTTATTGTAGCATCATGGTCAGAAGTAATTCTGTTTTCCACTTCCAGAAAAAAAAAAAATGCTGTGCCACAGATTTTCCCTGTTAAAGAAATTAAAAACATCATTTTGAAACTTTTAAGGTGATTTTTTGATGGGCTGGAACAAATTAAAATTATTAACATTGATTTTAATGGGGAAAATAGTTTCAGAGTATGAGTTATCACCATATTTGTATGCAGACTGTTGGTTCCTTGCCTCTCAGGCTGTTGCAATCTGACTTTTAAAAACAAATATAGCAGACTTTCACAACATGTTTTTTTAGGTAGCACTGGGTCTGTTTCCCTTACATTTTTCCAAATGGGCTCTGGAATCTACATGGGATAATTTCAACAATTAAAAAATTTTTTTTTTTCTAAAACAGGACATCTAATGTACTCTCTGTCAATGTTAAAAGATTTGTTGTAATTATTCAGAAAGAATTACCTGTAAAAATGGCTATTCTTTGAAACATGTTATTCAGGGCACAAAGAAAAGGAACCAGACAGATTTGGAATTGGAGATTGAAAACATGGGCGGTCATCTCAATGCTTACACATCCAGAGAACAGACTGTGTATTATGCCAAGTGCTTTCAGCGGGATCTGCCAAAGGGTATTGTGTATATTCTGTCCTCACTTTTTAGTTCAATAAAAGCATTAATCAGTTTCTGATTTCTATATAAGGTTTTAATCATGTGAACCAAGTAAGTGGCTTTTAGAAAGCCAAGATGTCACAATTTTCCCCATAAGACTCACATATAAGTGTCATGTGGGAAATATGTTCCATTTAATGCTTCAGTCTGTCCATGTTATTGATGCTTCATTCTGTCCATTCATTGATTACTGCTTTAAAATATCTTTATACATTTGTTAAAAATATTGTCTCAATTTTCTTCTTTTAAAACCAATTTACTATAAATATTTTTACCTTACATGTTGTCACAGCATAATTTTTGTCTTACATAGCCATCTTTGTTAATGATGAGTTTTGTTACTTTGTATAATACACAGGTATAATCATAGTAAATATTGTTCTGTGTGTGTAGTACAATAGAAAAACCAGTGCTGCTAAAGTTAGAGTCATTGAAACATACTCTGAAGCTAATTTTGGAGGCATCTTTCTGTTCTTATTGATGATTGTGTTCTATTGTGCTGTAGGGAGTGGTGGGAATCACAGCCCATGATGATATGATGGTCAGGAATGAAGTTCCTCCACTCGATAGCACAAAAATTAGGCAGTAATGAAGAGACCTATGTTGCCCACGTTAGTCAACTTCAGAGGAAAGGTAACACCAATAAATTTGGAATAAAGTATGCAGCAGAAGCTGCCAGATCAAAAGAGTGGTGCTCTGTCTGCCCACAAATCAGAGTTTCCCTCCTAGACCGGCTGCCAACCAAGGCCTTAACTGCCTTGCTGAACATTAAGTTTTTTTTAATGTATTTCCTCATCCTAGGATAAGGCTAGAATCCTTCCCAGTGTACTGATAACAAAAATACAAAGGTTAGGAACGGATACAAGGCAGTTTGTAAATGGTTTAGCTGAAATTTATAAAATAAAGGAAATAATAACTTAACAAGGAAGAAACTAGAGTGACTATGTTCAATTAAAATTTAAGGAATTTTCTTTTATGTAAAATAATCTAAACTAATCAAAATGTGAGCCATGATAGTGTAGTAGCTAGTCTGCATGCTTGCTGGTCCATGGTCATGAATTATTATTATTATTAGCATTCACTGGCTGTAAACCTTGGTGAAAGGTTCTAGTTGTTCATTCACTCCTGGATTTTGGTCTTGATGCAGAACCTGAGTTTTATGTGCACATCTGTTTTACAGATCTGTTTAAAAGAAACACCCCTAATTAGTGACATCCATCTTAAGGGGGCAGTGGCTATGGTCTTTGTACACCAGAATGGATCCCCAGACCCACGTGAGGTGGTCATGTGTTTATTCTCATCAATGTAGAAATTATTAAAAAAAATTGTTGTTTTGTTTTATTAACATGGTCTCCCATCTCAGACCAACTGAAAAGTTAGTACCAGGATATGCCTTAGAAGTAAATTTGGTTGATTTGATATTGACCTCATTACCCATCAGGTACTTATTGGATATAAAAATATGGGGTTTATACCAAATGCCCAATGTACCTCAAGGTATGGAAAGTGGTGCTTTACTTTCTTCTTCTTCTTCTGCCTTTCTAACCCCCAGGGGAGCGTAGGCTCTCAACCAGATCACGCCAAGTCGTTCTGTCTTTCGCTATCCCATGCAGCACTCCCCATCTTTACAATGGTTACTTTTAAAGTTAAAATACCAGATTTCAATGTTTTCTATAATTCCTGCTGTGCTGTCATTGCAGCGGTAGAGATTTTAGCAGACATCACACAGAACAGTCTTCTCGGAGAGCAAGAGATAGAGAGGGAGAGAGGTGTCATCTTACGAGAGATGCAGGTTAATATAATTTGTTTTTTAAACGTAAATGATTTATTTATTTTGTAATGTTTGTTATCTCGTGAGCTGGTTAACAAGTAATTTGCAGAGCGGTTAAATAATTCTTCATAGTAAGTTAAAAAAGATTGAAAGTACACAAGACAGAAGGTTGTGGATAGACATGACTACCAGCGTTACACGGCATGGACTTTAAGAAGAAGAAGTAAAGGCTCAATTTTCAAAGCAAGTCTAGATCATATTATTTTAGACCAATCGACACTGAATGGGTATGTGATCAGATATCTTTTCTCACAATTTTCCAACTGTTTGTGATAGAGAATCTTTTTCTTCTTCTTCTTTTTCTTCTTCTTTCATTCACTTGAAATAAATAATTTATATCTGCAGTGTTGTCTCTAGTATAAATCTTCTGTATTCCATTCTCTGCTAACTTCTCAGAATGTAGCTCTGTATTTCACCATCTTCTTTGTCTTTTAACTGTTGAAACAACCAGTGGTCCAGAGATTCTCTTATTTCTTCCTTGAAATCATCCCATTTAATGTTCATTACTTTCCTTAGGCATTTGTTTTTTGAATGCATTTAACCTTTATGAAGTGTTAGGCTGTCAGATATTCTAGGCCATGATATTTGAGGTTATGTGGCTTGTTTCCTTCCTTGTTGCTTTTTTATTCCTAGACTACTGGCCAGAAATTCTGGAAATATCTGAAGAAGTTTGTCACTGTTTGGGATTAAACCAGGGCCTCTTGCTCAGCGGGCAAGCACATTAACCTCTATGCCACAGTAGCTCGTTTGGTTGTTGTATTTTCATAATATAGAAAAAGAGTGTATAAGATAGTGAATATACAAAATACAGACAGATTAGAAAACCAGAGAATAAAATATTTGGTTTTGTTATTAACAGGAAATAGAAACCAATCTCCAGGAAGTGGTGTTTGATCATCTGCATGCAATAGCATACCAGGGAACATCTTTGGGGCAGACTATTCTTGGACCTACAGAAAACATCAAGTTAGTATCAGCATCATTTGCAAATGTCAAACAGGCATTTCCGGGGGGAAAAAATGTGTATACATATTTTCTTTGCAGCATGTCATGGCACCACAAGATGGGGATGATGATGTTGTTTGTTCTTTTCTTGATTACTCTTCCATGTGTAACATTGCCTACCTCTTGAGCGTCTGCCTTCAGTCTTCCCTTCCAGTGTGATTTTTACAATTATACAATTTTCTAATGTTGTGCTTGTCTCTTTTTTTTTTACCTTCCTTCATCGCTCTTTTAATTCCTAGCTTCTTTAGAACTTCTATATGTAATTTTAAAAAAACATTTGTAAGTTCCATTGAAATGGAACTGATTCTGTATATCTTCATTCCTAGATTTGATGCTCTATTTTGATGTATAAAAAAAAAATGTTTACCCAACTCTTTCAAAAGTTATAGTACCAAGAAGATGTTAGTTCTGTTTGTATTTAAATTGTTACTTTAACTAATCAGTGTTTGGGTCTGCAGTCTTGTGACTGATATCTCTGGCTACTGGGTTTTTATGTGGCTAATCCTTAAGAACAGCGGCATCCGTGGCTTAGGCATTGCGAGTCCGACTCCTAATTCCAGTGTACCACGATCAAAGTCCACTGCTGGCTGCGTGGATTTTTATCATGGTGTGGGGCATCGCAGGTTGACCCAACCTAAAAAGGGTACCAGCATGTATGTTCTGGGGAAGTAAAGACGGCCGGCGTAAGACTGACAACATTACCCATCTAGTGAAGATTGATCTGTAAAAATATGGATGCTCTTTCCATGTGCCTGATGCGCCTACAGGCGTGAAAAAGGATCTTTAATTACTTACTTTAATCCTTAAGAATGCATATATTGACAGTATTTAAAAAAAAATTATAACATTGTTTTTTTAACAGGTCCATTACACGCAGTGACCTTTTGGAATACATAAAAACACATTACAAAGGTCCTCGTATTGTTCTGGCTGCTGCTGGGGGTAAGATTTTAAATATTATAAACTAAAAGCTGCATTAAAAGAAAAATCCAGCCAACCCAGATGAGGGAAGGCCCTTCAAGAAGAAGAAGTATGACATTGTGTGGAGAAAGCCGAAAGGAGTCCAGATCATTGACATATCTCCTTACACTTAGGAAAACCTCCAGAATGTGCATCTGGAATGTTAGAACTTTGTATGATGTAGGAAGAATAATGAAAGTTTGCAGTGGAACCCACAGGGGCATAGGAATAAAAGAAGACCAAAAAACACATGGGGAAGGGAGCTAGAGAGTGAAGTTGAAAGGAGGGGAGGACATGGGAAGAGCTGCATGCGATAGCAAAGGATAGAATGACTTGGCATGAGTTGGTTGAGGGCCTGTGCTCCATGGGGGTTAGAAACGTAGAAGGAGAAGAAAAGCTGCATTCTACTAACAAGTATCATGTCCTCTAACATTATTGATACAAAGATGTTACTGCAGTGCTCTAAATGTAAAGCGGATAAATGTTTAAAGAATGTTACATATTTTGTTCAAGAAATTTTCAATAACTTCCTTCAGTTAACACCCTATGGACAGCATAGATTTATGTTTAACTAATTATAAACAAATTTAAAAATATTAAAATCGATAATTAAATCGAAAATATCACAGATTTTTAATGTCTAGACTCAATAGGGAACAGCAGTGGTGACTGCACAAAAGAAGTCAGATGAAAACTTGCTTTGAAGATTAAATAGCATTAACCCACTGACTACCAAGCCCATTAACCCTTGCATTTCCCCAGATACCACGTATTTTAGTGTTTACTAAAAATGCCATAGCTTCACAACTATTTGATATAATCTCACAATATTTTGTATTTTTGCACCAAACTGAATGAAGAACAGATTTCAAGAAAAAAAAGTTGTTTATTTTGTTTTGCATCATCATCATGTGGCTGTAGATTGGTGCAAAAAAGGCAACCGGAAAATCTTTTATCTGACAACAATAAAGACAAATAAAAATGTCTTATTTTCAAAAAATATTTAACAAAAATGTATAATATTTTGTATTTTTGCACAAAATTAAACCAAGAACACATTTAAAGAAAAAAACAATAAGGTTTACTCTGACATAGTCATCATCATCATGTGGCTGTAGATTGTTGCAAAAAAGGCAACTGAAAATCATTTATCTGACAACAATAAAGACTGATAGTGATGATTTTTTTCACAAATTTTCAACAAACATATATAATGTTTTACAAAATTTAACAGAGAACAGTGTGAAGACAAAAAATGGGGTTTACTTTGTCTGACATAATCATCATCATCATGTGGCTGCAGATTGTTGCAAAAAAGGCAACTGAAAAATCCTTTGTCTGACAATAATTCAGACTCCCAAAAAATGTCACAGCTTCACAACTGTTCAATATTACTTATCCTATCTGATATTGTTTGCACAAAATTAAATAGATAACAAATATCAAGACAAATGTAGATTTACTGTTTTATATATTTCCATGGCGGAAGGAGGGGCTTTTGAAGAAATTGAGAAACTATAAAATAAATGGAAAAATGTACAATTGGATTAAAGCATATCTACATAACAGAAGAGCCCGGGTACAGGTAGATGGTTTTAAAAGTAAAAAAGTTCTACTGCGACAAGGCGTCCCTCAAGGTGGTGTCCTGTCGCCCACACTTTTCCTTTTATTTATCAACGATCTGGTTGCTGAGATACCAAATGGAATCAAAATGGCAATGTACGCCGACGACCTGGTACTGTGGTGCACCAATGAACATGCAACGATAGCCACAAAAACACTACAGCGGGCTACAAATGCACTTGAGGCATGGGCCAATAGATGGTGTGTCAGCATCAACACAGACAAATGTAGCACCACACTATTCACCCTCTCCCCAAAGCAAAAAAGCCGGCACCATCAAAATAAACGAAATACCCCTGAGAGATGATAAAGAGCCCACATACCTAGGAGTCACATTTGATGACAGGTTGACATGGAGAAAACATATCAACAAGGCAGCAACCAAAGCCAGGAGAAAGACAGCAATACTAAGAAAACTAAGTGGAACCACATGGGGAGCAGATGGAAAAATACTCAATAAAGTATACAAGCAGAGCATACTTCCACACTTGGAATATGGGTCAACTGCATGGTGTTCAGCATCTAGTACCACATTAAAGGAGTTAGACAAAGTGCAAAATCAAGCGGGGCCCACTAAAAAGTATTCCCGGAAAAACCCCAAAGGGAAAAAAATGTAAAAATAACGGTACAAATCCAGACAAAAAGTAAAGGGATTTTGACAAGAAAGAGCAAATATGTACAAAGCAAAATGGCCACCCTCGTTTTTATTGATAAGAAAAACCCAAGAACAATGGGGCAGAGTCATACGATGGGTCCGCAAAAGTGCGTTAGAAATGGTGGGGTGGGGTGTACATCGAATTCCCCGATGGTACTGGGATAATCACGTACCAACCGGAATCTGCCCTAACTAAGCAGAAACCCCGGCTATTAAAATCTCAGAGAAACTGCTAAATACCAAAATTGGTCACAGTATGTGGTAATTTACAGATTCTAAATCAGTACTTGAAAAACACTCAGTCTGGAAAATCCAGAATTTTCAAACATGCTGACACAAATCAGCGTTTTAGGAAAGTCGTAATGCAGTGGATACCGTTCATTGTGGAGGGGCCCGGAAATGGGAAAACTG
>CAJHNH020000956.1:1140030-1246630 GCA_905116865.2 Candidula unifasciata | reverse complement strand
GAAGCTAAGCACAGCCTTCTTTATTAATTAAACACTGCATTGGGGCTAAGCAAAGTGACGTCAGCTGAATTTCCCACTTCTATTTTTGGCCTTGTTTTATCTTTACAGTGTGTTTGGCGATCAGTATTGTAATTCCCTGAGATTCCGTCTCCTGTTGTTTCACCCATCTCTCTTTCTCTCTCTGTCTCACCCTTACCATCTCAGCCTTCTACACCACCTTCCACCACCTCCTCTCCCCACTCCTTTCTGTAATTGGAAAACCAGAAATAAAACAATTCCACTGATGCCCTGATCTATTTGTGTGTGTGTGGGTAACCTGCTCTAATTTCCACCGGTGGTGGGTTGGGATCCCCTGGACTTTTTTCTTCAGAAATGACCTTGGCTCTCAGGTCACCAGCCTTAAGTGTAAGAAATTGAACTATTGTTGTCACAGCAGATAGGACAAGCATGGGGCAGTAGGGGTTAGCACTGTTGTTTATGGACCACAGCCACATTCTCATTGGAAGAGGGTAGGAACTGGAAAAGTGGCCTCACTTAGAGATTTCCTAATTCTGTTTTTGGTGCTCAGTGTTCTTATCGCCACCCCCCCCCTCCCCACACACAACCGTGTCTTACCTCTCTTCTCTCACCCCTTCTCTTTCCTTTGATCTTCCACTATTCTCCTTTCTCTCTCCATTCTTCCTTTCCTTGCTCTTTTCTCTCTTGCTTTTTCTCCTGTCTCATCTCTTCTTTGTCTCCTCTCCATCCTGTCTTTTCATTTTCTCTAGATTTCCTTACCCTCTCCCCTCTTTCATTCCCCCCCCCCCCCCATTTTTTTCCCTGGTTCATCTACATACGTTTTTTGCCCCATAACTATCTTTTCCTAGTGATTGTGTCCACTACACTTGAAATTGGGGGGGGGGGGGGGGGGGGGGGGGAGGGGGGGGGGGTTCAGCAGGAGGCTGTTTTTTTTTTTCTTTGATGTATCTTGTCTCCCTTCCTGCCCCTCTCTCTTATATATTTGTTTTGTCCACTGTCTTCCTACCCAACTCTCTCTCTCTCTCTCTCTCTCTCTCTCTCTCTCTCTCTCTCTCTCTCTGTCTCTCTTGCTTTATCTCTGTTTGCCTCCCTTCATCACTTCCTCTTTGTATACCTCCCTCCCATTCTCCTGCTTTGCCTTTTTTTCTCTTTCTTTGGTTCTCTCCCTCTGTCTGCTTGCCTCTCTATGCTGTCCCTCTGTCTCTCTCTCCTTTATGTCTACAATTCTCTCTGCTTGCATCTGCTTCTCTCCCTGTCCGTTCTCTCTCTCTCTCTCCCTCTGTCTCCCTTCCTTCAACTATCTTTGTCATATTTTCCTCCTTCCATATCTCTGTTTCGTTCCCTTCTTCCTTCTCTCTTCATCTGCCCATCTCTGTATCTGCATTCCCTCTTTCTGTATTTGTCTCTCTCTCTGTCTTTAGCTGTCCCATATATATATATATATATATATATATATATATATAATATATATATATATATATATATTTATAAATATAATATATATATAAATAGAGCTGTCCCTTATATATATATATATATATAGAGAGAGAGAAAGAGAGAGAGAGCATGTATGGTGAAAAAGAAAGTCGCCCCCATGAGGATTTAACCATTGACCACTGGTTCTCATGTTTACTTGGACCGACTTTCTATCAGTAATATCCACACACACACACACTTGCCAGCTAGGGCAAGTAGTCCTGCACTCCAGTTTCATAATACCCGACACTGAGTCCAGCCTCATTAGATATGCACTAGAAAAATTGTCTGGTGGGTAGAGCAGCTATTATGATACTGATCACATGATCCATCAAGAGCTGTTTGATGTAAAAAATAAGAGTATACTCATTATCATCACCATCACTCGGCAGGTTCTTTACGGAACATCATTCTCATCATGGCATGCCTGAAAGTTTTGCCTGTCTGTCTGTAGCTATTTCATTGAGCCCATGTGCTTTCATAGCTAATGCTTCTTCATTGTCTTGTCCCCACCTTTGTTTTTCTGGAAGCTGTACCCTCCATCATCAAAGTTTCAAGGCCACCATGTCATATATACTCAAGTAGTTTGCAGTTTCTTTCTGTGAGGCCAGTGCTTGTTACGGGTGGGTTGTCTCATCAATTGTGCCTATGGTGGCATCCTCTGCTCAGTGCAGGTAGAGCTGTAATCACCTTTGAAAAATGCAGCTCTTTTCTCCAACCCATGACTTCACATAACCCTGACTGGGGTTGTTTGATCAGCTGCTCCACCCCTACTTATGAGGTACTGCAGGCTAGCCACAGGAACAAGGTGCCTTGCATGTTGTTAGTAAAGTTGACGCCAGTTTAAAAAAAAACAAATAAAGAAAAAAATAATATATATAATAAAGAGCATGCATTATGGAACCTAAATAAAGACATACTGTATATTTTCTTTTAAATGTATCCTGAAAAACAGGGGCATCTACTTTGTATGTGACAGACAGTCAACAGACAAGTTCATCAGTCATGTTCAACACGAGTGGTAAGTTTTTATGGTGTTTTGTCACTTTTATTGAAATCAAATAGAGTAATTTGTTATCTTTTATTTTTGTTTCCTTTCCAGAACTTTAGTTAGTTAATCTTGTTGATGAAATACTAAAGATATGGTGATGTCTAGCTTTATTTAGTGAGTTTAATCTTTTTTGATGAAATACTAAAGATGTGATATTCAGCTTGTTGGGTTATTCTTAGTTGATTTAATACTAAAGATATGGTGATATCTAGCTTTAGTGAGTTTAATCATTTTGATGAAATACTAAAGATGGGATATTTAGCTTTAGTGAGTTTAATCTTACTAATTTAATATTAAAGTTGTGGTGGTATCCTTATTTGGATCTCCATGGAGAAGTGGCACATATGGTTACCCCACAGTGGAATTGGAGAGTTTGTTTTCAAACGGTCTTGTGGATGTAGAGTTAAATTATTTTTGGGTTCAGATCCCAGTAGTGGCAACATTTGATTGTTTCTAACCAGTCATGAGTCAGCCAACCTTTTAAATTATTGATAATAGTAATGACTGTTCCATTGCACATATAAAGTCAGTCCTCGCCAGTAGAGTCACAGCATCATGACCATTTAGCAGCTTCTTTGCTGAAGGTCGCTCTCATCATGGTCTGCCTAAAATAAACCATGGTTTTATGAAATCTGTGAAGTTATGGTATCAGCTTCTTTGAAGTGTTGAGTGTTTTTTCAGCCAGTACTCTAATATTAAATATTTGTTATTTTTGGTGTAAAATCAGCATGTAAGACTATATGATTTCAGGTTGATTCTTTTCAGCAGGCATAGAAATGTATATGCAAGTTAGATGATGATATTTCTGAGGATATCATTCAAAATTAGCTTGCGGGAAGGCATTTTACTATACAGTAGTGTTAATTACAATTTTTCAGGATGAGGTTATGTGGTGGTGTGAAGGAGTCTGAGGTTGACAGAGCAAAGAATCTTCTTATGACCAACATGCTGCTGCAGCTTGATGGATCAACACCCATTTGTGAAGATATTGGCAGGTAAGACTTGAAGATAGCTCTGTGTCCCCGGGCATTTCATTAGTGTTACAGCATTGGTGGTAAGTCCTCTGGGAAGGAAGCATGATTCTTGTCTGATGCATTGAATAACATTTCATCTTGAGCTGAGAAGCATCAATCAAAATGAGGGTGGTGTAGAAACTGTCCATTGAACTAGTACCATCAAATCACTTCCATGGGGACTGTGTTGCAGAGCTCTTCTTTGCCTCTTCAAGCTCATAAAGTAGTAAAGTAGGCAAAATTGATACGGGAACTTCACATGTGTAGAGAGGCAAATGAGGATCCGACCAGGCCATAATTCAGGGCAGCACAAATAGACTAGCCTAGGTTAGTATTACCTCCACAGGTTTTAGGTATTTTATTGTCACCAAACAATGTTTTCTGTGCATAATACAAATACATTACAGCATACATATCCCCACATAGGTTTTTTCTGGGGGGAGGGAGTATACCAACTACCCACCCAACCAACATGCTGTAAAAGGTGAGTAGTTAGAGTTTGTCCCCCCCCCCCCTCAATTAAAAAAAATAATTTCAGGGTGCATCTGTAAAATGACTGCACCCAAAACTGAAGTTGACAAACATCTAGAACTTTCCACTGGAGTTTACAGCTGGTGAGTTGCTGAAATATCTGTGGTCGGCTAATATCACAACATAGCTGTCAACCACACCACAATGTGGCATTTGCTTTTTAAGGATGAACATAAGTAAATAAACAAGTAAAAACCCTTTTCCATTCCTTCAGATGTATTGGGCATATATATGAGCTAGACCTTAATTTTATAGACCAGTCTGCTCTCGGTGAGTGATGTGGTCAGCATCGTGCCACCTTTACTTCCCAGGATTGTACATGGTACCTGTTTAAGGCTGGGGCGACCTGGGAGCCAAGGTCTTTTTCAGAAAAAGATGTTTCCATCAGGACCTGAACCTATAACCATCCAATCCACAGGCAAGCATCTAGCCGCTACACCCCAGCAGCCCCCAAAGTAGAAGATTTGTCTGATTATTTTTGATGCACATTTGTTGCCTTGTCACATTAAAAAAAAAAACATTAAGATCAAGTCTTCCGGTCCACGATGCTGAAATATTTTTTGCTTCTGGCCTTGGTTTGCTAACTCTACCAGACTGCTATGCTGCTTTTCCAGTAATTTCCTAATCTGCATTTAACGGCTGTACCTAATTTTATATACTTTGCGTGCTTCGTGAAAAAATGCGTCACAAGCTAAAAATAACCAACTAATCGTTGTCAAACCTCGTGGTTATTCATTTTAAATGGCGTCGTTTAACTTGAAAAAAGTTATGAAAATTCACAATGAAACGAGCGGCTGATGTACCAAGCACTTCAACAGGAAAGTGAAGTAGGTCTAGGCTTTTCACAGACCAACAGGTGATCGATATTTTGGTTGATTCAGACTCTGAGAAGTCAGCATTTTATCAAGAATACGTTTCCAGTTTAAGTGATACAGACAGTTAGAGCTAGAGTGATGAGGAGAATCTTCAACCTTATAGGTCTAGAACTGGATCGATAGTAAAAGAAGAGTAGCCTTTTCCTCAAACAGCAACAACTGGTGCTCACTTTGTGAAACAAGGCTCATCCTGCTGGGCAGATTGGCACACAAAGGTGGAATATTGGTGCTAGATGAAAGGTCAACCTATTTTCTACAGTGTCTCAAAGTTTCCTCTTATTCTAGCCACTTGTTTCTAGCCACTAATATTTTTGTATATCATGTTGGTTTTTTCACATTAATGACCAGGAGTTCAGGTATAGGGAACAGTTAGGTTTAGGGCCTCAGGTCTGGTAGGGCCAATTCATTTTTCCCAATATGTGGTCTGAAAGTACATGGTTCTGGTGCCCAGGTAATGAGTTAGGAATGTGACACAATGGGGCATGTGGGTTTTTGCAGGGTCAGTGTTTATCTAAGTACTGACATCACAGCACTCAGGGCATTCTGATAAGCGCTCTTTCCTCATCTTCAGCAGCCAATGAAGAGTTCCAATTCTGATGATGCCAGTGTCAGTTAGATTATATGTCTGTCTTGCCTTTTCTATGAGTGTAGACCAGATGTCCTGGTCACTCCTAGCTGTGCCATTCTCTGTAGACCATATTGGTTGAGGCATGCCTCCACATTGTTCACCTGCTTCCAGAGATCCTTGACCACATCTTACCTGTCATGGACAAATTCACCACCCAGAGGTGCAGAACTAGCCAGTCTGGCTGCCTGTTCATTTCCCAACACTCCTGCCTACCCTAGTGAAATATCCAAAGAATGCTAACTACCCGGGGCTTATGAAATCATGCTTGTCATGGACACAGGAGCAGAGCAAGTGACCCACTTGCCATGAAGCTGAAGATGTGACTGACAACAGTAAAATATTTAGTTTAAGCCATGTTTCTCCATGTATGAGTTTCTTGGTGCAGTGATATTTTAGTCACAAAATAAATTTTTTTATATTCCTCAGGCAATTGCTGTGTTATGGACGAAGAATTCCAGTAGATGAAATGGAAATTAGGTTAAATGTAAGTAATTTACTTGTCAAAAATTAACTTTGCTGTAACTATGTAATAGACCTATAGTATTTCACACTTTAAGATAAATTGTTAGATTATGTTGAACTTGGAAGACTAACCTGGGCTAAAATTGCTGCAGAAGTCGGATAAAGCAAGCAACGCAGCCGTGTTGTAAACAGGCACAACAAATTTACATCTTCCTATGAGCGCATAAGAACAAGATTATGAGGTGTCTAATGGCATGAAAACTGGGTCTGTAACATTTTTAAAAATGGAACTATAAAACACCACTTTTGAAATGACTTTCTCCACTGAACATTAAACGCAACACATGCCTCACTTATGTTGGAGATATGGCTGAAGTTTTACCAGTTTTTATGCCAAGAGTTTGGTTTCATGGCTTTTTAGATAATGTTTTTTCACCTTGTACAATTTTTTTTAGGTCTTAACAGGTAACAAACAATTGACAGCCAACAAACCACTTCATCCCGCTGGGAGTTTCAGGGTCCCACTCCCTGAACTTGCATTTTTAAAAGGCAACTGATTAGGGGTTTGCTGAAATCAGATTTCTTGGGCTGAAAGATGCACATATCACATCCTAGCTGTAAACCACAACAAAATTTGCCAACAGGCCTTAGATATGTCATTTAAGTGATTTTATGTATTCTTGTTTGCATTTGTAGTGTTGTAGATTTATGTAATGCGCTGATAAAGGCTCTCTAGCTGCAACGTTCCCATGTTGTTTTAGTATTGTGAAGCAGATTGCTTCTACCTTTCATCTGGTTTATGTCTATTTTATGATATTTGCAATGACTCCTTGGCTCTGATCATGCAGCATGCTCTGATACATTGACAGACACTTCAACACAGCCGATACATTGACAGATACTTCAACACAGCAAACTTGAACAGGAACAAATCTTGAGAAACACTGACCAGCTGATAATGACTCAGTTTATTACTCCAGCAATGTTTCTCTAATTAAGAAGAGTTTTGAGAGGACTGAGGTTCTTGAGAAGAATGTTGCGAATGCCTTGGACTGCCAGAATAACTAACAATGATTAGCTAGAAATGGCTAATGAAAGTTGATCACTCCTATATACAACAATGAGAAGGAGAAAAAAGAAACACTTTTTTGGTCATTTGATGAGAAAAGAAGCACCGGAAAATAACGTGACGACTAGAAAGATCGCTTATAGAAGAGGCAGAGGCAGACCAAGAGAGATGATGGTGGACGGCTTAAGACAGTGATATAGAGGAATATCATCAGTGGAATTGATCCAGAACACCAAAGACCGAGATCTGTGGAGATGCATGAATGCCTATGCCAGCTGGCAAGGTACTTGATGATGATGATGATGTTTCTCTCAGTGCACCAGAGGTTTATAGTCTAGGGACCTATCTTCACAGACATTTTCTTATTCTCATCAAATATACAGGATTCTCATCTTATGCTTTAACTTCACTGCTCCCAAATCAGCATTTAGAAACTGCACAGCTCAGTAGATATTCTAGCCTCCAGTTTGTGTTGTCATGGATTGATAAGCCAGGTTTCCTTAGGCTGGTGGCTTGAATACATTCACTCTTTCTTCTCTGGATACATCCAGCACAGGCACTCCCACTGCCACGAGACCAGATTCAAAAGAAGACTGACTAGTCTCATTCACTCAGAGCTTAAATAACTTCTGCTCATTCTCCTGAGGTCAAAAACTCTACTCATGCTTTCCTCATTTGGCATGATTTGGCCAAACCACATGCTTGTCTCGAGTCTGTATCATGTGCTTGATTTATCCACGCATATATTACAATCAAGAATTGATGCCATCCATCGGGATACTTATAAATCATTTATATTTATTATTTGTCCTCATTCCTAAGTAATGAGAATTTATAACAACAAATGAGGAAATGAATCCTTACAATATTAATTGTCTCTTGCAACATGCATGGTAGTTTTTCATTGTCAGGTCAGTTCATTGAATAACTTTATATTTCAGGCCATCACTTCTGAGACTCTGAAAAATGTTTGTACTAAATATATCTACGACAAATGCCCGGCAGTAGTGGGAATTGGTAAGTTATGTTTATCTGCACATTATTTTAAAGAATAGTGCCTAAGAGTGTGATTGCAGTTCTTAAGAGTGTTTTTATACATTATTCAGAGTTGCATTAATGAGGATCATGACTGCAGTTCTTAAGAATTTTGTTTTTATACAGTTATTCAGAGTTGTGATTGCAGTTCTATATATTTTTTTTAGACCTGTCCATTTTTTGATTCTCTAGGTGACACTTGTGCCCATACACAGCATGAACATCATTAGTATTATAATTTCTATATGAAATGTGTGGAGTTAGATGGTACCTTTCCTGTGTGGAAGATGTGCTCATTAGACAAGATACATTTCTTCATGAAATATTTTTATTTGAATGAGGTGGAAATTTGGCATCATGCATGTCTGCATGAAATATTACTACAGTTTATGTGGTGAAGATGGGGCAGTAGAACATCACACATTTCTGCATGAAAAGTGTGGCAGTAAACCATCACAATTAATGTGTAGAACATGCAGATATAACACACTACATACACCCTCAAATAAAGTGTTGAAGTAGATCATTAGGTATGGAGATTTAGCACCTGTGTGTGTTTTCTAAAAACTTGATGCATCATATTGGTTTCTTAAATTTGCCTTGAATAAGCTTTTGTGCACAATAATGCTTGTTATTATATAAGTATTGGAATGAGTAAATAATGAAGCGTTATTCTCATTTAAACAGTTAAAGAATTCCCTATGAACCAAGCTATAAAGTTATTCAAGAATCCACAAAATATTCTGCATGATAGCTTTTGAGACAGAGACAATTTCTGTGTTGCTTTGTTACAGGTGTGAAGAAACTAATGTTTCAAACAAAATTATTTTTAACGCTCAGAAGCAGATAACTAGTCAGCTCAATGTAATACATTCAGTTAAGCCTATAATTCTCCCCCTCCCTCCCCACCCCTCTTGTAAACATTTGTGTACAATTCAGTGTTCATGTTAATCTGTTTGGTCGGTGTTCTCAACATAGTATTGCATCCTTTAATTTCCTGACTAATTTGCTGATTGTCCAAATCCATATCCACACCTCAGAATTGGTGTTGAATCTCATATATACATGAGTTAAAAGTAAATATTTGAATTGCAGTTACTAACCTGTGTGGGAGCAGTGGCTAGATGCATGCCTGTCGGCCTAAAGATCTTGAGTTTGAATCTGTGTCATGTCAGATTTTTTTCTCTCTGGCTTACATTTGACCTAACCTAACATGGGTACCATGAAATCTCCTGGGAAATACAGGTGACTGGCATGATAATGACAACATCACCCATTGAATGCCAAATAGTTTATTCAAATGTTAGTCCAGCACAATGTGCCGGATATGAAAAGAGTGACATGAAATCTCCTGGGAACTAAAGGCGGCTAACATGATACTGGCACATAACCCATAGTGTGTTGATACAAGAATATATGGGTCTAGCACCGTATATCTGATGTATAAAGAAAATGGTAAAAAATTCCCCCCCCCTTTTTTTTTCTTTCCAAAAACCCTGACCCTTCAGATGACTTTTTCAAAATTTTGTTACAGAAAACACCCCCTTATAATTTACTAAAATTCCACCCTAAACAACTATAGGAAGAGAAGCAGAAGACAAGAAGTTTTGGTCAGTTTTTATCCAGAATGTCGAACCCCTAGACCACCGAGCGGATAGGCAAGCATCAAATCCACAACTACTTTATGGCCATCACATTCCTCAAATAATTCATTTTTATTACTCTTTTTAGCACTGTTATTTTTAAGTAAAAGAATTAACACTTAATAAAAACAAAGACGTAATTCCTTTCTCTTGGTTTTGTTGTGACCACAGGAAGCAAAGTGACCTCATAGGAGATTATGATGATGTAAACCATAACAGCACAATTTAACAAAAAATTAGATTTTATTTTTATAAACCCCCATCAACCGTACCCACCATGTCTGCCTCTTATGCAGTTTACAGCCAGTACCAAAGCTGTTGTATTGGTGTAGTATATCTAAAACCGTTTCTGTGTGGGATGAATTTTTCGTTATTTTGAAGCCCTGGTTGTT
The DNA here is from genome assembly GCA_905116865.2 of Candidula unifasciata. NCBI lineage: Eukaryota > Metazoa > Mollusca > Gastropoda > Stylommatophora > Geomitridae > Candidula > Candidula unifasciata. Next base: position 1,236,437 of record CAJHNH020000956.1, on the reverse strand, counting down.
GCTGGGCGCCCTAATAAAAAAAAAAGTATGGGTTGAATGTGGTGTCTGGGACCTCGCCACGGGTGATCCTCATCCGAATAGTTGTACTTTGTGTCGTCGGGTGTTAATCGCTCAGTGTGATGTCTTGGTGGAGTTGAACAAAACATTCAATTTATAGGTGAAGTGCACTGCCTAAAAAGACTTTGAATAATCAAAAAAAAATATTTTCTCAGGGTGACAGGGTATGACTGATAGTATTTTCATTTGAAATAACTAGCTACTGGCTTCTTCTGAATTTTTTTCATTAACTATATCAAAAAGATCTATTATATATTTGCAGGTCCCGTTGAGGCTCTGACAGATTACAACAAATTGCGGGCTGGCATGTCTTGGTAGAGAACTCAAGTGTCATTCTGTCAAACTGATAGTCTCAGATCTGTTATTTCAATGAATTGCATTCATGCCATGAAACAGAAATTATTTTACCATGAATTTGATTTGTGTATATATAATACATAGGTTTGTTTCCTCCTCTTTGAGCACATTTAAAAAATATTTTGCAAAAATATTGTTAACAAATATTGCATTAAAGAAGTATGTTTTATTGAGGCAATATTAGTTTATTATTTCTTTCTCGCAGTCGGCTCTGTGGCTAAGTCGATGCGAATGCTTCGTAATGCCGGGTTCGATCCCACATGCGGGCCATGCGTTGGTTTCGACAGTGGTATCAAGAAAGCCATCCAGAAGCAATGGCAAATGACTGGACATAAATTTGCCTAGAAAAACCACACAACAGCCAGGGGCTGTTGGGGTTGGTTCTGCAACGTCCTGTAAAGGATACGCAACTAACCTTCTTTCTTGCATACACACATTGTGTATATTTGTTTGCATATATAAATAAATATAGTGGGTCTCAATACACATTCTTCCAAGGACCAAACAAATTTCCCAGAAGAAATAAAAGTATTAATCTGTGCGCATGATGAAAATCCCAGTGGTATACTGTTTATATACTGCCTAATATTTAAAATACATAATACAAACCCTGAAATCAAAATGTAACCTCATTGTAACCTCCTGAGTGTGCCACCTATTAGGATGGCACTGAAAAGGGAGGTGAAGGCTTTTTTTCCCCCCCCCCCTACCCCCCCCCCCCTACCCCCCCCCCCCCCCCCCCCCACTTTCTATTTTTCCCTACTTGGACCTGGCTGGGGCTCATCAGATTTGATTTTTACTAAGAATCTGCCCAAAGAACTTTGCTTCTGCTTTTGCCTCGGGAAGTTTAGGAAATGTGACATTGTCTGGTCATGGCTTGTTTGGGCATTATTAGGATACTTCTCTGCAAAGTCATTGATATCTATTTGTAGCTTTGTCTCTCGAGAGATAAATAAGGATAGCTTGTAATGTCCTGACTAATTATGATTTATGCCAAGTCCATATTCCATACAAAGGTTTTACTGAGCATAATATTTTGATGTAGACAGAATGAATGCCGAGTTCAAAGTGTATGAAAGTGAACATATACCAAGGTACCTATATATATATATATATATATGGGACTGAGCCTCGAGAGGCAGGGGGTAAGAAGTGTTGGTGTTGTGGGTAGTGGGTTCCCCCCCTTACTTCACCCTAGGTCTAGTGAATATCTGTTCACGAAAGGAGCGTCCATTGTGGTGTCAGCCTCTTGACCTAGCAAAACTTCTCTTACCTCAAGACCATTGTGCGTGGCGAAGAGTCACAGCCTCCCCGAGGTAGTCCCGGTAACTGGGGGTGCGAATCCCCAGGCAAAACACAATGGATCTAGAGGAGCAAACCTCGATAATAAACCCGGTGCACCACACCGTACTGCCCCCTGTGGGAGGGAAGGAACCAGAGGTGTGCTGAACAGTCTTAGGAATGGAAACAAGTATGCTAACCCCCCTGAATACCGGAAACTATCGTGAAGGCACAGGGACTCAGGACGTGACGATCCAGTTGCCCCAACTACTCATGCTTAGGCCAAGCTTAGAGACATGAAGAGCTCAGCGAAACCTGCAGGCAATCTGGTGGCGGGGAATGAGAACACTGTGAGCCCCACCTTAGCTACGTGTTAAAGGGAAAGGCAGAAACACAACCCATATTTCCTTTAGAACTGGTACAGGGCATTTCTAGCTGCTGCCCGGGGAGGTAGGTAATCCACAGACACCCCAGCACCACAATGCCATGAATCTACATGGCATTGGGCCAAAGGGCGAAAGCTCATGCGCCGCTGGATCGATAACAACAACAACCTATATATATATATATATATATATATATATATATATATATAATATATATATATATATATATATATATATATATATATATATATATATATATATATAGATATATATATATATATATATATATATATATATATATATATATATATATATATATATATATATATATATATATATATATATATAGATATATATATATATATATATATATATATATATATATATATATATATATATATATATATATATATATATATATATATATATATATAGATATAGATATTGTGTCCATAAAGTCATGGTGCACTTTTGACCGATCACAGGAAAGCAAGAAAAGAAAAGTTATGTGAAATCTGCACCAAATAAAAGAAAAACTCCATGTTTCATAGTATGATGTGCAAGTGTGTGCTGCGAACACAGGTAATGAGGCAACACCATGAAATAGGTTTTTTCCGATTTCCTATGACCGGTCAAAAGTGCACCAAGACTTTACAGACACACAGTGTGTGTGTGTGTGTGTGTAAGTTGTAACCTTTCTGTCTTTCCGTTATATATTATGCTATAGGGGAAGTATTAGAAACAGCCAAGGCTATGGTGAGTGTGATTAGCTAGATTGTCTGATTAAAGAAATGCACACATACACACACAAAATTATAGTGACTAACACACCCAAGATGGTGGGACATTTGTGTTATTATATAAAGACAAGCGCATTCACATTTTAATTAAAGCCATTTTGTAACAGCTGTATAAAACATTCATGGCTATGTATGCATACATCCAGCAGGTAATATTTGCACGACATAACTGTTATAAGGTTTTGGAGGGGAAAAAAGCATCTTTAAAATAAATAATGTACACACAAAAATGTATTGATTACATAAAATATATCATGACTTTCTTTAAGTGGTTCCATGTATGGTGTAGTTGATCATAATTAAGTGAAAGCAAGAAACAGGCTCCTTTTCAAGCCATGGTTCTAATCCATATAGGCCAGTTTTGGTCAGTATCACACTAGCCACCTTTATCTCCTAAGAAATTTCCCGGTAACTCATTTTGGGCTGGTAATCCTGGTCAGTTGAACATTTTTTTAGGTAAATTTAGATTTGAACACCTGACCACTAAACTAACGAGCATGTATGCTGTGCTTACCACTACAGTACTGCAGCTCCTAATTTGTTCATAGAGACAGTTAAAAGTCAACTCACACTGGCAGGAAATATTAAACAGCAGTGACACATTCATGAAATTTTTGTTATTCACTTCCTCTTCTGGGAACCGCCGTGGTGTAGCAGCTAGATGCTCACCTACGGACTGGAAGGTCATGGATTTGGGTCCTGATTTTTCAAAAATGACCCTAGTCGACTCAGCCTTGAGTGGGTACCAGGTACAGTCTTGGGAAGTAAACTTGGTTGGCATAATGCTGACCACACCACCAACAAAGTGCAGATTGGTCTACAAAATATAAGTGTAGCCCTATTTACCCAAAATGCCTGAAGGCGTATAAAAGGGTCCTTTACTTCCTCTTTTATCACTTCAGGTGTCTGATGAGATATAAGGTTCTGCTTTTGGCCGCATGGACCGCAGAGACATTGAACTGTTGTAGAATTACTACTCTGTTATCTTTTCATCATGGTCTACCTCATTCAGTACATCCCTCTCCTCTTTTGGTGTATGCCTTGTATTGTTTAGTGTCACAAGGGATGTATGACAAACTGGATGTTGTGAGGGCCCTTTGGGAGCGAGTGAACAGTGCAGAGGCACAGATAGATCATTGCGGTCAGAGGAAAATGGCACTGCGGGGAGTTACAAGGGGATCTGGCCAACGCTCGACACTCAGGGAAAAGGCGAGACGGATATACAATCAGACAGTTACTGGTACCATCGGAATTTTAACTCTTTGCTTGCTGCTGAAGATGGAGACAGAGCACTTATGGGGGTGTCCAGAGTACTGTGATGTTGATTCTAATTCAACATTCAGTGTCACAAGTCATTTTTTCTAAGTGGGTAAACCATTTTGTCTGCCTTATTTGTATGTAATTTAGTATTATTATGGTGTTCCATTTTCAAAATGGTGGACTGTCATTTCTCTCGGATTATTCTCTTTCGTAATCATGAACTACATGCTACTTTGTGCGCATTTCCAACGCAGGATACTGTGTGTTTTTCATGGGAGCTGCGTGTATTGTGGTTGTGCTGTGTCGGGGCGGGATAATGACCGATAGTTTTGGCAGCTTCGACCACGCTGCCTTCATAATGTTTTGATCGCTGCGGTCCACTTGGGAAGACAGAATCTCATACGCAGGGGACTGCAACTGTCTAGAGAGCAAACTCGATAAAAGCTGTCCCCAGAAATGGAATGTGTCAACCATATATTTGGTGGGGAGGAATCGACACATACGGTTACCTCAATGGTATTATTATATCATCAATGACATTAAAATAGACAATATTCAAGAATCATATTGTCTTACATTATTTTACCTGCTGTCAGTACAGCACAATGTATTTACAATTAAATAAGTTTGGAATTTTCATTTAGGAAAATAATCAACACAGAAAATCAACACAGAAATGTAATATTTTTCAGTGCCAACAACACTAAGTCAAAAATAAAGATATGCTGCCACATTCAATAAATTGGTTACAGAGTTCTACAAAAGCCTACATGTATTTGTGTGCATGAAGAAACCAGTTAGTGAAAATAAAGAGATTTGGCTTTCAGAATAAACATTCACAATAAAAATTAAAATCATTCAAGTTGAATAGAATAAAAACGTTTCTGAAACACAGCCTTAAGAAGAACTGGAAAATAATTTGCAGAACAAAACTATTACACCTATGGAAAAATCAGTTAACAAGCAGAACGACATGGCTTCATAATACCTGAACTCAAAATAGAGAGACAGTTTTATCAGTGGCCCTTCTGTCCCATCACTTGATTTCCCTAATAGTCCTATTTATCTTTTGGAGTCCATAATGTACTTTTATTAGATGTCTCTTCTGTTCCATCATTGGTTGTCTCTTTTACTAACTGTCTCTTCTATCCTATTATTGGAAGTCTCTTCTATTCTGCCATCAAATGTCTCTTCTCTTCGATTACCGGATGACTCTTCTATCCTATAACTGGATGTCTATTCTGTCATTGGATGTCTCTTCTATTTTATCACTATCATTGGATGTCTCTACTGTCCAGTCATAGAGTTTCTCTTCTATCATGTCAGTAGGTGCCCAAACTATCTCTTCTATGTCATCATTAGGTGCTGTACTGTGATGTCATTGAGTGTCTCTTGCATTCTGTCTATGGGTGTTTAGATATGTCCCTAGAGTGATGGCATTTGCAGCAGTTGTCTTCCATTGCACCTAATTTTTAACAAAAGATACAAATGTAGTGGCACAGCAAACCTTCACAAGAATGGCATCGGACTGCCAAAGCAGCATACGACTGTAAATTAGGTTAAAAAACTCCACACAAAACAAATTAATATTTTTTGTTTGGAAGTGCTTACAATCAGAATATCATATGTGGACTATTTTCAGACTTGAATTGTTTTTTTCCTACAGCTCGAGACTTGAAAATAATATAACTTCTTCTTCTTCTTCGTCTATTAGCCCAGTAATCAAGTCTGTCCACCAGATTCTGTCTCATATGTGATGTCAAATGTTTCTGATTGAGATGTTCTTCCATGTCCTGATGCTTAATCCCTAACTGTCCAACATCACCTCTCTTGGTCTCATGTTGATTAATACACCAAAAACATGTCCCCCCCCCCCCCCCCCCCCCAAAAAAAGAGGTTTGGATGGACACTGGAAGCACATTTAACACACGCACAAAGACTAAAGCAGTGCTGCTAAATATGAAGATAGTGAAGGATAAAGCAGTTAGAACTTTAAGGTACAGAGGTTGCTGTTGACTTTAAAGTTTGTTCTAGCATGTTGCAGTATACTAAAGTGTAGTCAGTGGTAGGAAACTATCATGCAGACTGTCATAACTTCTTTTGCGATGATCCTGAAAAGAGTGGTTGGCCTGCATGTGTTGTGGATTACTGTGGGGGCTGTGATGTATGCCTTTCAACCTGAGACATCCAATTTAAGAAAATCCTTGATTAGTCTTTGAGCCTAACACATACAGTTTCAGCAGATCCTTAATTAGTCACCTTTTTATGTCATGCTTATAACAGGGCAGTGGGTCTAACCCCTCCCTCCCAATTCCCTAGAATGAGGCCCTGAAACCCACATGAGGACTGCGGAAACAAGTACAGCAATTAAAACTCAAGTCAAAGATCGCTTTTCGTATTTTTCAGAGCATCTAGGGCATATGGTGCTTACCCCATAACTTTAGACTGCTAATCTATGGGTGATATGGTCATTATGACACTGGCCACCTTTACTTCCCAGGAATTTCATTGTTACACTGGGATCCCAGGTCACTGAAATAATCCCTGCCTCGTAGAGTGCTGGAACAAATCACAGAGTTGGCAGATATACATGCTAGCTGTGTTACCATGACTCCCTTCTTTGTGTAAAACTATATGTAAAAGCTCCCTAAAGAGAAATGTTAAGCTTATAAAGGAGGTTAGGTATGCCCACCATATAAGTCAGCTTAGCCATGCCTTTCTGCGCTCCCAGCAACTGCTTTACTTCCTACCTCATTTTGAAAAGGCATGCAAGAATACATCCCCTCGATAACCACTTCACTTCTACATGAAGGAGGAGATATTTGCGATGTAGGTCTATACTCTCACACACACACACACACGTGAACTGACGGTAAACTAATGAACATAAAAATGCATACGGAATATTGCCGATAATAATGAGTTTATAGATAAAACACACAAATTTATTGTGCAAAAAACTAATTATTTCCATTCTTCTTTATCTTAAAAGTCCCTGCCATGTAGTCACGTCTATCCACAACCTTCTTGCTCGTCAATCAACTCTGACACACATGATCCTCAAACTATCCAGCATCTGTTCTCTCGTATTTTAACTTTTCAGCTCTGCCAGTATGTACAAATTTATTTTCTATAAACAAGAAGGGACATCAGGATGCCCACATTTTCAAAACACACTGTTGCACAAATCCTGCACACAATTTTCATGCAGACTATTTACATCACATGTAATATGCAAATAAATTATCCCACAGTGCATCAGAAACATATAAGTCAAGAAAAGCAGGCGATGTGATCACTGAAATCTACTCACAAATGTTTCTTATCAGGTCATGGAACAACGGAACAATTTTTGCAATCATGGATACATTTTGGAATTTGAAAAGCAGGATTACAACAAAAGCAGCTTAAACACTAAAAAAAAGTCATATTAATTTTTGTCTTTAAAAATTCTAAATTGTTCTGAATTTTTTATTTTTTATTTTTATTTCAACCATAACAATTATTATTTTTTGGAAGAGGGGAGTTGGGGAGGGTCTGGATTTTAAAAACACTCAAGACTCAGGAATGCTACATTAAATCTGGCAGTTTAAAGCAAAAAGTACTAACTTAACTCTCTATTGTAAACAGCTCTGCATAGTTTCACTTGCTACTTCTGACATCTCATACTTTCCTGAACTGTTCCAGGCCTGAGTGGTTACAAGTTTTCTTTCGATAGCTCGAGATATATACTGAGGACATGGTACCAGCTCAAATTTGTATAGACCAAACACTCAGTCATATCTAAAGACCATGTTGGATGTGGCAAATTTCTGTTGTACCTATCAATTTTTCTTGCTTGAAATCTTTTATTAAAATAGGGGAATTTCTGATCAGAAAAACGTTTTCTTAGTTTCCCAGTGAGCTCACCTTCAGGTCTACACTATATCATGCTGGTGATCTTTACTTCCCCTGAAATTTCCTGGGTCAAGCAGCCACTTACAATTATAACAATCTAGATCACAATGATTTAATTCCTGGGCAGATGAAGCTCAAAAGCCCTGAAAGGCAATTCATCTACGTGAAGGACACACCGAATGCCAAACCACCACTGCCTTGTGGGAAGTTCCTGTAAGAACAAAGGCTAGGGCAACAAAGCCCGACAGAAAATGTGGGTAGGCAGAACTCATAAGCCCTGGAAGGCAATCAGCCTATGGGAGGGGGAATCCTGAAAAAAAACCTCAACCGTCGAAGTCGGAAGATGTCAGCCTACTTGGCACGGGACTAAAAATCGGGCATCTACGCACTAGCGATATGGTCATGCAAACAAAATTATTGTAATGATGTTATAAATTGGGATAATGTCAGGGGATGATGGGCATAACTGGGGAAGTCCCTGAGAGCATGTGTTTCACGGAGATATGGTGAAACGACAGGAAAGAGTGTGTCACGTGTGAATGAGGAGATCTGGGGGATTGAGAATCAGGTGGGCATTCGGTGACTGGGCCCCAGAGAGAAAGGATGGAAAATGAAGCTGTGAAGATGAATGGAGAATGACTAGAGCATGTGGATTTGAATCGGCGAGGAATGAATGATCGAGAAGGCCAGCTGTGAATGGTACCCTGTTTGACTGTCAAAGCCAGCTGTGAATATGTCAACGTCTATTGTCCGAATGCTGTAAGTGGATTCACCTGTGATTTGTGTATTGAACTAACGTGTCAATAAACTCGTGAAATGTGCCGCTGGTGTTAACCGTTGTTAGACGTTGTGTGACCATGAAGAGGATCATGTCTGCGTTGATTGAGTTGTGAACCTCTAGGCATTAGAGCCAGTGTTAACTCTGCACCACAGATAGTCAGTGTGGAGGAGACACAAAAGGGCAGTCATTACATTGGGGACCCGTCCTAAGTGCGAATACATTGTAAGTTATAAATATGAGTTACAGTGCAGGCATGTTATAACTATGCCAGTACATTAGACGTAGTGTTTTTGTGGACAGAAGTAAAATTTAGGCAAATACCGGCAGCCGTAAGTTTTGAGTGACTATGTGTGTTGGAAGATGGAGTTTAAAGAAATGTCGGGGTATTATGTAAGACCAGGACATGCTGTCAAGGGCATTAAGTAAAACCGGGACAACTGAATTCCAGACTCTAGTCATTCTGAAACAAACAAGCTAGCCTGAGAAAAATGGGCAGAAACACGGCGAAGCAATACTGGGTAATGTATTCACTTCACGTGTGAAAAAATTGTACACGTTTCATCCCGCGGGAACGCTTGTTCGTCGCTGGAAGAGACTGTAAGCTGAACTTTTGACCCTTGTGGTGGGTAATCCACGACGGAAAATTGTCAGCAACGGTATCCCTGTGACTATTGTTTGACGTGGGTTTTGTTCGTCAAACAAGAAGTCATAAACCAGAGATACGAATTTTCGGACTAGATTTCTCCGCAAGAACACTGCGTGGCCAGGGGCCAAGACGGCACTCAGTTACAGCGAGCAAGGTCATCAACAACGGTCACGTACAACACAGTAGCAGATAAAACGTCATCAGCGACAGCTAACTCGAGGCAACCGTACAGCACACCGTCCACAAGTGAATGCCTCAGGTCATGAATACTTGTCAATAAAAAAGAACGGGGTCCAGTCAGCACCAGTAGTACTTTTACTACTAAATGTTTGTAATACATCCGTATAGGTGAGTTCAAGTGTGTATTGTGTAGGCAAGGAAGGAGTGGTGTTTATCAACATTAATTACGTCACGAAATGTTTACAATTTATAATGGATAGACAGTAAAAACAGTGATTAATGTGATAGACTATGACTATTCAGGTTGTAGAGTAGAACTACATACATTCTTTGTAAAAAAAGTATTTCAGTGATAATCTAACATTTATCAACAGTTTGTGGTGACTATTAAAGTGAAATTAATATGCGCTAACTGTGAACATTTAGTGATCTGTGCCAACTGATCAACTTCAGTGTAGATTGCTAAACTACATGGTATAAAGACTTTTGGACATATTTGAATTATTGAATGAGCATAAACTAATGATAGTCTTTTAAGATCATCTGCAGACTTAGACCACGACAGAAGACAAGAGCAGTGTCCTACAAAGATCAGAAGAGCGTGTCCAGAGACAGTAAAGACGTGGAGTGGAGCATCAAGGGCCACAAACCTAATCCAGTCCATTCCAATAGCAGAAGAGCAAGGGAGCCATCACCAGGACCAAGGAAAAAGAATCAACTCATTTCATTGTTATATGTTTTTTTTGTTCTATTTTCAGGTTCTTTGATTGTGATATTCTATTATTCTATTTAAGTAAAATAGATTATTTTTGTTTATTTATTAATTGAGTATAAAAATTTGTCAGGGGATATAATTAAATTTAAAATCTCAATTATTTAGTTAAAGAAGGGTTTAAATTAAATAATACGGGATTTATCTTAAATTTAAACAGTTTCAAAAGTAATAAGTTACAGTAATCAGTTTTAAAATGTCAAACCTAGCAGAATACATAAATCTGGGAAAACAGTTAGGGCTATCAGGAGAGGAATTGAGAAAATTCTGTGAAGGAAGAGAACAGGAAGATAAAGAAGCACAAAGGGTTCAACAACAATTGGATCGTGAAGAAAGGGCTGCAGCACGCGCCCACGAAGCAGCAATGAAACAGCAAGAGGCAGAATTGAGAGAGAAACAATTACAACAGGAAGCAGAAGCACGTGCCCACGAAGCAGCAATGAAACAGCAAGAGGCAGAATTGAGAGAGAAACAATTACAACAGGAAGCAGAAGCACGTGCCCACGAGGCAGCAATGAAAGATAAGCTATTACAACAAGAAGCAGAACTGAAAAATAAACAGTTACAACATGAAGCAACAATGAAACAACAGCAATTAGACCATGAGAAAGAAATCAAATTGCAAGAGTTAAAACTTGAACAAGAGCGGTTGACAGCACAAATAGAGGCAGACAGACAAAAGGTTGAAGCACAAATAAGAACAAAAGAAATGGATAATGAATCCAAAGCAGAACTGGCAGCACAAAGGGAAAGAGCTAAAGAAGAAGAACATAAATTTACAAAATACAAAGGATTAATAAAGAATTTTGGTGAAAAGGATGACATTGGATCATGGATTTCAGCATTTTTACTACAAGTTCGGTTTCATAAAATTCCAAAAGAAGATTGGGCAATACTGTTCCAAAGACACCTTGGAGGAGAACCGTTAAAAATACTGGAGACAGTGCCAGAAAATTTACGACTTGATTTTGATTATATTAAAGACCGGATAATGAGACACTATGACCTACAAGAAGCAGGATACAGATTGCAATTTATTGATTTAAAACCAAAGTCAACTCAAACATTTGTTGATTATATGTCCGAAGTTCAGACAACTTTTCAGAAATGGGTAGATTCAGCCAAAATTAACGACTATGATCTGTTAGTTGATTTACTATTAAGAAGTAAATTGCTAGAATCATTACCAAAACCTATGACCACATTTCTGAAGGAACACAAACCTACTTCGTTAAAACATCTTGAACAACTAGGAGAAAATTATTATGCAGCACATCGTGATATTTTTCTCATACCACAAAACATTGATATATACTCAGGAGCCAGTGCCGAAGGACAAAAGTCACATGAAACAGGATATAATAGATCAGCATATCCGTCCAGAAGAAAATTTAATGGAGGAAGGAAAATAACAATAATAGATTGTGACATATGCAAAAAAAGGCATGGTAATGAAACCATTTGCGACGCCAATCAATTGTATGAACAAGAAGTCAGAAAGAAAATTGAAAACAGGAGGAAAAAGGTAAAGAGATATGATAGTACAAGTAAATGCTGGGCTTGTGGATTTTATGGACACACGCGTCAATTTTGCAAATATAAAAAAGAAAATGTAGCAGCAGTCACAAGAAGTGTAACAAAAAATCAACAAACTCAAGAGCACTCCGTAAACATGCACAAAGAACAAATACCAATAACTACAGAAGATAAAAACAGATTTTTTCCAAGTCCATCAACAAACTACAAAAAACAAGTAAATTTAATAATGCAGTGGCTAGTAACATTAATTGTGACAGTGTTAATGTCAAGTGTTAATTGTTGTGTTAAATATGTTAGGAAAGTTGCAATATTAAAGTATCAGTTATTAACAATGCAATTGAACAGTAAGCTAACAAAATTAAACTGTGATCAGGGAAAAATAATAAAAAATAAGTTTCGAGCAAGAGGCATTAAATATTGTGATCAGTTTAAAAAGAAAAAAAAAAAAAAATATAGAATTTCCTAATTAGAAAAGAATTTACAGTCATTACAGGTAAAATTGCAAAACATAAATTAGACATTAATACAAAAGTTTAAATTTGATATTAGGCATGTTAAAGGTGTTAAAAACTATATTCCAAATATTATGTCTAGGTTATATAGTAAGCAGAAATAGTCACAAGGGGAGTTAAATAGAAAAGGGAGATAATTATAGGTAACAAGTAAACAGAAATAATAACAAGGGGATTTAAATAGAAAAGGGAGATAATTATAGGTAACAGTCTAACATTACTAACGAATGTTCAATAAACGTGTTGTTACTAACAATTAATATTCAAATAAAATAAATGTTGTATGAAGTGATGATATGAAAGTTATGATGTGAAAGTGATAATGAGGAATGGTGTATGAATTTAAAAATAAAACTGAAAGATGGTGTATGAGTTTATAAAAAACCAACAGACACATTAGGTTATAATAGAAATTTTATTAACAGGCAATTACAGATGTTGCATTGAAACATAGAAATTTGGAAATATCTATGATATAGTGTACAAACAGAAAATGAAATTGCCACAATGCTAAAATGAGAAAATTCTGGCAAAGTTTTGGTATAAACCATGGTGAATGACGAAGACCAACAAGGAGTAGCAATCACTTTGAATGAACTGTCAACAGGAACTTGGTTCTATGGGGGACATACAGAACTGTGTGATTTATAAGTCTGGTTTTTGGAGCCATTTTTGGACTTCCGCGTTGTTGAGGAACGCTTTGGGGTGTTGTTCAGTCTTCTTTAGGTAGACTGACTTCAGGACTTGATAAGTACGTCACAGAGCCTATAAGGTCATCCGCGTTGTTTGAGGAACGCTTTGGGGAGGTGATTCTGTTAGCATATTGCCAAGAACTGTCAAGGGGAGTGACAAGAGATGCTGCATATGTGGTACAAGTCAGAGAACCGATGGTAGAATTCCAGCCAACAGTAAAAATATTAGTAAAAAAAGGCAATATATTCTTATATGGAAATTTATATAGGTTATGGAAAAAAAAAAATATTGCATATTTTTTTTTGTTTAAGGGGAGGAGAGATGTAATGATGTTATAAATTGGGATAATGTCAGGGGATGATGGGCATAACTGGGGAAGTCCCTGAGAGCATGTGTTTCACGGAGATATGGTGAAACGACAGGAAAGAGTGTGTCACGTGTGAATGAGGAGATCTGGGGGATTGAGAATCAGGTGGGCATTCGGTGACTGGGCCCCAGAGAGAAAGGATGGAAAATGAAGCTGTGAAGATGAATGGAGAATGACTAGAGCATGTGGATTTGAATCGGCGAGGAATGAATGATCGAGAAGGCCAGCTGTGAATGGTACCCTGTTTGACTGTCAAAGCCAGCTGTGAATATGTCAACGTCTATTGTCCGAATGCTGTAAGTGGATTCACCTGTGATTTGTGTATTGAACTAACGTGTCAATAAACTCGTGAAATGTGCCGCTGGTGTTAACCGTTGTTAGACGTTGTGTGACCATGAAGAGGATCATGTCTGCGTTGATTGAGTTGTGAACCTCTAGGCATTAGAGCCAGTGTTAACTCTGCACCACAGATAGTCAGTGTGGAGGAGACACAAAAGGGCAGTCATTACAATTATCATGTTATGGTGTCATTCCTATGGGACGTGGACGGGTAGGGATGGCGCCGGGCCCTCAGCCTCGAGGGGGCCCACCCCAAGCTACTAGAGCCACAACCTCTGAATTTTCTGGAGTGACCAGGGAAGAACAGAGTAATGCAACTGGACACAAACTGACAATTATGCACTGGAATGCTGAGGGAGTGAGGCTGAAGAAAACTGAATTACACAATTTCTTGAAGCAGCACGATATCGACATATGCTGCATCCAAGAGACTCACCTCACAAGTGCACACAGATTCTCTATCAGGGGATACCAAATCTTCCGACACGACAGGTTAGATCGTCCAAAAGGAGGAGTCTTGACTGCTGTCAAGAACACGATCACAGCTTGGGAAACCCAGAGATCTCAGTGTGGGGATACAGAGTTTATCACAGTCACTATTAAGGGTGCAAGGGAAGATGTGACAGTATGCAACATCTACTCACCACCAAACAGAGATATTAATCTGGGACCCATCCTACTAAACACAGAAAACTGGATTGCTGTCGGAGATCTAAATAGCCACTCACCTAGCTGGGGCTACACAGACCTCAATGCGAAAGGAGAAGAGGTAGAAAAACTGGATAATCAGCAACACTCTAGTTCTGATAAATCATCGTGACGACCCAGACACATTCTACTCTCGAGCTTGGAGGAAAACCAGCACTCCAGACTTGGCTATAGCAACTGAAGATGTGGAGAAAGTTACCAGCCGGGATGTATGTCAACAGCTGGGAGGCAGTGACCACAGGCCCGTAATCCTGTCTATTAACAAAAGTAGAGAGGTTACTAAAGAAACGAACCCTCCAAGATGGAACTACAAGAAGGCTAACTGGAGCCTTTTCTTCAGAAGACTGGAAATAAATGCCAAACTGAAGATCCTCAACACAACTATTCTAAATGCAGCCAAGGGTAACATACCACGAGGCCGCAGGAAAAAACTTTAAACCTTTCTGGTCGCCTGAACTGGACACTCTGCATTCCAAACTTAGTACCAGGAGGGAAAATATGGAGAAGGATCCAACAGATAAAAATGTAATACTTCATAACAGAGCAAAAGCAGCCTTCATCAGAGAGAGAAATAATCAGATGAGGGAAAGCTGGCACAAAAAGACAGCGTCATTTAACCTCGAGAAGGACACTTCACGTCTGTGGAATCTCACAAAAAGCTTGAATGGAGACAAGACGGAAAAAGCCAGAGTTGTACTCCAAACAGACGATGGATCGTTTACTGGCAAGGTAGCAGCAGATGTGCTAGCCGAAACACACCAGAAGGAAACTGAGGTTCATATTCCCATGCAAAGAATAAAAGAAGTACGAAACCAGACCAAGACTCTTCTAGCAGACTTTAGCACAAAAACAAAAGAGGCCTGCATGTCAGAAAGGTTTACCATGCAAGAGCTGGAAGTTGGAATTGGAGAGTTGAAAATGAAGAAAGCCCCAGGGGCTGACGGCATTACAAACGAATTTCTCTCTCATCTTGGACCTGCTGCCAAGAAGTTTCTCCTCTGCATCTACAACCAGAGCTGGCAAAAAGGGGTAGTACCGTCAGCCTGGAAGGAAGCCCTCATCCAGCCTATCCTTAAAAAGGGTGGAGACAGAAGAGACCCAAAAAGCTACAGACCTATTAGCCTTCTTAGTTGTGTAGGAAAATTGATGGAGAAATTAGTAAATAAAAGACTAATATGGTTCCTGGAGACAAACTCAGTAATCACAACCACCCAGACAGGATACAGACAGCACAGAAATACAGAGGACCAGTTGACATATCTGACACAGGAAATTGAGAATGCCTTCCAGGAAAAAAAAAGAAAGTTCTTGCTGTCTTTTTTTTACCTCTCTCCTGCTTTTGATACAGTTTGGAAAGAAGGCCTACAACTAAAACTGCTACAGGCAGGAGTTGTGCACAACATGTACAAGTGGATCAAAGACTTTCTTTTCCAAAGCAGAGCCTGATTCAGAATTGATGGACACATCGGCAAACTGGCAAAACTAAGAGAAGGAGTTCCCCAGGACAGTGCTATATCACCAACTCTGTTCCTAGTTTACATTAATGATATCACAGCAACCTGCCACCAGCACGTTTCTAATACCCTACATGCCGATGACTTTGCAGTTTGGACAGCCTCCGAATACACTACCACAGCCTCATATCTGTTACAAAAAACTGTGGAAAATGTAGAAGCCTGGACCGAAAAGTGGGGTCTAAAGCTAAATAAATCAAAAAGCACAGCATCACTTTTCTCTCTCTCCCCAAAAAAAGAAAAAATCGAAATTTTGATTAAAAACCAGCTCATTCCACAGACTGACACTCCTACCTTTCTGGGCGTTACACTTGATTCGCGACTAACTTGGAAGTCACATGTAGAAGCAGTACAGGGAAAAGCATTCAAGAAGCTTGCAGTTATGAAAAAATTAGCGGGTACCACATGGGGCGCTAACTCTAGAATCCTAAAACAAGTATATACTGGAGCAGTCAGGCCAGTCATGGAATATGCCTCCACTGCGTGGGCTGCAGCAGCCAAGACAACAATGGGAAAACTGGACAAGGTTCAGAACATGGGATTAAGGATTGTTCTCGGAGCCATGAAAACCACCCCCATCAGAGAAATAGAAAAGATAGCAGATACTGAACCACTCGAACTCAGAAGACAATACAAAACTCTTTTACAGTATGAGAAATTAAAAAGACTTCAAAGTCACCCACTGCATTTTAAATTTCAAGAGAGAACGAAAAACAGACTGAAGCGTCAGAGCCCCAACCACCTTGCTAGAGAACTGTACAGACAGCACCAAGATCTGCTTGAAAGAGATGTTGCACTGTGCGAAAAACTTAGGCCAGAACCATGGACAAGCAAGCCAGAGAAAGCAAATGTAGTCCTAAAGGTACCAGGAATCACTTCAAAAGATGCCCAGACGGAGACACAACAGAGAACCCTGGCTCTTGCTATGCTTGATGAGAAGTATCCAAACACCACTTGGACTCAGGTTTTCACCGACGGCTCTGCTACAGATGCAGTCAGAAAGGGGGGTTGTGGAATTTACATTAAACCCCCTAGCAGTAGAGCAGAAACTCTCTCTCTACCAGCAGGTGACATCTGCACTAACTTCAGAGCTGAGGCAACTGCTCTCCTCTCTGCAGTCCAACATCTCATCACTCAAGAACACAGAGGGCACCAAATTGTTATACTTAGCGACTCATTGTCTGTTCTCCAAGCACTATCCAGCAAAAAACAAGACAAAATAATTGCTGATCTAAGGGACCAACATTGGCTTACTCTCCAAGGAAGCAGAACTGGTCTTGCAGTGGATACCAGCCCACTGTGGTATTCAAGGAAATGAGAGAGCAGATGAGTTGGCAAAAGCTGGGAGTAATCTTCCACAACCTCATCCACCACACAGCTACAAGGAAACCAAAACAGCGCTAAAGCAGTCTTTCAAGCGGGAGTGGAGAAGGCAGAATGGAGATTACAGACCAGAGAGTGACAGCATAAACAAACTCAACAGGAAAGAACATACATCAATTCTTAGACTTCGGACTGGACACTGCGGTCTTAGAGCACACATGTACAGGATAGGCATAAAAGAATCTGCTGCCTGTGATTGTGGAGCAGAAAGACAAACCCCTGAACACGTACTGCAGTACTGCCCTTACCTCTCCCAGCAAAGACTGTGGATCTGGCCCAAAGGAGCCACATTGCAAGAGAAGCTATGGGGGACCGGTGGCGACCTTAAACGCACAATCCTATTTGTGACCCAGACGGGACTAAATGTTTAGCATGACTGATATCGAACGCAGAAGAAGAAGAAGAAGAATGATTTAATTAATTTCCTGTGTGGGTTCTGGGACCCCATTGTGGGGAAAACAGGCGCAGACCCACTGCCTCATCAACAAGCAAGTCACATGAGTCAACTAATTGGGAGCTTCCTTTGAAGTCGGAGTGCATCTGTCTGAGCTAAAAGGAACAACCAACTGCATACAAATAAGCCAGTAAGACAGATCTACATGCAAAACTCAGGCTCTGGCACAAAGTCAAAATGGACGAAAAAACCAGGACTTTCCACCGGAGCTTACAGCCATTGAACAAAGAAGAAGATGATTTATTAAAAATCTGATAGAATACAGTTCATCACTAACTTTTGGATGGAAAACAAAGAGCTGAGAAAAGATTTTAAAAATAATTATTTTTATTTAATGGATATTTGCCTAATCTATTTTCAAACACTGAATTGCTCTATCTGAATGAACATATAAAGTGAACCCCTTTTCCACGCCTACAGGCCTATTGGACATACACAGGTAGTCAACATTACCCTGGCCGCCTTTACTTCCCAGGACTTTGCTTGGTAGCCATTTAAGGCTGGATCGACCAATTCTCTCTATATACCCAAGCCATTTCAGTCTACAGCCCTCATGACACCAGTGAACAATGGTGATTTTAATAAATTATGAATTTCTTTGTTGCTTCTTGCTCTCCATGAGCTATTTTATGATAATAAATGCTATTACTAACTACATATAGCAAAAGTATACAAGAAACAAGAGGACTTGAAATGTGAATGGGCGTAATATTCACTTGTATGTTTACTCAGGCGGATCTTCACTTTTATTATTTCCTGCGGTGGATGTTCACTTCTATGCTTTTACTCGGGAGGAGGTTCACTTCTATGCTTTTACTTGGAAGGATGTTCACTTCTATGCTTTTACTCAGAAGGATGTTAACTTCTATGCTTTTACTCGGGAGGATTTTTACTTTTATTGTTTTACTTAGGACACGCATTGATCATTTTTACAGACTTACTCGGGTGATGTTAAGCTTACAGATCATGACAGATCTTACAACATGTGGCAAACTCTGACTAGAATAAGCTGAAAGCATCCAGAGTTTCTGCTTCAAGAAACTGTCTCAAAGGAGTCGTCTTGAAAGCCCAAATATTTTAGAAAACAAAATCTGCCTCAATGGGGATTTGATTCCAAGACCTTCAGGTAATATTAAAAAAAAAATAATTTTGCTGTAAAATGCACACAACTATGTACATTCAGATGTAGGTAAATTTCATTTGCTTATGCTATTCATACACGTTAACAACTTGGTATAATTTCTAGAGGTTTTGTATTATTATATGTGGTTAATTATCATGATGTATAACAAAGTACACACTGGAAGTTACATGTTTAGTTGAACCAATGATGAACAGCTAAGCTAAATAATACTTAATATAAGCATGAGTCAGCAGTTCTGGGGAAAAACGTGAATAATAAAGTGTTAAAAATGTTTACAATACGCTGTGGTTTTAAGTAATCTAAAGTAATAAGAAACTTTATATGCAGACTTGCTAAAGAGAAAAGGGACTAAATTATACATGTTCAACAAAACTACAAAAAGTTCTAATGACAATATAAGCAATCTACACAGAACCTCTCACAAACTTGCCTGCATGGCGAGAGTTCCTTTCCCTCCTATTCATGCTGCCGCTGGTTGCACAGCCAGTCCTAGTTGGGGGGGGGGGGGGGGGGGGGGGGGGGGGGGGGGGGGTGTTATTGATGTTATGATATGGATGCGTTGGCTCGCGGTACACAATTTTTGTGGGAGGTTGTGTTGTCGTAAGTCTCTTTGAGGTGGTGCAGGTGCCTATGCGCAAGTAAAAAGTACTGGAGGGGGAAGCACCAAAATGCATGAGTATCGAAACTGGGAATGTTTTTGTATTTCTGCATTACTTGGCAGGAAAAAAGCTACTGACAAGGAATGTAGAGAGACAAAAACATCCCAGTTTCGATACGATAGAACCATCAGGCAAGTAGCACAACAGGGAAATAATCAAGCAAGTGAGCAGTGACGACATGAGAAAAGAGAGATTAGTTAAATCATTGAAAATTTAGAATATTTAGCACTTTCACAACACAGAACAGGCTGTTAGATCAATTGCGGCTTGAATGGAAGGGGAAGGAACTCTCTCTGTGCAAGCAAGTTCTCGATAAGTACCATGTACACTACAAAGAAATTACTAGGGCTATATTTAGCCCTATGCTAAACAAGCCTAGGGCCTCATAATCCATACACTTTTTGTAATTAGATTTGGCGACTACACTATCTCCCCCCACTGAATTGGCATTCCTGTTGTTAATTCAGCCACTCATTCACCTGGCAACTAAATGATTGTTTTGTAACTAATAAGTGTATTAATTATAAAACAAATAGTCTAATCACATTAAATGTGGTTTAAATCACCACTGATCACTGGCATCATGAGAGCTAATAGACTGAAATGGCTAGGGCATATCAAAAGAATTTCAGATGACAGAAAAATAAAAACTGTATACACAAGAAAGATGAATGGTAGTAGACCATGAGATAGACCAAGAAGAAGATGGAGAGATAATTTCCAGAAAGACCTACAAACACTTGATGTCCCCAACTGGAAAGAGAAGGCCAACCAGAGAGATGAATGGAGGTGGGTGATATCTGCAGCAATGAACCTCAAGGGCTCAGAATGCTGAAAAAGAAGAAGAATCACATTAAAGATCTTGCTATTAAACAATAAAAGGCATGCCACCATAGGTGTTTATGCTGTGGGACCCAGTGTACATTTTTGTTAACAGGAGGGCTCAAAGATTTATATAACTAGGCCAGCTTTGGGCCTCACCAAGCCAAGATCGAGACCTGCAATTGAGAGAACATTCCACCAAAATGTAAAAAAAAAAAAAAACCTGCAATCCTCCAGCTCCCCTTTCCACCTATATGCAAATATAGGAAATAGGATCGCCAACTCCCCCCCCCCCCCCCCCCCCCCACCCCACACACAAATCTAAAAATGTTAACAAAGCAAATTAAATTAAACAGAAATAAGATTATTCTACGATATGCAGCAAGTGTGGCTAAAACAATCTCTAGTATTAATATTTCTCAGGCTGCTACATACACACACACATACATCTACAAAGCTTTAATAAAATCAGGTATAAAAGCACACAAAAATGAAGGCACCATTTCTGACAATATAAGACACTTAACTCACTCCCTGATCACGAATAAAAAAAAAATGTGGGAATGGAAAAACCACAACTGGTCAGTTTTATTCACAACTGCATAAAAATTGCAAATTATTTATTTGAAACTGTTAGGTGTTCAGAAACTGCAAACCTTTAGATAAAAAAGTAAAATGTAAAGATCCCTTTTCACGCCTTTAGGCGTATCGGGCATATGGGAAGGGCGCCCATATTTTTACAGACCATCAGCACTCGGTGGGTAATGTGGTCAGCATTACGCCGGCTGTCTTTACTTTCCCAGGACAGCCCATCCTGGTACCCATTCTAGGCTGGGTCGACCTGCAACGACCCATACCACGATAAAAAAAAGTCCTGGCCCTGTCAAGACTCGACCCCACGACCTTCCGATCTGCAGGCGAGCGTCTAGCCGCTAGACTACAGCGGCTAAACCTTTAGATAGTACATGTTTATTCTTCAGTTACACACAAAAACAGAAAGAGGATGATGGGAACAGTGTAGCTTCTGATTAGTTTAAACAAGTTCCTGTAGAGTTCTACTACTGCCATGTAAAGAATGCAGATTTTACATAAACAGTAAACATATACATTTAGAAGATACAGAAACCAGTAAGACACAGAGGAGATAAATGAAACTGTTTGGCAGCGAGTTTAGAGCCTAGATTTTTTTGACTGTGTGTAGACTTTCTGTAACAGACACTTTGACTTGTGGAGCACTCAGGGTATTTCCTTACATTCTCCGGCCTCATCTCCAGCAGCCAGCACAGAGTTCCAATACTGATGATACCGGTGACAATCTGGTTTTATGTCCATCTTGTCTTTACTCTGAGTGTAGTGGGTGGGCCAGACCCTCTGGTTACACCCAAATTCCTCATTCTCTCCAGGCCATAATAATCTTCTATCTCTACTGATTCTGTTGCTTGTTCCCAAAGGGTCTTGAATATTTTATTGGTTACTTTAAATGTACTTGGTATTCATTTCTTGACTTCTTTGCTACAAATTTTTTTTTTAAATTACATTTTGTCCCAACTGTTAGTTTATCTTGCTTTAGTCCATGTTGTATTAGGTAAACCTTTGAGATTGAAAGTCTGTTATTCTACAATACATAAACTTTGGATAAGACAACAACAACAATACAACGAAAGTGTTAAAAAGCAACACATGACTGATGGAAGTACCAAATAGGAAACCTGAAGAAAATGTGAGCACTTAAACCTAAAGCTACATCTTTGAGCATAACAGAACAGTCAGCTGCAGCAAAAGAACTTGCACACTTTAGAACAGGGCTTTTCCAAACTGACAGCATGTGGGCCAAATCTTATGTCTACCTTTGTGGAGGGCTTCTGCCTCTTTTTTTTTAAAACTACACCTTGCCATCACCGTTCTATCCAGGCCACCATGACGCTCAACATAGCTAAAATATCTCATAAACACTATACTGTAGACTGAACCAGGACCACTGTCTTAGCAAACTGGGGACCTGTGTACTAACCACTACACTGCAGCAGCTCTGTTTGGCTAAAATTTCTAGATTACACACAAGCCTCCATGACATTTCTAGTTGTGTCTGTACGTCACACAGGCACTTACACACAAGCCTCCATGTCATTTCTAGTAGTGTCTATACGTCACACAGGCACTTACACACAAGCCTCCATGACATTTCTAGTAGTGTCTGTACGTCACACAGGCACTTACACACAAGCCTCCATGACATTTCTAGTTGTGTCTGTACGTCACACAGGCACTTACACACAAGCCTCCATGACATTTCTAGTTGTGTCTGTACGTCACACAGGCACTTACACACAAGCCTCCATGACATTTCTAGTTGTGTCTGTACGTCACACAGGCACTGACACACATTTTCTCTTATAACCTGCAATTCTGAACAACTATGATTAGCTAAAGAGATAAAATGGAACCTTGGAGCTAATATTAGACAAATTTACATTAACATACCTGATTCCTGACACACATTTTCTCTAATAACCTGCAATTCTGAACAACTGTGTTTAGCTAAAGTGATAAAATGGAACCTTGGAGCTAATATTAGACAAATTTACATTAACACAATCACAGCTTAGTGAAAAATACATGTATGGAATTCACTCGTAGATTTGCAGCATTGTACATGAAACAGCATATGAAATATTTATCACAACATATAAAATACTTGGGTGAAATCCACTGAGAATGATGAAATGATAAAGTATATAAACAGTTTATAAACATGGCAACAGAGGTGTATATGGTCCTGTCACAGTGTGAATCAGTGATACTGGACAAAGTGATTGCAGGTACCAAAGTACTTGTCAACTGACATTGTATGCCAACTGCAGATATAAAAAAACTGGACAGGTCACATTCACACACATTTTTTTTCAATCTCTTCTTCTTCATGTTCACCAGCTGAAAACTCCAGCAGAAAGTTCTGGTTGTTCATCCACTTCTGGACTGTGGTCTTGTTCCAGAACTTGAATTTTGCATGCTTATCTGTTTACAGATCTGGCTTATTTGTATAGTTTCCCCTCTCTCAGGCAGAGAGACTCCAGTTTAGAAGGAAACAACTCTAATTAGTCAACTTTTACAATAAGACCCTGGAACCCATTTAGGAAATTCTCAAAGTTAATTCTACAACATGCCAGCATTGCATAAAAGATGAATGGAACAATTCTGGATAAAACTGGCACGGTGACATACTAAAAACATTTCCCATTATTTTAATGACAGCAGATACAGGGCTTTATATGCAATGAATGTATAACAGATTTTTCATTCAGAAATATTAAAAGCTCAGATTTCCTTTTCTTTTTCAGACATACAATATCACTCAGCTTTATACATCAGACATTAAGTTATGGCTAATATGCAAATGTCTGCATCATTTATGGATAAAAATAAAAGACAGAAATATTAACAACATCTAGCGGGATGGTAAATGTTACATGAACCATGTATCTGGTAAATATGTGGAGTAAATGAGCATGCAGGTGATTGCTGACAGAGTTCACTCCGAGTCTGATGAAATGCTGCCGTTGTGAGTCAACACTTGCACTGTGTTTGCAGGCTGTCTTGTGTTGCTGGGATTGAATGGAAGGCTATCTGACCTTGGAGGGGGTACAACTGTCCGACCTGTAATCATGCAATGAAAACCGATTATTCCTTTCAATCAGATCAAATGGTAAACTGTATTTGAAGGTTATGAGAGGAATGAATTGAGACACTGATACCATTTTTCGATGAGTGTTATACGTAACTGACTCAGATTTACTACTTTTAATCACCATCACATTTGTGCTGATAAGCATGGCTGTCCTGCTTTGCTATACACTATAATCACCAGTATTATGGATCAGCTCTGTGTTCTTGTCTTGCTCCCATTTATATGGCTAAGCCATCCAGGTATTTATGTTTCTCCCTTTCCTTTGCTCTCTTTCCATCAATCTTACCAGTTGTTATGAAGTTCTGGAGTCCAATCCTTCCCAAAATATGTCTGACAAAAAAAAAAAAAAAAGACACTGTCTATTTGAACAAAGAAGACACAAACAACAGACTGGACAACTGGCATATTTCACTGTTTATCTCATCAGGTATGTGATTATTATTGTAGCATGTACCTGACTAGATACTGCAAAATATGCCAGACAATAAATTGTGCATCTATTGTTTGTGTCTTCTTTATGCAAATTTACAACATGGATGCATTGCCTAATTTTTCTAATCAGTTTACACCTTTGTCTATTTTAAGGAGGACTGTGCCGTTTTTTTTTAATCATCTAACCATATTATCTGCAATCTTCTGAAAAACTGCATCATTGTGAGTACATGGGTTTTAATGCCTGCAATTAACGATAAACAGGTGGTCAACAACAATATATATATCTATATCTTCATGTTTATCAGCTGAAAATTCTGGCAGAAAGTTCTGGTTGTTTGTCCACTTCTGGACTTTAGACCTGTTCCAGATCTGAAGTTCTGCTTGAACATCTATTGTACAGATCTGGCTTATTTGTGAAAAAGACTAATGATTCCTCACTTCTCTGGCAGATGCACTCTGGATCCAAAGAAAAGACTCCTAAATAATCAACTATTATGACACACTTGTTAGGGTGGGTGTGTGCGCACACAGACACGCACGCACCCACCCATGCATGCATCCACACACACATGCACGCACGCACCCACCCATGTACGCACACTCACACACAATCATAATTTTGATACGTCACTATATGTAACCAGCCCAGAGCCCCATTCTGTTCTATCCTGTGCCGTCCTCTCAGTATCACAGATGGAATCGTCCAGCACCTGAGGCCTCTCTCTACATTGTTTCTTCTAGGTTTTCTCCTGGACATTCTCATTTCTAATGTCCATTTGTTTCCCATTTTAGTGCCTGTTTGGTGATTCTATGACCGTTTCTCCTCCTGATGTGCCCGATTTTTTGCCTCTTTTTTTTTTGCATAACTGATGATATAGGTTATTGTGTGGACAATTTTTTTATTATCTTTTCTGACTTTATCCCATTTAATGTTCATCAATTTTCTTAGGTGTATACACACATACGCCCACATGCATGCACACCCCCACACACATATGCATGCATGCACACAAGCACATGCACACACATACATATATGTGCACTTTTTTCTGTCTTTCCAGAAGAAAGTATTATACTGTGCTTACTGGGCTGCTCTAATGTGGAGAGAGACAAAACTAGAAAAGTAATTTCAGTCACAAACTTACTGGGCTGCTCTAATGTGGAGAGAGACAAAACTAGAAAAGTAATTTCAGTCACAAACTTACTGGGCTGCTCTAATGTGGAGATAGACAAAAACTAGATAGGTAATTTCAGTCACAAACTTACTGGGCTGCTCTAATGTGGGGAGAGACAAAACTAGGCAGGTAATTTCAATCACAAACTTACTGGGCTGCTCTAATGTAGAGAGAGCCAAAAACTAGATAGGTAATTTCAGTCACAAACTTACTGGGCTTCTCTAATGTGGAGAGAGACAAAAACTAGATAAGTAATTTCAGTCACAAACTTACTGGGCTGCTCTAATGTGGAGAGAGGCAAAAACTAGATAAGTAATTTCAGTCACAAACTTACTGGGCTGCTCTAATGTGGGGAGAGACAAAACTAGGCAGGTAATTTCAATCACAAACTTACTGGGCTGCTCTAATGTGGAGAGAGACAAAAACTAGATAGGTAATTTCAGTCACAAACTTACTGGGCTGCTCTAATGTGGAGAGAGACAAAAACTTGGTAGGTAATTTCAATCACAAACTTACTGGGTTGGTGTAATGCAGACAGAGTAACATCTGGTGGGTTTATAATTATATGAGACTGAAGTCCTTTTATTCTCAGATCGGGACTGTGGTCTCTTTCTGATGCTTGCTCTGAAATATTACCAAAACTATTAGGATAGCATTTTACCAGCAAGTTTTCTTTACAAACATGGCTATTAACATATTAAACACATTGAACAGATATAATTTTTCAGTTATCAGTTTTCATAGTTATTGCATCTTCTGGTAGCAATGTGTTTTTCTGCTGTATGGGGTTTTCTGTATTCAAATACAAGCTCATGAACAGTTTGTTATAAGTTACCATACACTGATCCACATCTGAACACATCTGCTCAAAAGTGAATTATTTCATACAAAGTAATAGGTGGAAAGGCAGCATTCCTTTAACTCACAAGTGCTGACTGGCTTTCAGCCATTGTCTGTCTCTAAATAAAAAAGGTGGCAGATACAAATCCCTCACCGAAAGAAAGGAATCTGAAGCTATGCTCCAACTACCATACCATCGCATTAATAAGTCATACTAGTAAAATCTTCTTAAAATCATGGTTTAAAAATTAAAAATTACCTTCATCAACACCATGATTGCCAAGGCGTTCTCTTTCTTTTTCCTTTTTCATCTTTTCAAGCTGTTCCATTGCCAGCTCTGTAGTATTATAAATCAAGTTTGAATTTCCTTAACTCACCATGAATGTCATAAATACAAAACTATTCATTTTTACCTAAATTCAATCATTATATGTGGCAACATATTTATCATTAATAAAGTCAAAGTCACTACATGATATTTAGTAGCAGATCACTTTGTGAATTATTTTTCTTTTCAGTGTTAACTGGCTGTAAAACCCTGTTGAAAGTTCTGTTTTTTTCGTCCACTTCTAGACGCTAGTCCTATTCCAGAACTTGAGTTTTGTGTGCACGTCCATTTCATAAATCTGGCTTGTTTGTATGCAGACTGTTGGTTACTTGTCTCCTAGGCAGACGCACTCGGACTTTGAAAGAAACATCCCTAAATAGTCACTGACAAGATACTGCAAAATATTCCAGGCAATACATTGTGCAATCTATTGTTTGAGTCTTCTTTAGGCAAATGCTTATTAGAGGGCGGTGGGTTATACACCGCCTGCCCCCACACAACATGGGGCCCCAGAAACCACATGATGAACTTTGCACTGATTTCAGCAATGTTTGAGCATGAAACCATTTAGGAAGCAATGATAAACTAGTAAAGGAAAAAGACTGCCTAGCAAAACCACAATCAGGCAACAAATGTTGAGGTTGAAATGTGATGACCTGCAAAGAATATGCAACTAACTTTGTAAATAATCATGCACCAAATTTCTGATGATTATTCAGTTAATTAAAGAAAGATAAAACATTGTTACCATTGTCATCACTGCCCAATTAATTTGAAGACTAACCTTCATTAAAAATTATATGAAAATCATAGTTGTACATATCTCATACCTTCAAGACATTTCTTCTTTTGTTTTTTGCTTTCAATGTTAAAAAATTCAGTTGGCACAAAATGTGCTTGACAGCAAGGCTGCAATAGCTGCATCTTTTGGCCCAATACATATGTGATTTGTGATAAATCCTTAATTAGTCAGATTGTAGGACATGCTTGTCAGGGAGGGATGGCAATAAGTTTGTCCCCCCCCCCTCTCCCCCCCCCCCCCCCCCCCCAAGAGGAGCCTCAAACCAACATAGGTATTTGAAGTGTCTAATGCAACACTAGCAAGCATGGATTCTAATCTACCGTAAGATACAAGATGTATCTTTAGGAAAGGGATCTCTATGGCAAAGTGGTTATTCTGTTTGCCTCATGTTCTGAAAGTCATGGGTTCTGTTTTGAATATAAATATGCCTTATAGTCAGGGAAATATGGTAAGTGCGAATACAAATTGCTGTCATAACCATTTTGGAAGAGACTGCTGAAGAAAGACAGAAATAGTAGTTGTAAAACACAATACAATGTACAAAGCGCTGTTATAAGGATGAACACAAGAGAACAATAAACAGTCAATGTTCATTAAGTCCGAAGAAACCAAGATCAGTGATGAAATATGGAGAGAAAAAAAACAGTCAATAGTGCTGAACCTACAAAATGCTGAACCTACAAAATGCTGAACCTACAAAATGTGCTGAACCTACAAAATGCTGAACCTACAAAATGTGCTGAACCTACAAAATGTGCTGAACCTAAAAAATGTGCTGAACCTAAAAAATGTGCTGAACCTAAAAAATGTGCTGAACCTACAAAATGTGCTGAACCTACAAAATGTGCTGGACCTATAAAATGTGCTGGACCTATAAAATGTGCTGGACCTATAAAATGTGCTGAACCTAAAAAATGTGCTGAACCTACAAAATGTGCTAGACCTATAAAATGTGCTGGACCTATAAAATGTGCTGAACCTATAAAATGTGCTGGACCTATAAAATGTGCTGAACCTAAAAAATGTGCTGGACCTATAAAATGTGCTGAACCTATAAAACGTGCTGAACCTATAAAATGTGCTGGACCTATAAAATGTGCTGAACCTAAAAAATGTGCTGGACCTATAAAATGTGCTGAACCTATAAAATGTGCTGGACCTATAAAATGTTCTGAACCTAAAAAATGTGCTGAACCTATAAAATGTGCTGAACCTACAAAATGTGCTGAACCTATAAGATATACTAAAACTGACCATTACTTACCAACAGCTTTGCTTTTTGGAACTTGACTTTCCCATCTCTGACCCATATCGAAGTCATCATCATCATCATCTGAGGAATGACTTGAAGCCAGTTCCAGGCTATGTCTGTCTATGCTGGCATCACTATCAGAATCAGAATCATTTCCATCCTTATCCAGTCCACCAGGTTCTAGAAAGAAATAACTGAATAAGTAGCACCATAAATAATATCAATACTACCCGTTTCAACCTTGGGTTATAAGTGGAATGTATAGACATTCTAAATAATAGATATTTCTATTTTTCTGACACTTTTGCTTATTTATTTCATTTTGAAAAGATTAAATAAACATGTCCTTTAAACAACTGTCATATCATATTGTGCTATGCATCTGATGAGATATAATTATAGCTTTTCACCGAATGACTATAAATACTAGTAATTTTCTTTGCAGTACTGATCCCTGTTTGACATTATGTATTCTTGTAATGTACTGCTTAATCTTACTTCAATTCTCTGAGCTTAATACTTACTTCATACTTTTTGTTTTTAAACAGTTATAGGCATACTGCAGGGGTCAAATATTCAACCAGTGGATTCTTTTTTGGAGTTCACATTCTTGCACTCCAGTAAATAATATTCAATATTCTTCTGACATTCTGCAGGGTTGCCTTCTCAAATAGTAATAAAAGACACATAGGAAGTTACTATAAACTCAGTATTTTTTTTAACAGTAGAGAGTTTTCAGTTCGTTTGTTACTTGATTTGTTCTAGAAGTATTTAACGATTTGCATGCATCCTCCTTTGAAACTTTGATTCCATTTCAGCAACAACAACAACAAAAAAAGGGAAAATTACAGCTGATTTCAACAGCTGTCACAAGTTTTATTCTTGTCAATTCAATATGAGCAGTATTGAAAAGCATTCTTTTCTTTTATCAAATGTGCACAAACGTAGAAAAAATGAATAAATTCAGATTCTCAAATTATATATCAATGCCTTAGCATAAATCTCCACCGTAGATATTCACACATCTTCAATGTATTCTCCTAAACTCAGGCTTCCAAAATTTATGCTGTAAGCAGATCCTTGCGAATTTGGAGGTGTACAGGTCTGATGATTAATGGAGATATTTTCTCAACCAGCTATGATTGCCACATTTTATTATATGTGCCTACATGAGTGGCTAGTTGAGTGGCTAGGAGTGGTTAGAAAAGTGGTTAGATGAGTGGCTAGATGAGTGGTTAGATGGGTGGTCAGATGAGTGGTTAGACAAGTGGCTAGATGAGTGGTTAGATGAGTGGCTAGTTGAGCGGTCAGACGAGTGGTTAGATGAGTGGCTAAATGAGTGGTTAGATAAGTGGCTAAATAAGTGGATAGATGAGTGGTTAGAACACAACAGAAGTTGTATTCCTCGGTAAGGTGATGGAGACTTTTTTCTGTCCCTACAAAAATAAAAATGCTAAGCTGCACAGTTCACAGTGACAGCACTAGTCATACTGCTCTAAAACTCCTGTGCTCTAGAACAACACCCCCCCCCCCCTCCCCTCATCTCTTTTCCTTACACCCCCAGCCCCTAAAATGTGGTAGGTACAGACAGTAAAGACAGGCAGCTGTGCCCTACGTAGACTGAGCATGTTTGCCTCAAGCTGCTTCATACCTTCTTTAATATTTTCTTGAAATGGTGATTCAAAACCATAAGGTATATTGCGGGCTGGGCCGGTAGACGTGGAACTACTTGTGCTCTGCAGGTACTTGTCCCCTTTGCCTGGACAACTGTTTTTACTTGACTCGGATGTGGTTGAGGTAGTGGAGATTCCAACACTGTGGACCCTTACTCCTCCTCTCTCACTTGCAGAGTCATGGTGATATGCAAGAGCTGAACGCTGGTGGGAAAACAGAAATGTGCACACAACAAACTTTTAAAATCCCATCTACAAAGCTTAAAACTACATAGGTTGTCTAGAAAGACTAGGAGAGTGCAGATAGGTAATATTAGAAGAAAAAAAAACAAGTGACATATTTTGGCTTCATAAAGCATTATACACTTATAAAAACCCTACTTGATGGAGCAGTTGAAGGCAGGTAAGCAGAGGTATACAGTGTTATACTTGGGAAGACAGATCCACTGCAGCCAACTGTCATTGTGGAGACAGAAACTATGTGATTACCTAAACTTAAGAGGGCGATCTAACAATATGTCTAAATAAGCACGTTACTAATAAAGAAACAGCAGTGGACTTGTTGATAATATGAACACAGCAAACATGAAAACTGCCGATATTAGGGTGGACAGTGGAAACAAATAACAGTGACACAGAATCTACCATGCATTTCATAAGAGACAGGCCACATCATTGTGTAAATAATGTTATCTGTAAAATCCAGCTAATAATGCACAAGAATACAAAAGATTTTTTGTCAGCTGGTTGAGGTCTTATCTGCCTTTGGGAGATTAAAGGCAAAAAAATAACAAGAATAAACACAAATATGTAAACTGTCGGTGGGAGGGGGTTAGACCCACTGCTATCTTAACAAGCATATTATAAAAGTTGACTCAGTAAGGGTGTTTCCTTTGATGCTGCAGAGCATCCATCTGAGAGGTAAGGAACCAACAGTCTGCACACAAATAAGCCAGGTCTATAAAACAGATGTGCATGTAAAACTCCAGTTCTTGACCAAGACTCAAGTCCAGAAGTGGATGAAAACCAAATAATTTTCATGAGATGCAGAGTAATAATCTGATATCCAGGAAGATGAAAAGAAAACATACTACACCTGCATTGTTTTTGTTCACTGTCAAACACCACACTGTCATCTATTTGAACTAGAATAGGCATCAGAGGATGAGGATGATTAGTCCTACCTGAGCCTGGCAATGTCTCTTGTAACAACTTATATTTTCATATGGCATGCCTCTGTGTGCCTCTCAAAGCCCAACCCCACATCCATCTTATGAAAGGTGGTGAAGGGGGACAATGTAAGGGATTGCTACAATTAAGGGAAGTATGGTTTCACCATGGAGCACAACTAAAAGAGATGAAGGTTTATTACAGGTTTTTAAAAACAGAGTATTATGACGAATCTTTAGACCAACCAAAGATGTAAATGCGGGCAATAGAGAGCGAGAAGCAACAATGAAATTCATAGTCTGTTTAAATCAACTGGGTCACTGGCATCATGAGAGTAATAGGTTGAAATGGTTGGTGCATATTGAGAGAATGTCAGATGACAGAGAGGTAAAAACTGTATACACAAAGGAGCTGACTGGTCCTTGACCATGATGCAGACCAAAAAGACTATGGAGAGATAATGTCCAGAGAGATCTGCAAACACTTGGTGTTACCAACTGGAAAGAGAAGGCCAAACAGAGAGATGGGTGGAGGCGGGTGATATCTGCAGCAATGAATCTCAAGGGCTTGGAATACTGAAGAAGAAGAAGATGGTGTCGTCTTGTTCAATGGGACTGCTCTGGAAGCATGAAGGACATTCTGGGTCACCCCAAAATATCCAATGGGCTTGACCAATAGGGCTCTGGTGAATTTGTGACAGGTGTAGCAAGTCAACAATGGATTTATTATCGCTAAAAAAAATACTATAAGATATCTTCTTCTTCTGCCTGTATACCGGCTCTAATGCCTGGCGGAAAGTTTTGATTATTCACTCACTTCTGAACTTCAGTCTTGTTACAGAACTTGAGATTTGTGTGCACATCCATTTTACAGATCTAGCTTATCTGCATACAGACTATTGGTTCCTCACTTCTCAACCAGATACACTCTGAATTTGAAGGAAGCAACCCTAATTAGTTAACTTGTTTGACATGCTTGTTAGGACGGCAGTAGCTCTATTTTTGTTCCCGCAGCAATGGGGTCTGGAATCCACATAGGGACTTGAGACAAAAATGAATAGGAAGACAACATCAGAGAAACACTACAAGAATATAAAGTGTCAAGGTGGCCATAAGAGAAAGAAACAGAAATGTACAGCTCCCCTGACATCCAAAGTGGTAAAAGAGGAAGTAAAGAAGAAGAAAATGCCTCCGTGTGACTAACTTGATTCTTAACTGTTCCAAAGCCACTCATGTTCTGACTTAGCTAAGCAGAGACATCAGCAACTATCCTCTCTAAATGTTAAAGTCAGTATTATTACAGCGCTTCATGACTTTCAGAGTGTCTTGCACTGTCTTTTCAGCTTACAGTGAGCCAGATTTTTCAATAAAATATTCTCACCTCAAGCTACCCAGTTCAAACCTAAACATAATTACTGGTCGCTATGATCAGATATTTTTATATTTTATACAAACAAATGTGAACCAATGTACAAAAATACACATCACAAAAATCAAAAATCCCTTACCGAATGGAATGAGCTCCTAATCCCTGCTTTGTTTTCATCAAATTCTACCTTCTTTCCTCTCAGTCTGTAGTAGCATCTCTTGATGCACCAACGAACCTGTTATTGTAAAACGTGTTAAAAATGGGGCACCTAAATTACTTTTTTTTTTTTTACAGACTTGAGTTAGAAGAAGAACGGAGCATTTATGGGTTACTACTTGTGTGCCATGATGTTGATCTGTTATTCAGACCTCAAACCTGTGTCTGACATTTTCTTGATTTTGCAATATTTTCCTTTTGCACCTAATTTGTAAATGTTATTTTTATGGATGCAGGGTTGAGCATGGGGTCAGCTCCCTAGCCCTGTATAACAATTCTGCTATAAATATTTGTAGAAAACAAAACTCATTCTGTATGTTAACCAGCCAATTGGTGTGTGGTGCACTGAGTGCATTTAGACAGTTTCAGATGAAAGCTGCTCTGCAGAAGTCAGTGGTCTTAAATGGAAACCGCTTAGCTCAAACACACACACACTACGACTGGTTTTTGGAACATTCAAACTACAGTCCAAATCAACCCAGGTAGAAAAAATATGAAAAACTAAATGTTGGACATATTGGGTTTCAAGGAGGTAAGATGGTCTGCAGCAGACATAAGAGTGGTTAGTGTGATAACCCTTAAATACTTAGGAAGAAGTGATGGAAAATACATGAAAGGAATAGCATTAAGATCACACCCAGAGTTGCAAAGTACTTGTCAAAGCGTAAATCTACATTATGTCAACTAATCAGATATCTAAAAAGTCATCCTAAGACAAAGATGATTTAGGAATTCATCCATGATAGGAAAACCTTGGGAAAAGACTGCTAGTCCAGTGTGTATAAACATGTTACTAATAAAGAAATAGCAGTGGACTTGATAATATGAACACAGCAAACATGAATACTGGCAATATGTTATCAGGGTGGACAAGGGTGGATTACTCAAGAGGATGAGTGAGGATTTAAAGATCTGAAAATAAAAGAAATTAACCAACATGAATGTGAATACAAGAGATGAAAGACACCATGGGCAGTAAAATTGGGTTAGCATGAAAAGTGATACAGATTAAGTCATTCCAGTGGGATGGGAATAGCCTCCCAAAGACCTGTTTCCTGAAGAGGAAACTATAGTCACAGCAAAAGGCAAACATTACCATTTTCACAT
This sequence comes from Candidula unifasciata, assembly GCA_905116865.2. Lineage (NCBI taxonomy): Eukaryota > Metazoa > Mollusca > Gastropoda > Stylommatophora > Geomitridae > Candidula > Candidula unifasciata. The sequence goes on along the minus strand of CAJHNH020000956.1, from coordinate 1,201,835 downwards.
TAGACATAAAGTGAACATAACAATTCAACTCACAAGATATTAGAAACAGAATTGAAGAAAAAACCCAAACCCTTTCACTCCGCAAATACTATTTAAAAATGGACCATGAACCTATGGAATTTCCCAAAACTCTTTAAAAAAAATTTTTTTAATTTAAACATGAGAAACAAATAAATGATTTATTTGTCCATATTTTTAAACAATTTTTGTTTTCAAATATACAAAGATACATAAAGGCAGTAATCAAACAAAGTGAGAGTGAAGTGTTAAATGGAATGCATTCCCCAGGGTCTAAAACTGATTGGTATTGGGTGACTCATGCTGAGACCTCAATCACTGAGGCTTACGGTAAAATTTTCACAGGTTCACTGGCAGAAGATCAATTCTTCTTCTTCTTCTTCCTGTTCACCAGCTGTACACTCTGTCGCAAAGTTCTGGTTGTTCATCCACTTCTGAACTGCAGTCCTGCTCCAGAACCTGAGTGTTATGTGTGCATCAGTTTTACAGATTTGATTCACTTGAATGCAGACTGTTGGTTCCTTGCCTCTCAGGCAGACAGACTCTGACTTTAAAGGAAGCTCCTGAGTTAGTCGACTCTTACGACATGCTTTTGGGTAGGCAGTGGGTCGATTCTTGTTTGCCCCACAATGGGGCGCCGGAACCCATGGGGGAAGAAGATCAATTAAAATCTACACTTCTGAGATTATGTACAATCAATAATATCATTCAAAAATATTTAACAAGCAAAGTTAGACAGTAGAAGGCATGACAGCTAAATATTTTAAAATATATCTACTCATAAATTCATACCTTTTTGTTAAAAACAATGTACACTGAAAATATGAAGATGCCCTCTATGAATATTAACACAGCATGAATATAATGTAGGGCCAAAATTCCAAAGTTGACAGACAGAAGGCCTATCACCCAGGTGGCACTCAGAAGAGACAACAGGAAAATGGCAGCTACAAGTCCAAACCTGCAAAGACGTAATATCATTTTTAGCATCTTCATTAACACTTTCAAAAATGATATATTATATTGCATAATTAAAGTGATATAGTTACAATCAAATAGGGACTTGACCTACCAAGAGACTAAGACATTAAATACAATCTAGTATTTAACAAAATGGCTGGATGCACACATACAATTCTCTCCTCAAGACTCGCTTCATCATCTCTCCAGAGTATTATATTCAGACTGGGGACTGGGCACAACAGACTTCGTCAACATATGTTTAAACTTGTCGATGTAGGAAACACACAGACGTGGCCCTGTAGCATGGCACCAGAAAATGTGCTACAACACTGTCAACTGTATGCTGCCAGCAAAGATGCAACCTGGTCTGTTTCAACCGCAAAGCAGACAAAACTGTATGGTACATGAGAGGATATTAAAAACTCAAACCTGACTGTGCTGACATCTGCAACAGGGATCTTTTCTGCACAACTAGTTTTTGCAGCCAATAGAAAAGTGAATATGTTTATCTGTTGATAGAAACAAATATTCTTTTTTTATACACATTTGTCTTATGATAATAGTAAAAAAAAATTTTTTTAACTGTCACAATATTTTATCTAATCAGTTATCTCATGTAACAGTTAAGATAATAATCTCCTTCAATGGTTTATTAATGAAATGATAAAATCAGAAGAAGAAAAAATTTGAATAATGGCAACAACAGATTTTATTCAAAAATAATAGGTAAAATGGTTCTGCCATCTGAGTGGGATACTAAAAGACAGTATAACACAACAAGCAAAAATTACATACCAAGGGGACATTAAAAGAGAGGTAAAAAGTAAAGTAAAGGACCCTTGTCCATGCCTTCAGGTGTACTGGGCATACAGGGCTGGACCTATATTTGATAGACCAATCAGCATTTGGTGGTGGGTGATGTGGTCAACATCAAGTCGGCTGCATTTGCTTCCCAGGACTCCACCTGGTACCCATTCAAGTCTGGGTCGACCTGGGAGCCAAGGCCCTTTTTGAAAATGGTCCAGTACTGTCAGGACCCAAAACCACAACCTTCCGATTCGTAGGCAAGCATCTAGTCGTTTCACCAAGGCGGCTTCCTTTAAAGAGAGGTAAATCCTCAAAATTATGGACAGAGGGAATAAACAGCCTCTATAAACTTGTATATAAGAAGCATACAAACTGGGACTCTCACACTGTTTATACTTCATCTCAACACCATAAAGTAAAGCAGGAACAAGATGACTGATATGAAAAGAGATCTGTATCTGTACTTTGGTCTTTATTAAGATATCCAAGCATAACTATGAGTGCAAAGAGACAGATTATTGACAGCATATTCATTCCAACATTAAGCTACCAGTGCCAAACATGGACACTATCTAAAGCCCATATATGCAAAATCACCACTTGCGAGATGAGATGCCTAAGAAAAGCAGCCAAACTAACCATCCAAGATCTAGTGAATAATGAAACTATCAGGCAAATTGTAGGAACAGAAAACGCTAAACTGATACTAAACAAACTTAATGAGACACAACAGTCCACATCGGTATGACAGTTAACTGAAAACTAAATCCATCATCTAAAAAAATGAAAAAATAAAAAAAAAAGCGAACCAGAAGCTGATGAAGAAACAGGAAGCATTTTGCAGTTTAAAGTGCCACCTTAATTTTATTTACACCCTAAACTTATAAAAACTACACAAAATACGCTGGATCAGTTAATTATAAATCTCCTCTGATGTGCCTCCTTTTTGGTGTGCTAGAGGGCCTTGTGAGTTCTAATGACCCCAAGAGCTACAGACCAATGGTAGCTTAGCTCCTTGTAGGGTTCCCATGCCTTATGGATCAAGGGATAGGGACCAGATGAAGAGAGCCTGCTGTCTTGCAGGTAGATTAGGAATAGTCCAAGGCTTTGTAAAGCAAACATGAAACAAGCGCTTGTCAAAATGAGATGTTTAAAACCAGAGACTTGATGAAACAATGCGACAAACTTCTTTCATGATGATTTTATTGGAAGTAAAAGCAAAGTAACTCTTTCTGTCTAAAGAAATGCACCACATGCAATAAGCTTGGTAGTCAATTCTTATTACTTCTTTTCAATGCCAATATATGTTTTTCAAATCTTTGGTGCATCGGCTATTTGGTGCTAGACGTATATATTTATAGACCAGTCAACCTCAGTGAGTAATATGGTAAACATCATGCAAGGATTTTATTGGAAATATAATTTTATTAAAAAAAAACATACCACAATAATCAATGCTACTGGTCCAGCGAAGCTCCATATAAAAGATTCTGATGTTGACAGCCAGCAACTAAAAATAAAATAAGAATGAACATGTAAATACTGAGTTGATCAGCTATTTGTTTAGTCACTAAAGAGATCAAAGTTTAAATTAGCTCAGTCACAAAGGTTCTAGTCAACTGCATTTTGCACTTGATTTATAAATTCTCATCTGCTTGGTTTAAGAATTGTCAATATTTGTAGATATCATAACAAGGACTGTCTTATACCAGTGTGTTGTCTGGTTTCCACAATATGAGAGAGAGATATAATTTGTGTGTATGTGAGTGAGAAAGAGAGTGAGAGAGAGTGATGCAGTGAGTGAGTGAGTGAGGTGAGTGAGTGAGGTGAGTGAGTGAGGTGAGTGAGTGAGTGAGGTGAGGTGAGTGAGGTGAGGTGAGGTGAGTGAGGTGAGTGAGTGAGTGAGTGAGTGAGTGAGTGAGTGAGTGAGTGAGTGAGTGAGTGAGTGAGTGAGTGAGTGAGTGAGTGAGTGAGTGAGTGAGTGAGTGAGTGAGTGAGTGAGTGAGTGAATGTAATGCAGTTTGGGAGCGAGTGTCTGAAAGAGGGAGAGAGGGAGAAAGAGCAATGCAGTGTGTGAGTGTGTGTAAGAAATAGCCACAGTGTACCAGTGAGAGAGAAAGAATAAAAAAGTGTGTGGTGTAACAGTGAATTGTGGGAGTTGTGGTGTGAAACTGTGCAAAAAAGAAAGAGAAATACAGGTTAGTGACAAAGACAACAATGAAACATAAACAAATGCATTGCCTGCATTGTTTTTGTATTAACATTTTAAGTGAATAGCAGATGTCACTCTTCCCCTGCTTGTAGTTAAATATAGCAACAGTCAAGTCAAGAACCCTTTCAACCCAGTGATGCATTGTGTATATGATACGAGACTCATATTTTTTTTAGACCAATCAGCACTTGATGGATGATATGGTCATCAACACACTGGCCATCTTTACTTCACAGGACATTAAATGTCCCAATTTAAGCTGAGGTGACCTGATGCAAAATTGCTGAACAGGCATCTTAGTTTAAATATCTGACAACTGCATTTACCGAGGGTGGCAAAAACTGAAGAAATTAAAAACCGAAGCAGAAGAGCCAACCAAGTATTGGGACAGCTGCCCCCCCCCCCCCCCCCCCCCCCCCCCCACACACAGCATAAAATAGTCCCAATCAGCACAAAGAAACATCTCACACAATGTATATTCATACCTACCCTATGCTATCAGTGCCAGACATGGTCACTCACAACAAAACATGTTAGTAACCATGGAAATAAGATGTTTAAGAAGGGCTGCATGATTGACCAGAAGAGACAAATAAGGAATAAAGTCATGAGAGAAAAGGCTGGCACAGAACCAATCGCAAATCATCTATAAAGGCAGCAAACAAAAAATGGTTTGCCCAGTTAGAAAGAAAGCCTTGCGATGGCATACCATACCATACAAGGCATACACCAAAAGAGGAGAGAGACGCAGAGCACGAGAGACCAAGAAAGAGATGCAAAGATGACATCAGAAAAACTCTACAACAGCATGATGTTTCTAGGGTGGAGGTGGCCAGAAGAGCATGAAGCAGAACCTTTTATCTCCCTCCGCACCCGGAGCGGTAAAAGAGAGAGTAAAGAAGAAAATTCGAATAATTTAAAAAAAAATGTTTACAAAAATATAAAACTTACAAGCTGGCATTTCCATAGGCGCTGGTATATAATCCCACTGCAAGACCAACTATTATGCCAGGTATAACTGAAATGGATAAGGTGAAGAGTAACTCAGTGAACATGGATAAGTCAATATAAAAAGTAACTTATTAAAGACATAAAAGTCTACATAATGAGTGACTCAATTAACATGGATAAGTTATAAAGGATCAAGGAATATGGCTAATTCAAAACAGAGTAACTCAGTAAATATGGAGAAGTCAATTTAAAAAGTCACTAATTAAAAACAGCAAAATCAATACAAAGAGTCTTCTTCTTGTCTCTGCTCCTTGAATGCCTCACGGCGTCAGGGCAGGAAGAGATCTATGGAACAGGCCCTTCTGATTGCTTCATATAAAGTACTTTTCAGTGTCTCTGATATTTCTGTGGTCCATATTCTGCGTGGTCGACCTCTGGTTCTGTTACCCGTGTATCTGTACAGCAGTGCTCTCAGTGGTGCCATGTCTGATGCCAGTCTTGTTAAATGGCCAAACCATTTGATTTGTTGTCTACCTATAAAATTCAGAATTGGTTCTGTGCCGTCTCTCCTCCTGATATCATTGTTCCTAAGTTAATCTTACCTCATTACACCTAGCATAGTAAGTAAAAAATGTAAGTTGGTGAATATGGATAAGTCAGGATAAAGGGTAACTCAGTGAATATGAATAAGTCAATATAAAGAGTAACTCCTTGAACATGAATAAGTCAATATAAAGAGTAACTCAGTGAATATAGATAAGTCAATAGAAAGATAACTCCTTGAACATGAATAAGTCAATATAAAGAGTAACTCAGTGAATATAGATAAGTCAATAGAAACAGCAACTCCTTGTACATAAATAAGTCAATATAAAGAGTAACTCAGTGAATATAGAAAAGTCAATAGAAAGATAACTCCTTGAACATGAATAAGTCAATATAAAGAGTAACTCAGTGAATATAGATAAGTCAATAGAAAGATAACTCCTTGAACATGAATAAGTCAATATAAAGAGTAACTCAGTGAATATAGATAAGTCAATAGAAAGAGTAACTCCTTGAACATGAATAAGTCAATATAAAGAGTAACTCAGTGAATATAGATAAGTCAATAGAAAGAATAACTCCATAAAGATGAATAAGTCAATATAAAGAGTAACTCAGTGAATATAGATAAGTCAATAGAAAGAGTAACTCCATAAAGATGAATACGTCAATATAAAGAGTAACTCAGTGAATATGGATAAGTCAATAGAAAGAGTAAATCCTTGAACATGAATAAGTCAATATAAAGAGTAACTCAGTGAATATGGATAAGTCAATAGAAAGAGTAACTCCTTGAACATGAATAAGTCAATATAAAGAGTAACTCAGTGAATATAGATAAGTCAATAGAAAGATAACTCCTTGAACATGAATAAGTCAATATAAAGAGTAACTCAGTGAATATAGATAAGTCAATAGAAAGAGCAACTCCTTGAACATAAATAAGTCAATATAAAGAGTAACTCAGTGAATATAGATAAGTCAATAGAAAGATAACTCCTTGAACATGAATAAGTCAATATAAAGAGTAACTCAGTGAATATAGATAAGTCAATAGAAAGATAACTCCTTGAACATGAATAAGTCAATATAAAGAGTAACTCAGTGAATATAGATAAGTCAATAGAAAGAGTAACTCCTTGAACATGAATAAGTCAATATAAAGAGTAACTCAGTGAATATAGATAAGTCAATAGAAAGAATAACTCCATAAAGATGAATAAGTCAATATAAAGAGTAACTCAGTGAATATAGATAAGTCAATAGAAAGAGTAACTCCATAAAGATGAATACGTCAATATAAAGAGTAACTCAGTGAATATGGATAAGTCAATAGAAAGAGTAAATCCTTGAACATGAATAAGTCAATATAAAGAGTAACTCAGTGAATATAGATAAGTCAATAGAAAGAGTAAATCCTTGAACATGAATAAGTCAATATAAAGAGTAACTCAGTGAATATGGATAAGTCAATAGAAAGATAACTCCATAAAGATGAATAAGTCAATATAAAGAGTAACTCAGTGAATATAGATAAGTCAATAATAAGAGTAAATCCTTGAACATAAATAAGGCAATATAAAGAGTAACCCAGTGAATATAGATAAGTCAATAGAAAGAATAACTCCATAAAGATGAATAAGTCAATATAAAGAGTAACTCAGTGAATATCGATGTCAATAGAAAGAATAATTCCATAAAGATGAATAAGTCAATATAAAGAGTAACTCAGTGAATATGGATAAGTCAATAGAAAGATAACTCCATAAAGATGAATAAGTCAATATAAAGAGTAACTCAGTGAATATAGATAAGTCAATAGAAAGAATAACTCCATAAAGATGAATAAGTCAATATAAAGAGTAACTCAGTGAATATAGATAAGTCAATAGAAAGAATAACTCCATAAAGATGAATAAGTCAATATAAAGAGTAACTCAGTGAATATAGATAAGTCAATAGAAAGAATAACTCCATAAAGATGAATAAGTCAATATAAAGAGTAACTCAGTGAACATGGATAAGTCAAAGTAAACAGGTAACTAAAAAAATAACAACAAAAGTTAGTTGCATATCCTTTACAGGACATTGCAGAACCAACCCTAGCATTTTTTGTGTGTGGCTATAGTGGTTTTTCTAGGCAAATTTACATCCAATAGTTTGCCATTGCATTCTGGACAGTCAGCTTCTCGATACTACTGTCGAAACCAATGCAAGGTGCACAGCCCTCAGTTGGGATCAAACCTGGCACCCCCCCATTACGAAGCGTGTTCGCAATGCCTAAGCTACAGATGCCGACAAAAAAGTAGCAACCAGTATGTAATATAGATAGGTCAATATAAAGAGTAACCTGTGACCAAAGGAAAGTCTATATAAATCAGGAGCCAGTTATTCAACCAAAAATGTTGCCCAGTGCAATTTCGAAGCAAAGACCTTTGAATCAGCAGCCAAGCATTTAGCCACTACGCTGCTACAACCCCTTGAACATGGATAAGCTCAAAAGTGGACAGTTACAGGCAGTAATACTGTACTAGCCAACTTCAGGCTCAAAAGTGTCAGTTACAGGCTGTACTAGCCATGTGGTGCAGGCTCAAAAGTGTCAGTTACAGGCAGTAATACTGTACTAGCCATGTGGTGCTAAAACTTCAGGCTCAAAAGTGTCAGTTACAGGCAGTAATACTGTACTAGCCATGTGGTCCTAAAACTTCAGGCTCAAAAGTGACAGTTACAGGCAGTAATACTGTACTAGCCATGTGGTGCTAAAACTTCAGGCTCAAAAGTGTCAGTTACAGGCAGTAATACTGTACTAGCCATGTGGTGCTAAATCTTCAGGCTCAAAAGTGTCAGTTACATGCAGTAATACTGTACTAGCCATGTGGTGCTAAATCTTCAGGCTCAAAAGTGTCAGTTAAATCTTCACATGCAGTAATACTGTACTAGCCATGTGGTGCTAAATCTTCAGGCTCAAAAGTGTCAGTTACATGCAGTAATACTGTACTAGCCATGTGGTGCTAAATCTTCAGGCTCAAAAGTGTCAGTTACATGCAGTAATGCCGCCGGCTTTGAGTTTTTATTTACTTTTTTTTTGTCTGATTGAAAACACATCTGAAATAATGTCCACAAGTTAAAAAAATTTTTTTTTAAACAAAAGCAAATAAATCCAATTTCTTCTTGTTTTTATTCTTAAAGTCCAAGTCGTATGGGGTGGGTAGTCATGTCTATCTACAACTTTCTGTCTTGCCAACTTTCAATCAACTCTGACACAGAGGATCCTCCATGCCAGGATGTCAGAATGTTCAGCATCTGTTTTCTCTGACTCCCTCTGCCTCTCCTCCCCTCCAACTTTCCTACTGTCACAATGCACTCAAGTTTTCTCCCTCTCATCACACGAACAGAGAATGTAGATTGTCTTTTTCTGATGAGGGCAATCAGTTCTCTCCGTGAATTAGTTCCTTTCAAAACATATTAAATTATCAGCTGTATCCTAATGAATATATATTAGTTAAAGATCCTTATAATGGAGGATGAATGTTTAGTCGATATTAGCATTTGAGGAGTTTTAAGATTTGTTTTTGAGCCAAATGTGTCACTTGAACTGCAATAAGTTCTGTCTTTGTGCAGCTTTTGAATGAAGCCTAAAAAAATGTAACATACCATAACCCAGGAGATAGTAGAACTTCATGGCCCCATAGTTGATTGTCTGCTTCTCTGTAAGCATTCGATAAATGTGCAGCATCTCCACAAACATCCAGGCAAAACAAGCCATATAGAAGTAATGCAGCGATATGGCAATCAGTCGACAGAAAAGCTGTATAAAAAGAAATTTTTAAAACGAACAATGAACATGCTGATATTTTTTCCTAAGGTTAATTTAATGATAAAATGAACAGTTTACCTCTCAGTTCTACAGCTTATTGAAATTTGCACTGGAAGGAATCAGAGGCAAATACATGCACAAACAAGAAGATCAGAAGTTTTTAAACATAAGAATATCATGCAGCTGGGAGCCTTAGTGGTGTAGCAGCTAGACACTTGCCTGTGGATTTGAAGGTTATAGGTTCATTCTACATACCACTGTGTACCACCAGGGAAAGAAAACCCTGACTTTCTCCACCATACGATCAGAATGAGGAGCAACTGGCCAAGCAGTTAAAAACACACAGCTCTTATTCAGGAGACATCAGGTTCAAATCCCTGGAATGGTGATGGATTTTTTTCTGTCGTGGGCAGAAATAAAATCGTAGTCTACACAGTTTGTGGCAACTGCACTATCCATGTGGTCCGAAAACCTCAGGCTCAAAACCCCTCTGTCCTACATCCCCTTTAAAAAGTGGTACAGTTAAAGGATAAAGTCAAAAGGATTGACTTCATTGTATCATGTTTTTGATCCCATGTGACTTGTTCTCTGTTGTAGAATGCTAGCCACCTGCTGAGAATGTATCACAAAGCAAGAACACCTCAGTTCCAGTGACTATCCCTGAGGATCTCCATGAAAACTGCACTCAAGAACCAAGCGACTCAATCGTGAAATGAAGCAAAGACCTTCAGAGTGTGAGGCAAATGGCCAGACCACTTCACCACAGAGACCCTCTAAACAAAAGTTGTAAATACAGACAATAAAGGCAGTTTTACAACAAGAACTTAACCATTAGTCTCACAAACCTCTGGTGAAGTTTTATTAATTCCAATCACATAAGCCAGATCCACAAGGAAGATGGTGAAGATAAGGTTTATGTGAATGCTGTTCCAGTTACACTGCAATCTCCTGAATGTGAAGAGCACGAAGAACGACAGCAGCATCAAAAACAGTGACATGGCTGTCAGGACATACGTAACTGTTTCCATATCAATGATAGGGGGCAGCAGTGTCTGTGAAGAAATAAATATCACATCTGTAATTAACAGCAAAAACAGAAAGATATGATGAAGGTAATCCATTAGTAGACATTACCATTGAAAACAAAAACATCACAGAAAATATTACAAACTTGTTTATTACTAAATGTAAGTATAATAAGAGAGTAAAGAGATTACACAAGTACATGGTTACACAACTGAATTTTTCTGTATTCAAGCTGTATGGTACTGTTACAATGTCCATAGCCTTCTGTCATATTTAATGTAAATTATTTCTTATACATATTTTCTTTCATGCAATGATGGCTAACTCTCCAAAATATTATCTCTTGGTCTCCCTCTCATTCAATTTCCTTTGAACTTTCCCACTGTCATGGCACACTTCAGTCCCCCCCCCCCCCCCTCTCCTCCTCCCCCTTTTTCATACTCTGCTTGGGAGACCTGGGTTCAAATTCTTGGTGAGGCTGTGGATTTTTCTGTTGGGGTCCAAAAAACAAAATCCTAACCAAAATCCTCGATCTCAAAGATCATCTTGTCTATGCTGCAAAAGTGCTGAACACAGGTAATAACGACAGCAGGGCGAGAAGAATGGGGATTCTCTGTTTTCTGATGCAGGTATTTATGAGTTAACTGCTTCCAAGATACCCCAAGTTCATTTTTAACATCTCCATGATGTTATCAATGACACTTTCAACATCTCTGCGATGTTATCTTCATTCTGAAACCATATCTTTAAAACATAATTTGTCACTAAGTGGTTGACTGTCCATAATTCAGTTCCATGCATCAGGTTTGGCCCATAAAGCTCTTAAGATCTCTTTCTCACCTTAATTGAAAAGGATACATGCACAGAAACTTTTAATCCTGTGAAAAGCAACAGCTAAATACAAATACTGATAGTCACTGGAATTTTCAATAATAGCAACAACTGCAGAAGACACTATAAAATGTCCTCCAAGACTGTCCAAAATACAAGATATCAAGGGTAAACTTTTGGCCCAGAGAAAGATTGGTGCAAGTCAGACTTTACGGGTTGCTGAGTTAATTACAAAAGACAGTGAAGTTCATACTAGAGACAACACCGCAGACAGAGATAATCTATTTAAAGCAAACGAAAGAAGAAGAAGAAGAATTTAAAAAGAATGACATCATTTCTTTTCTATTATTAAAGAGTGATTTCTTCAAACAGATGTGTTTTGTAGCAGCAGCAGAATAAAAAGAAAACAACAGAAGAAGAATAAAGAGGAGAATCATAACTGTAACACGTAACCTACGGTTCCATCTGCCACATCAATGATGACAGCGTAAGTTGACATATGGCTGCATTCACAAGTCACGTAGTACTCCTCACAGTGGTCGGACTTGATGCTCACTCTGCAAACAGTATCCTTTATCCTGCAGCCAGAGGTCGTCCATGTACCCGTCCTGGGGGCAAGAAATTTTAAATCAGCTTTTTATTGCAGCTCAACAACAGCAGGATATATCTATGGGCGACACGGCCAGAACAGCAAGAAGCAGAACCTTGACACCAGAAGTGATCAATGAAGAAGTGAAGAAGAAGAAGAAGAAGAATCCACTGTTGAATGAGACATTTCAAACATCAATCTACTGTGGAATGTGTATACATTTAAAGAACATTTCAGTTATTTCTGAAACAGGCGTAGAACTACAGACCGTTTACTAAGGTGAAGGCAAAGATTTGGTGAGAAGATTGTTAAAGTTATCTTTCCTTGAAGTAAGGTTCGACAGGCTGGGAGGGTTGTTGTGATGCGGTGAGCCTAGCTCAAAGGCAAGAGAGAAAGTTAAGGCGATAGTATCATGTATCAATGGTACTTCATGCAGGTCAAGGTGGACACCAGCTAACTACAAGGTAAAAATGGTAACAGTCATGGCTGGTTCTACAGAATGTCATATTTTCGTCTTCTTATGCTTTGCACTCACTGGCTATAAACTTTGACTGCAAGTTCTAGCTGTTGGTCCACTTCTTGGATTTAGTATTTTTCCAGAACTTGAATGTTATGTGCACATCAATTTTACAGATCTGGCTTATTTGTATGCAGACGTAGGTTCCTTGCCTCTCAGACAGATGCACTCTGCCTTCAAAGGAAATGGGTCTACTCCTAAAACATGCTTGTTAGGGATGCAGTTGGTCTTTTCTTGTTTCCCCCATAATGGGAGGAGGGGGAGGGGGATCCACACACGGAGAATGTCACAAAGATTTCTACCTTGCGTCCTTGCTGGACTTGAACTAACTAGGATCTTAAAGCAGATGCAGCCTCGAAGAGAATGCTCAGAATCTATGGCATAGTGTATACATCAATATAACCCCTCCTACCTCTCTCTCCAATCATAGTTACATTATTGAAGAACACCCCAATCCCTGCCAAAATCAAGATGATGAAGGCATGAATATAGAAAGACACAATAAGGGAAATCATCAGCACAAGATACACTCATCAAAACTTAGACCTTCATAAAGTATTTTTTGTTGATGATTCATCAACATGGATTTTAAATTTTTTTTTTTTTTTTAAATTTAAAAATAACCTAAGCTCTCAAGCTCCCACCCTAAATGAGCACCAGGAAATTTCACAGGGAGCTAAAGGCATGTGACTTGATGCAAACTACAGCACTTATTGTGTGCTGAATGCTCTATAAAACTACAGGTCTAGTACCAGATGTCTGATGATTGTCCAAGTGTGAAAAAGGTTCTCAATGCAGTCTCTAATCATAATGCATTTGTAAAATTGTAATATAAAAATTATAAATGCATATTTTTTTGTTATTCCCTAAAAGCATTGCATAGCGTACAGCTGCTACCACACCAACCATAGGAAAGTAAAATGTCACTCACTTGTCATTGGTTGGATTAGGAATCCACCTAGCACAATACATATTGGTCCTGTTGTTTGGCAGCTGTAGCCTCAAAGTCAAGGTTATTGGCTCTCGGATAAATCCTTCGATAATGCTGTCATTGTCAGAGACCACCACTGAAAAGATGGCGCTGTTTACAGTCATTGGACGACTCGTGCGTCTGTAAATAAAACATTTTAGGTCAGCTGTACACTCATGGCATGGCCCATTTGTTAATAAAGATTTAAATATTTAACAAAACAAGGTATCAGGATAGAAATAGTAAGGCAAAAGAAATTATAATGACTGCGAATAAGAAAGATTTAAAGACGGTGAAAATAAAAGGAAATCTTAGAGGGTAACTGCCACAAAGTATTATAAATGCATGCAAATGTAACAACATTATTACAAATAAATCACCAAATCAATCATGTGCCATCTCTACAATAAAAGTCGGCTAAAATGATTTCTTTGTCTCCTCTGCTTGTACACGCTGTGACTGTTGTTTATCCAACTTTTGTTGTTACCGTCTCATCTGCAATCAAAATGTCCCTCCAGTGTGGTTTTTATAAGCTTGTTATGTGTTTTAATGTGGTCAAAATATTTTACTTTTTTCTCATTCCCAGTCTCTTCGGAACTTCTGCATTCAGTTTGTTTTCGTTTTGAAAACCCACATCACACACAAAGATGAAATTCAAAACTATAAGCTTCAAATTATTCAGAAGTATAAAAAGCTCACCTCGTGTAAATGAAGAAATGACAAAATTTTGTTAACAATTTTTAAACACAAAAGTACCTGATAGTGGAATCTGTGTTCATAGAAACATGCTTGCCGAAATCTCTGTAGACCACGTAACTGAAATATGCCCTGGTCAAATCTGGATTATTTTGAGTACCTAAGGGGGGGAAAATGCCACAGTGATAATGAAGGAACATTTGTAATAAAACACTGTTAAGAATTAATTTGCCAAAAACCTTTAAGTGACCTCTTCTAAGATGTACATATATTTTGATATATAAACTACAAAATGTTGGAATTTTTAGTTGTAAACCACAACAACAACAAAATGATGTAAATTTCATTTTCATTTCTTCTATCTTCTTCTAGGGAAATAGAATGAAGCGGTTTATACTTCTAAATTTCTAGAGTTCTGCCATATTTGTTTGCATGCTACTACCACTTTATTTTTTTGTTGCATATAACTTTCATAGTCAATAATTATTTAACAAATATTTTCTCTGATTAATGCAGCCCACAGTAATTGAGGTAATTGTCACACTATCATGTTACCTGTGCAAGTTTCAGGGCCTTTTGGATGGGGGAAGGGGGGAGGGGGCATACCCACTGCCTTACAAGTCAGTTGGGTATCCTTTACAGGATGTTGCATAACCAACCCCAGCATTTTTTGTATGGCTATTGTGGTTTTTCTAGGCAAATTTTATGTTCATTAGTCTGCCACTGCTTTCTGAATGGTCAGCTCTCGGTACCACTGTCAAAATAACACAAGACAAACTGTCCGCAGCTGGGATCGATCCTGGCACCCCGGCATTACTAAGTGTGTTTCACAATGCCTAAGCCAAAGACACCGACCTTCACAGGCATGATGTAAAACATGACTAATTCAGGTCTTCTGAAATTAGATGTGTTAGGCTGAAAGGTGCAGATATTCCAGCTTAGCTGTAAACCACAACCTAATATGCCAACCACCTTTTGAAGGGTAATCACAGAAGAAGTAGAAACAGATCGTGTTTTTGTGTATGTAACTCATGCAAAAGTGATGATGATAGTAAGCAGCAGTGAAAAAAGTGTTTTGACAAAGTTATTAACTCTTTGAGTCCCAGAGGGTTTAGCATCACAGGTCCAAGGGGTAGTCAAGAGAGATGTAAAATTGGCGCATCATGCATTCATTGGGCTTCTAGGCAGTAACCTATAAACATATGATGCGTTTCTTGAGACTCAAAGTTAAGACTCGCTGCTAAAATTTCTGTCACAAAATTGTCATCATCATCATCGTGTGTCAAATCCCTTACAGAATGTGATTCTCATGATACATACAGTGAACAGCTACTATGACTCCTCTTCTTCGTATAGTAAACAGCCACTTAACTCTACATCTTCATACAGTAAACAGCCACTTAACTCTACATCTTCATACAGTAAACAGCCACTTAACTCTACATCTTCATACAGTAAACAGCCACTTAACTCTACATCTTCATACAGTAAACAGCCACTGTAACTCTTCTAGTTCATGTAGTAAACAGCCACTTAACTCTACATCTTCATACAGTAAACAGCCACTTAACTCTACATCTTCATACAGTAAACAGCCACTGTAACTCTTCTTGTTCATGTAGTAAACAGCCACTTAACTCTACATCTTCATACAGTAAACAGCCACTTAACTCTACATCTTCATACAGTAAACAGCCACTTAACTCTACATCTTCATACAGTAAACAGCCACTGTAACTCTTCTAGTTCATGTAGTAAACAGCCACTTAACTCTACATCTTCATACAGTAAACAGCCACTTAACTCTACATCTTCATACAGTAAACAGCCACTGTAACTCTTCTTGTTCATGTAGTAAACAGCCACTTAACTCTACATCTTCATACAGTAAACAGCCACTTAACTCTACATCTTCATACAGTAAACAGCCACTGTAACTCTTCTTGGTCATGTAGTAAACAGCCACTTAACTCTACATCTTCATACAGTAAACAGCCACTGTGACTCTTCTTCTTCATACAGTAAACAGCCACTGTGTCTCTTCTTCTTCATACAGTAAACAGCCACTTAACTCTACATCTTCATACAGTAAACAGCCACTGTGACTCTTCTTCTTCATACAGTAAACAGCCACTGTGTCTCTTCTTCTTCATACAGTAAACAGCCACTGTGACTCTTCTTCTTCATACAGTAAACAGCCACTGTGTCTCTTCTTCTTCATAAAGTAAACATCCACTGTAACTCTTCTTCTTCATAAAGTAAACAGCCACTGTGACTCTTCTTCTTCATACAGTAAACAGCCACAGTAACTCTTCTTCTTCATACAGTAAACAGCCACAGTAACTCTTCTTCTTCATACAGTAAACAGTCACAGTAACTCTTCTTCTTCATACAGTAAATAGCCACAGTAACTCTTCTTCTTCATACAGTAAACAGCCACTTAACTCTACATCTTCATACAGTAAACAGCCACTGTGACTCTTCTTCTTCATACAGTAAACAGCCACTGTGTCTCTTCTTCTTCATACAGTTAACAGCCACTGTGACTCTTCTTCTTCATACAGTTAACAGCCACTGTGACTCTTCTTCTTCATACAGTAAACAGCCACAGTAACTCTTCTTCTTCATACAGTAAACAGCCACAGTAACTCTTCTTCTTCATACAGTAAACAGCCACAGTAACTCTTCTTCTTCATACAGTAAACAGCCACTGTGACTCTTCTTCTTCACACAGTAAACATCCACAGTAACTCTTCTTCTTCATACAGTAAATAGCCACAGTAACTCTTCTTCTTCTTACAGAAAACAGCCACAGTAACTCTTCTTCTTCATTCAGTAAACAGCCACTGTGACTCTTCTTCTTCATACAGTAAACAGCTACTGTGACTCTTCTTCTTCATACAGTAAACAGCTACTGTAACTCTTCTTCTTCATACAGTAAACAGCTACTGCAACTCTTCTTCTTCATACAGTAAACAGCCACAGTAACTCTTCTTCTTCATACAGTAAACAGCCACAGTAACTCTTTTTCTTCATACAGTAAACAGCTACTGTAACTCTTCTTCTTCATACAGTAAACAGCTACTGTAACTCTTCTTCTTCATACAGTAAGCATTCTGTTGCAGCCTTGGCTGGCAGCTGGTCTAGAAGGGAGGATTAGGTGGACAGAGCACTGCACTTCTGATCCCGCACTTCTGAGCGTGCGTTGTTCCAAACATATAGGTGTAACCTTTCCTCTGGAGTAAACAGGGCAGGCCAAGAGAGGAATCATGATGCATGGGGAATAAATGGTCACCACAATAGTGCCCAGGTTTTGAGCTATAGCAGGCACTTTTCACACTCCCCATCATCATAGGCTGTGATTCCCATGCCTCCACACAGCACAAAATAACACAACCACCCCCCTCCCCCACCCCATCCTTAATAGTACACAAACAGAATGCATGATTAAATATTTAAATGGGACCCTGCCCTGCTGCTTTGCAGCGAACAACATGAAGGACTAAATGCACTAACCACTATTAAATTACAATGTTTCTACCCCTTCACAGTAAACAACTAAAGAGCATTTCCCTACAACAAACAATAAGAAAAAGACAAACTCTACCAGCAGTAGGTTGGTGAAACAGCGATGGTGGGAATGTCACAGCCGCCTCTTTGTCTACAGATCCTTTCTTGACATTGTTGTCATACTTTGGAATAGTTGCTCCAGTAAAGTTGTAAATGTTGATCCAGTCTGCTCCCAAAACTGTTTAAATACAAACATAATCAAACACAACAAGGATTCAGTATGTGAGGCTCATGAACTCAATAGCATAAAGGTTGTGTTATTCCTATTATTTCCTGGAACTAGGACTGCTGCACTGTTCTCCTGCTTTTTACCTCCCAAGTGAGTTTTCAATCAGGTTTTCTCTACTAATGTGAGCACTATTTCGTCTGTACATTGTTAGTATTATAATTTAATAAATAGGACATACATTTTATGGGATTAGAAGAGTGTCTTTCAAATAAAATACTCTCCCCATGTGTGTTCCAGGCTCCACTGAAAAGGGGGGGGGGGGGGGGGGGGGGAATAAACCTAATGACCCTAACAAGCATGTTGTCAAAGGCGACTAGTTAGGGGTGTTTCCTTAAAAGTTTGACTGCACCTGCCTGAGAGCAAGGAACCAACAGTGTGCACACAAGTAAGCCAGATCTGTAAAACAGATGTGCACACAAAACCCAAGTTCTGGAAAAAAGACTAAAGCCCAGAAGTAGATGAACAACCAGAGCTTTCAGTCAGAGTTTACAGCTGGTAAAAGCGAAGAAGAAGAAATTAAATACTGAACTGCAATATTACTTGACTTAAATGTCGAGCACACCAGCCAATGGGTACCATTTGGTCTATAATATGTCTAGCATCATATGCCTGCTGCTTCGCTGGTGTAAACAGGGTCCTTTAGTTACTTCTTCATTTCCTTTTTTCCGACTTTTGGTGTTAAACGAGATGTATGGTTCTGCTTGTTGCTCTTCTGGCCACCTCGACTACAGACACATTGTGTTGTTGTAGTTTTTCGTGTTCTTGGTCTTTCTCCATATTCTACGTCCTCCACCTCTTTTGAAGTATGCCTTACATGGTACAGCTTGTTTACTTGTAATTTATTTCAATGATGTGTAGTATATTTCAATGATGTGTAGTATATTTCAATGATGTGTAGTATATTTCAATGATGTGTAGTATATTTCAATGATGTGTAGATATTTTTGAAAGAAATAATGAAGGTCCCCTTTTTCTTTGTCCACAAAATGTATTTAAAAAAACATTTCAGTAAATGCAAATGCAGGCAACTGATATTACAAATGACATTTTGAACTTAATTTAATTTAATTTATATGAAAGAAATGTGAAATCTGCCATTAAATCTTTATATATCATGTAACTTACAATATATATACAGTCTACTTTTCTGGCTTCCTTCTGTCAAAGACTATTGACACATTCACACACTCTATCCCATTTGTAAATTTAGCTCCTTGTGAACCACAGTGTTTCTATCTTCTTCTTCTTCTTTGTGTTCAATCAGCTGTCAACTCTGTCGGAAAGTTCTGGTTGTTTATCCACTTCTGGACTGCAGTCCTGTTCTAGAACCTGAGTGTTGCATGTGCATCCAGTTTACAGATCTGGCTCATTTGTAAGCAGACTGCTGGTTCCTTGCCTCTAAGGCAGATGCACTCCGACTTTGAAGGAAGCTCCCAATTAGTCGATTCTTACGACATGCTTTTGGGTAGGCAGTGGGTCTATTCTTGTTTTCCCTAAAATAGGGCCCCGGAACCCATACAGGGAAGTGATTCTATGATTTGGTTGGAAGCAATCGTGGACTGCTATAAAGACACTCTTATAAACAGAATCCTCTCCCGAAAGTACTGAGGTACATATTTTGTACATGTCAAGCAAAATAGAGTTCTGGAGAGAAAATGGTGATAAAGGTGGCAGTTTCTGGAAAACGAGACGTAGGCTGACCTTTGTGAAGGTGGACACAGGATACTGAAGATGCATTGGCTGTGAAAGCAAACAGGGCTGAAGAATTGGCTAGAGAAAGAGAGGGATGTTCTGTAAAGGACATGCTGACTGATGATGATGATAGTGACACTATAATGTCTCCAGTTAGAAAGAAGTAAATTAATTATGGCTGGCACCAAAAGATTTAACCACCAAACTCTTAGTTTAGCAGTTATTTCAAACGGTGGCTAAGGAAGTAAACTGCTGTCACATTTGAGGATTTTTGTTTATATCTGAAAGTCAAAATCCTCACCCATGTCATCAGAAACAGCTTCAAATGTCCCGGACTGTGCCTGAGGCAGAAGCTGCACAATCTTGGTGATGAATTTTTCAAATAAGTTCATGAGATGTGTGGCTCCACCTGTTAGTTTGCCCGCTTGCTGCCAGTAATCTGTGTATTTTTCATCCGTTACATTGCTTAAAACTACCAACAGTTTCTGAAAAGGTAAGATATTTTATTTTATAGATTATTAATGTTAAACATGTTTCATTTCATTTTTAGATCAACATAACCCTCTGAAATTTCATGAACGCTTTCACTAATACAAAAAATCCAAGAGCATCTGCCAGCAACAAATGCATACATTTTGGAATACATTAATAAAACAAATTCTAAAATAACTTTTACTTAATAAAATAGGGCAGGGTATATGGCAACTATATAGATAATGGCAAAGAGAATTAGATGCAGAGATGAACAGCTAAGGAAAGATATAAAATAAGCTGCAGAAATTAATAAAACATAGAAAAGCTTAACGTTTGATTTAATTTTAGATCTCTCACATCTGATTTTGCCATTAAGATAGTGAGAGAGTGTGAGTGTGTGTGTGTGTGTATTTATGTATGTATGCAAGCACAAATGTGTGGAAACATATGTATTTTTACAAAGCCTCACTACAATTTATAACTCTTTTTCATTTTATTCAGTCTTGTTATTTTTTCCTCTGAGGTGTAGAAGTTCTTTACATTTTAAGAAAACTTTAGTAGTTTGTTAATACGCCCAATATGGGACACACATTTTGTTTATTGTTATAATAAGGCTTCACCCCAGTTGAACAGGGTTTTTAGGACTTGCACCTGTGTTTCTCGTCTGAAGGGTGGCACTTTGTGTCAGCGGGAGTTTATCATTTGCTGCGTGGTCCTGATGAGGCTGAATAACACTCACTAAAAACTTTGGTATATTTATATATAAATCAATCCTTACTAACACATGACTGCAGGAGTGAACTAGGTCTGTACTTTGTGTGGTCTTAATTACAATTTCCTAGGAAGCTGAAGTGCAACTGAGATTTGCCCTTTTGGTCTCTTATCCACGATGCAGCTCTCAAAGTCTCAGGGATGGTCAACTCTTACCTGAACAAAGTCCCGATACTGTTGGCTAATCATGCCCAGCCCAGTCTGAGAGATCTCGTAGTTCAGTGTAACGTTGGTGAACCTGTACACCATCATGATGTCCCCGCCATAGATAGGGCTGGTTGTATAGGATACATTCTTCAGCAGTGTGATTGTGTAGTCGGCTATGTATGGACTTATGACACCAGCTTCAAAGTCCTTTAGCTGTCAATAAACAAGGGTTAAAAAACAATTAATTGTATATCCATTACAGGACGTTGCAGAACCAACACCAGCATTCTCACCTGACTTATTATTTTTGTTACTGTTACTTGTTGTCTGTATCAACATTCTAGAACATTGATCCGACACATTTCTAATATCCTGGCACAATGGTCTGACCCACTTGTGCTCCATCCTCCGATGCAGCAGCCTTGCTCAATGTTTCCAACAGGAATTGGACTCGCATATCAACAGGAGCTTCATTATCTCGGTCTCCTTTGTCTCAATGTCTCTGAAATGGATTGCATTCAATATGTCTTACTGTAAGTACTTCTTCCTCAACTAACTACTGCAGACATGGCCAGTATGTCACCTCTTTTACTTCCTTTCACCCCAGCATTTCCTGGTGTAAACAGCCAAGATAGTTTCTTGAGGCATGACTTCCGGATGATGTCAACCCATTCTAGTCAGAATTTGTTAGTTTTGATCTTAGTCTTTTTGTAAAAACCTGAATGTGATGATCTTAAATATTTCATTAAATATCCCACTGATGTAACATAATGCAAATTAATGCATGAACTTCTTTCCATCTGGAAATGTTCTATTTTGAAGCTTATAATGTCTGAGCTCCATCTCCCCTTTCCAAAATTAAAATAACAAAACTCTGGGGCAGAAGGAACTAAAGTAACAAATATGATATAATGTGTTTATTTAGCAACTGTCTGCAAAAGAAGAGAGTCAGAGAAGTACAATATCAATAGATTAACTAACGGATGTGTAATGTGTTGAATGGCAGAGAAAGAGTTACATGTTCTGAAACATATTCGTTGACAAAGATACACTGTCAAACAACGAAACTGTCTGGGTTTTTTTTCTTCGATGCAACAACAGTCCTAATTATTGAAATCATCTCATCTTTAAGTACAACTTTCACAGAAAATAACGCACCTGGCTTTCATATTTAAGGAAACTGTCACTTGTGCATCCAAACAGATCAGATTGTAACCAGCTGTTTTTCTGTGTACATTTTCTTTTAGCAGTTCCTGGAAGAAGAAGATGGATGTCTTATAACTAGCATTATCTTTTATTATATCTAATCACAACTGTTACTGACCAAAAAGAAAAAGAAAATTTAAAAAATATCCAAAAAATATTTGTTTTTACATTTCTGACAGCAAACAAAAACAACTGGCAACTGTATTCAATTTTATATCTGGCATCAAGCAGTATTAATATCTGGCAACAAGCAGTCTTAATATCTGGCATCAAGCAGTCTTAATATCTGGCATCAAGCAGTCTTAATATCTGGCATCAAGCAGTCTTAATATCTGGCATCAAGCAGTCTTAATATCTGGCAACAAGCAGTCTTAATATCTGGCATCAAGCAGTCTTAATATCTTGCATCAAGCAGTCTTAATATCTGGCATCAAGCAGTCTTAATATCTGGCATCAAGCAGTCTTAATATCTGGCATCAAGCAGTCTTAATATCTGGCATCAAGCAGTCTTAATATCTGGCATCAAGCAGTCTTAAATATCTGGCATCAAGCAGTCTTAAATATCTGGCATCAAGCAGTCTTAAATATCTGGCATCAAGCAGTCTTAATATCTGGCATCAAGCAGTCTTAATATCTGGCATCAAGCAGTCTTAATATCTGGCATCAAGCAGTCTTAATATCTGGCATCAAGCAGTCTTAATATCTGGCAACAAGCAGTCTTAATATCTGGCATCAAGCAGTCTTAATATCTGGCATCAAGCAGTCTTAATATCTGGCATCAAGCAGTCTTAATATCTGGCATCAAGCAGTCTTAATATCTGGCATCAAGCAGTCTTAATATCTGGCATCAAGCAGTCTTAATATCTGGCATCAAGCAGTCTTAATATCTGGCAACAAGCAGTCTTAATATCTGGCATCAAGCAGTCTTAATATGTGGCATCAAGCAGTCTTAATATCTGGCATCAAGCAGTCTTAATATCTGGCATCAAGCAGTCTAAATATCTGGCATCAAGCAGTCTTAAACATGACTTCACCTAATCTCAAATGTGCATTATTTAGTATTATTTCAAATCGTATCAAGGACTGACCAAACACAATAAAAACAAAAACTCAAACAATATATACTTTTTTTTTTAAACTTCAGACAATGTAGTTTAAAAAATAAAACAACCAACCAGTAGCGCCTGTTGGACAGTCCTGTTTGGCTTCCAGACCAAAAGCAATCTGGTCCCACCATATTCCATCAGCATGGTTTCTTGGGCACCCATCATAGGAGACTAAGGAAAGCATAAATAAAACAGTCACTTTCAGCTGTTTAAATTTGTCACACAACAAATGAACTCATTTAATCTAAGGTAAATACTAAAAAATACAATCTAAATGCATGAACATAATTTCATAAATTTTTCATAAAATCAATTTATACTACTTCTGTCCCAAACAATTCTGAATTGGGAGTCGATGATAACTGACAAATTATGAATATACAACTTTTAAAGAAGCTTAAAAACACTGTATGAATAATACATATAAGTGGTCAGTAGGAAAATCCAAATTTCTTTAATACTCTCTGACCAAATGGGAAAAAGTTCAACAGCATATTATATGATGGTTGAGATTCAAAGTCAAAGAAGGTAAACCACACATCACATGTCATTTGGTACTGAACAAATGACACAGTCAGTTAAACCTCTGTTGCATTTTTGTGTGTGGTTAAATCACAACAACCTTGCATTTTTTTTTTTAAAAATCAAATAGCCTCTGATATAGTAAGTATTGTTTTATATTCAGGGCCTGTAGCATGGGACATGGGACATACTTTTCCTGCAAGGACATTTTGACCAGGAGTGGACATCTGCCTTTAAACAGCTATACTATTTTATGTGATTGTATCAACTGTTTGAACTGTTATTTCCAGATGAAAGCTCTAGAGTCGCAACATTTATTTTCCCACTAGTGAGACTGAATGTTTTTGGGGGGGGGGGGGGGGGGGAGGGGGGGGGGGAAAGGGGGGGGGGTGTGTTAAGCAACTGATCAGTTTTACATTCCCTTTCAGGAGATTTTGTCCACTTGTTATGCGGCGATCATCATCAATAAAGTAAAAGTAAGTATGGGGTTTTTTCACACCACTGGCGTACTTGGCATATGATGTTAGACTATAGTTATAGACCAATCAGCATTTGAGTGCTGTAGTCAAATTAAGGCTGGACACCTTTACTTTCTAGGACTTTACCTGGTATTCATTTTTGGCTGGGTTGACCTGGGAGCCAAGGTTATTTTTAAAAAGCATCTTAATTATGTATATGATTAAAAGGTGACTAGTCAAAAGTATCAGTAACACAAAATAAATATAATCGCAACCAGCCCCAATACAAGCCTCTTGTCCATTAATAAATAGTTAATATAATAATTGGCTTGAAATTATGGAAAAATCTGACCTATTCAGTGGTAATATGATGTCAAATGTTAAAAGATGTAAAATTCTGATAAAAAGACTAGAATTTCTCAATTAACAAAATGTAAATACACACAAATCTCCCATCTAGGCACTTCCTACATCATAACCTTACCAAGTTTCCATATAAACAGTCCAGAATTCCCCATGCATAATTCATTCGCTGT
Organism: Candidula unifasciata; assembly: GCA_905116865.2. Lineage (NCBI taxonomy): Eukaryota > Metazoa > Mollusca > Gastropoda > Stylommatophora > Geomitridae > Candidula > Candidula unifasciata. Next base: position 1,177,181 of record CAJHNH020000956.1, on the reverse strand, counting down.
CCTGTTGTGCCATTATATGTCACACAGAGCTGACAGTCTCTTTCTCCCTTCCATTCTATCATGTACAGCCACTTCGATGTCATGGACAGAATCCAGTCCAGCACCGTTGGCGTCTCTCTTCAGGATCACCAAGGTGTCCACGACATGGAGGTGACAGCCATTAAATCTAGCCATTCCAGCGACAGAGTCCGCAAGTCTCTTGTATATCGCTTTATTTATACTCTGGGGACTTTGACGCCCTCCGGAATGAATTGCCAACACAGTTTCATTTAAACTTCCAGGTGATTGAACTGCCCTCACAATTTCAACCCCTACACCCCAGTTATGGCCCCTGATACTCCACAGGGGGGTATTTATTCCCCCAGCTGACACGTGCGGTCATTCTGCTGAGTAACAACCGACCTGGCCGCATTGTGATACCAGCTAAGTGATTTTTTTGTATCTATGTAGTATTGTTTATTTTGTGTGTGCTGATGAAGGCTCAATAGCCACAACGTTCACGTTTTGTTTGTATTTGTTATATTGTGAAGCTTGCTAATATACTTTTCGTTCGGGTTTATATCTTTTCATCAACACTCTCATTAGGGTTTTCCTTGGATGTCATTGTTCCCTCAATCCCCCTATATCTCATTTCAGCACTAGTTTAGTGATTCTCTGTTAGTCTCTTCTAAGAATATGTCTAATATATCATCATCTTCCCTGTCTTATAACTGTTGATACTAGTGGTTGTCCAGACATAATAGAACAGTCAAATAATTTTGATGACTGACTTTTTTGGTTTAGAATAGAGTAAGTCACACAGAAACTCACCAAGGCAGGTAACCACTTCCACGTAAGCTGTATCGTTGAGCTTCTTCTGTGTGTTGGTAACAGCAGCGAAAATGCTGTCACACTGATCACATCGTCGGCCTATAACTCCATCGTAGCACTTACACTGACCCGTAGTGGGGTGGCAAGCCATGTCTTTAGAGCCCAGTTTGTAGCAATCACAGGGGTAGCAGGTGTCACCACCAGGCGGCAAATAATGCAGTGCCTTAAGAAGAATTTAAGGACAACAATCATGAGAAACATATTTACAGGTATTGATTAGCAGCCACTGAATGCTACATCTACAGTTAACTTCAACTCCTAAAGTGAACTAAGAATCCTATTTTAAAGTTAACTTCTAATCCTACAGTTAATTTCTAATCATATTCTAAATTTAACATATCATACTACATTCTTTCTCATTATATCATTAACTTCTAATCCTAAAGTAAACTTAGAATCCACACTTAAACTTAAATGCAAATCAAATAGGTAACTTGTAATAACATCTTAAAGTTAACTTATAATCTCGTAGCTAACTTCCAACACATTGCTGGTATTAACTACTCAATGTTATCTTCCCACATAAATCACAGCTCCACCCTTGCTCAGTTATATTCTACTTTTCCCTCCACAAGGGATTTTATAAAACTTTTATCATATGAGCAACTTCAATGTCTACATTTGGAACACTAAACATGTTACTCACTCGGCATGTGCAAGAACCATTATCCTTGTTGCATGACTCTTCAAATCTCTTATTCTGAGCACAGTTACAAGGACCACAGACTGGCTTGCCCCACCAGGCTACAGGGCAGGTCAAAGGTGCCTGGTTCTCACAGTACTGACCACTCTGTCTCACTCCACACTCACAGTAGTAGGACTTGTGGCCATCCTCTGGCTGCTTGCACTCTGCCCAGTTCTTACAAGGGTTGTAATTCTGGCAGATATCAAGGCATTTGGGCCCAGTTGTGCCTGTGAAAGAGTAGACAAATTACTGAAACTTTCTTCAACATACATCTGGTCGAGGCAATATATTTCCATTGTGAATTTCAACACAAACACAAACAATAGGTTGTACAATGCCCATTTGATCTTCCAGTATATTCCCTTACTCCTTTTAGGCTTGGAAAACGTGGAATGTCTGGTAACATTTTTAAAAGGTGCTCTAATTACACTGGGCTGGGTGTGGAGGGATTGGCCAGCTGGCACTGCAGAATCTGAAATTCAATGTATTCCTGATGATAACTCCTGTCTAGGTGATGTGATTATACAGATGGCTCTGTGCTGAGGCAGAACAAGTGCATGGAGGCTCAATGCAAAAGCAAATTAACGGGGCCTGGTGCAACAAATCCTAACATATGACACAACAATATTTAGTTTGAGAATGGAGGTGGAGGCAATCAAAGTAGCTTTCCCCTGGCTTGAGAACAAGTGGCAAACATATGTTGTGATTGTAACTGACCCATAAAACATGCTGACAAAGGTTGAGACAGGGATGCTCTGTGCACAGTGGCAAGCATCACTTTAGAGGACCCATGCAGTTAGCATCCTTGAGATATTTTCTTCAAGGTGTGCAATTGTCTTGGAAAATGGACAGCTGATTCTACACTAATGGGTGGTGAATTGATGCATAGCAAGCAAGATGTTGTCACAGCTCTTATGGGGAAAGTGAACAATGCAAAATCACAAACAGATCATTATGGTCTGGAAAACCTGGTGCAGCTAGGAGTGTCTCATCATCATCATCATCATCATCATGTGCCCTGCCAACTGGCGTAGGCGCTCATGCGTCTCCACAGATCACGATCCCTGGTTGCCTGGAACAGCTCTCTGGATGACATCCCTCCATGCCATCGTTTCAGCCCATCCAGCATCATCTCTCTTGGTCTGCCTCTACCCCTTTTTCCACTGATCTTTCCAGCTGTCACAATGTTCTCTAATATCCCTCTTCTAATTATGTGGCCAAAGAACAGTGTTTGTCTCTTTCTTATTAGGAGTGTCTCATGTACTTTAAATCAATTTTGACACATATGGTCTACCATGACATGATGTTAATGTCCAGCATCCTCTATCTCTTTTCCCACTGTCATGATGTACTCAAGCTTTCTCCTTCTCGTGACATGACCACAGGAAGTAGTTTCTGTCCTTCTGATAATTTCTTCTGAATCAGCTCTCTTCAAGTCATCTTCTTTACTCTTTTTAATAACCTGTCAAGGGTAGAGAATACTTACTACAACATTAACTAACAGTTAGGTTCAAATGTCTCACCTGGCGGACATTTGCAGCTGTAACTGTTCCATTCATCCTTACACTGTCCAGCTCCACATGGATTTGGCTCACACACATTTGAGCCACCACAACCATTCTCAACATTTGACTCTGATGGGCCAAGCAGGAATGATTGCGCACTGTTGCCCACACGAACGTCCTAGTAAACAAAAACAGAACAATCAAAATAATGAGAAGTCATGTATGATTAGATCTGGCACAATTAATGACCAGTTTCCATCAATCTTCTATCACAATAACAGGTTAGATATTTAAATATTCTTTACTACAGTCTGATCATGCAGAACTTTGTGTGTATTAGTTATATTAGAGACTACAAAACTGTGATTGATACGCTGTATTGTAGTGGTAGGATAGCATATCTGCGCTTTATGGCCTAACACATGGGATTTTCAGCCAACCCCAAATTAGACACATTTTATTAAATGTGTATTAAGTGGGCAGTGGAATATACCCCCCACCAATACAGCTCTGAAACCCACATAGGGATCCATCTATCCTATGTGCCACATCGGTGACCAGAAAACTGTATATTGCCTATCTTTCTTTATGTTGTTCTGAGATATGTACGCAGAACTGACAAAGGTGATAAAAGGCATATGGAGGCATGGAAGATCTGGTGATATTAAAGAATGACAAGAGTCACCTGGGTTATGAAACTGAAAAGGGTTAGGAAAATTATGACAGAACAAAGCAGATTTATTATAGTAATACAAAGAGAAGGTTTTTATTATGACCTGGAACATTCTAAGATGGGGGGGTGGGGGGGGTTTAAAGTAGTAAAATAAAAAGCAAAATACTTGGCAAAAAGTGATAGGGTGGTCCTACAAAAACGTACATAAAGCAAGCATGACCTGATTTACTGATGAAGACAAACAAGGACTTGAAGAGAGTGGCAGAAGATAGACAATGATGGAATGAAAAGATCTGGAATGTGTATGATCTGATAAAAGAGTTTTAAATGCTTTCTGATGAAGAAGAACCTGCACACTGTAATGTATTAGCTAGGAAAATCAACTGTTGCCATTAATGCCTCCACTAAAAACCAAAATTGGCCTTCTATAACATTCTGGCCGCACACTGTTTTTCCATCTATTAATGTTATCTTTGCACACATATTATTCTTACTTTTAGTGAATCTACCTTCAGTTTTCCCTTACAATTTAGTTTTTAATAAAAGCTTCACATATTTTAATATGGTTAAAATATTTTCCTTGTCTCTTTATTTCTTTTACCTGATGCTTTGTGTTTCTAGTCTCTCTGTAGTTAACGTATTTAATTATTTTTGTTTATATAAAATATGATATATGATGATGGGACAGAAAGAGTTGAGGTGTCACACAAAAAACTTACCTTAAGACATCCTTTGAAGTAATTCTCCATAGATTTATTTCCATTCTTTGATGCTCCAACGTATATGACTGTGATGATCTTTCCCACAACAGATGTAGATGTATTGAATGTCTGAAAGATAATAGATATTTACATGCACTATGGATGACTGTGTCTATGGGTGCACATGTATGTGTGTGTATATATTTCTTCTTCTTCTTTGAATTCACCAGCTGTAAACTCCAGCAGAAAATTCTGATTGTTTGTCCACTTCTGGACGTGTATTGTTCCAGAACTTGAGATTTGTATGCACATCCATTTTACAGACTTGGCTTATTTCTAAGCAGATTTCATTTCTTGCCTACCAGGCAGATGCACTTCGACTTTAAAGGAAACACCCCGAATTAGTAGACTTTTACAACATGCTCATTTGGGGGGTGGGGAATCAGTGGGTGTACTCCTCCCCTCCACTACCAGGGCCTTGGAAACCATACATGAATGCGTATATTCAAATGCATTTAATTATTCCGTTATGCATATGCAATTCAAGATAAGATTAAGCTAAGAAACGTAAAATAAAAGTAAAGCTCCCTTTACACATGTGAGAAACCCTGATAACAAGATAACTAGAATGTCTCTCTACTGGAAGCATAGGGTCAACGGAACAGAGGCAGACTAAAAACATGGAGAAGGGAACTAGAGAGTGTAGTGAAGAGGATAGCGAGGACATGGGGTGAGCTGCATGCTACAGCAAAGGATAGGACAACCTGGCATGAGCTGGTTGAGGGCATATGCTCGACTGGAGGATAAAAAGAGAAAGCATCCTTGGTGCACTGGTGTATTGAGTATATAAATAGATACAAGTTGAATGAAAGTACTTTTATTTCATGTCACTGAAATATAATCCCCTCAAAGGGAATATGAGCACAGGGCAGACAGGCAAACATGCCAGCCACTGCATTACCACAGTTCCCGCAGACAATTAATTTCAGACACAACAGACAAATTGGGGGTAACGCTGCAACAAAACATTTTAAGTGAGATTAAGTAAGATATGGTCCTAAAGAAGGCTGTCTCAAGACACCAGACAAAAGACACTTGAAAATCCTTACAAATGACATTTAATATGCTTGAGCGCATTCAAACATGTACATCTCTCTATTCATGAACACTGAGACATACATAGGTTGCTCCAGGATAAAAATGGGTATCAGGAAATATTTTGGGAAGTAAAGGCAACCAAAGTGACACTGACCACACTGTGTGTTGATTGGACTATACAAATATGGGACTAGCACTAAATCAAACTCAACACTGTATTAGTTACATGCCTCTAGCTTCACAGGCTAGGTTAGAGTGAGCTAAAGTAACATGTGTCTGGGAATAAAAGAATTAACTCTTCTGGTCCTACAAGGTCCGAGCTTACGTCCAAGGGAGTTATGAAAAGCAATATAAAACTCATGGGTATACTTCTTCCAGAGAGACCAAATGTACAACCCTTGCAGGAAACACATATATTGTCAGAGTCCCTCACTAACTAAATATAAAATGTATAAACATATTCAACCATTCTGACTGGTATAAGTGAATAAGATCCAGTCACACACAGTGCCTTGTTTGGGTCAGAAAGAGTTAACCGTGCTGTGAACGTTTATCTGCTAACAGTGTCACACACAATTTTATTTAAATATTGTATCTATCACATTCATTAACAATTTGATTATTTGCACACTTTTCAAACATCACAAACAATATAGTAACTGACCCGATCATATTGGCCATAGTCTAGAAACATGTCCAAGGTGTTCTGATACCATCGGATCTCAAAATAGTGCCACTTTCCATCATCCACTCGTATCCCATCTAGCAACAGTACCGTACTCAAGTGGCTGTATCGAATACTCCCATCAACAATCTGGAAAGCAAACACATTCAATGCCTTAGACACTGCAAATGAATGCAATACACATAGTGTATGAATGAACATACGTAGTCTGTAGTTTTGTTTTCCTATGGAAAAAGTAAAATACCTCCCAGTGAGAAGATTTACACACAATAACACTTAAAAAAGAAAGTTTCTAGAGACAACTGTGACAATTTAGAAGATGAGGTAGTGCTGTTTTGATACATGGGCCCACTGGGCCTAACAAACATAGGGGCCCTGGCTAATCTGTGTATGGCAAGTGACTTTCAACAAATCAATAATCATTCATTTCTGTGAGTGTTTGTCGTTGGGGCCCAAGCACACTGGTTTGCCCAGGGGCCCATAATGGCTCTGAGATGGGGGACATCAGACAAAGAGATTAATTGAGAAAAATGATGCTAGGTTGGTTGATACAGAGGTAAGAAAATGTGACGGATGAACAGCAATCTTGAAACTGTGTACAAACAGGTGATAATGTGGGTATTCCACTGAAGCCATGCAGCCAGTCTCCATTATGGAGATGGCGCCTGACTGACTGATACGTCTATAGTAGAACAGAACTAACTACAAGAGTTTCTCACAATGTCTGTTCTTACTTGTCAAATGAGATTTCATTAAATATATGCTTCTACTGCCACCTCTTTAGTTCCTCTTTCCTATCTTGTTTTTGAGATTCTTCATCTTTTTTGTGTTCACCGGTTGTAAACTCTGGCAGAAAGTTCTTGTTGTTCATCCACTTCTGGAGTTTAGTTGTGTTCAAGAACATGAGTTTTGCATACACATCCTTTTTACAGATCTGGCTTGCTTATATGCAGCCTGTTGATTCCTCATCTCCCAAGCAGACACACTCTGACTTCAAAGGAAACATTCCTAATTAGTCGACTTTTATGACATGCTTATTAGGGGGGCAGTGGGTACATTCTCCATCACAATGGGGCCCAGTAACAAACACAGGGAACTTGTCGAATGAGATTACAATAAATATATGCTTCTAAAGCCCACTCCTTTGTTCTTCTTTCCTACATTCTTTTTGAGATTTTTCAGAAACAAAACCCCAAAATATAAATTATCACCTAAATAATTTTTCAACATTGAAAACCAAAAAAAGGTGAAACAATTTCAGATTAAAAAAAAAAAATAAACTGCAAATGTATAGCTGTCATATGTGAAGATGTTTTACCTGGATCCTAACTTCCCCAGAATTCAGCAAGATTTGCATGAGTACACCATTGGGGTTTCTGGTTCTGAAAGCTATTCCGTTGAACCATGGGTAGCGAATCACAGGCTGTGGAGGACTGCTGTAAGACAGATAGCCACTGCCACTAATCTGCCTAGATTTTTCAATGGCTGAAAGTACAAGCAGAAAGAATGCTATACACTAAAACTAGTTTCAAAAGAATACAGTTTCAAAAATAAAACAAACAAACTGCATATATTTCTGGCCAAAACCACTACTATGAAAGCCAGCTTCCAACTCTTAATTAATCAGTGTATAATTCATAATATTGTTTGAAACAATCTGACAGTTGTTATTGTTACAACTTCAAACTTCTTACAAGTGGGGCCAGTTTCTTCCAGGTCATAAACTACTATTATAGTAGCCTTGTTATACCAATGTTATATCATGCCACAATATTACAAAGCTAAACAGATTAAACAATAAACACGGCTAAATTATAGCAATCTTGGCAGATGGAGACAAAATGCCACATACTACATAAAATCAGGATGAGACTCCAGAAAAAAGGACCAAGCGGTTAATTAATTACCAACATAAAATGAAAGTGTTTGGGTATTAACAACTGAAGTAATGTCTTACATTTCGACGCAGTAATGTTTGCATTGATAAACATATCTATCCAGAGCCATTTGGCTTGTGAATAGTCAGTCATTTTGGATACAGATATTCTTCCATATCATGACACCAAACTACCCAATATCTTCTCTCTTGGTCTTTCTCTGCCTCACTTCCTTTTAACTTTCGCACCATCCTGGCATATTCCAGGTTTCCTTTCTCACATAATCCTTAAGAATATAGACTGGCTACTTCTGATGTATTCCCATGCTTTCCCATCACACAATATAGCACTGTCATCTGTAAAGTTGCAAAGGTGCCATCACATACTTCTGATGTACTCCCATGCCTTCCCATCGCACAATATAGCACTGTCATCTGTAAAGTTGCAAAGGTGCCATCACATACTTCTGATGTATTCCCATGCCTTCCCATCGCACAATATAGCACTGTCATCTGTAAAGTTGCAAAGGTGCCATCACATACTTCTGATGTACTCCCATGCCTTCCCATCGCACAATATAGCACTGTCATCTGTAAAGTTTGCAAAGGTGCCATCACATACTTCTGATGTATTCCCATGCCTTCCCATCGCACAATATAGCACTGTCATCTGTAAAGTTGCAAAGGTGCCATCACATACTTCTGATGTACTCCCATGCCTTCCCATCGCACAATATAGCACTGTCATCTGTAAAGTTGCAAAGGTGCCATCACATACTTCTGATGTATTCCCATGCCTTCCCATCGCACAATATAGCACTGCCATCTGTAAAGTTGCAAAGGTGCCATCACATACTTCTGATGTACTCCCATGCCTTCCCATCGCACAATATAGCACTGTCATCTGTAAAGTTGCAAAGGTGCCATCACATACTTCTGATGTATTCCCATGCCTTCCCATCGCACAATATAGCACTGTCATCTGTAAAGTTGCAAAGGTGCCATCACATACTTCGGATGAGAATTATTCATTCTCTTCATGAGCTAATATTTTTTTTAACGAAGATATTTTCATTAAGATCTTTAGCTGTCCACTGAGTTCTCATCTTCTTCTTTTATCTGGCACAATACACCCAGAGGAAAGGCAAAACTACGACCTGTACCTTTATTATTGGAACTCTGCGCTGGCTGCTGAAGATGGGGACGGAGCACACATGGGAATGTACCGATTACTGTGATGTCAATTCTTGACTTAACTGAACTCTTTTATGTTCGCCCTCAAAAAAGAGTGGTTGACACGCTGTGTTGAACCATTGCCCCCAGCCCCACATGCACACACACATGCACGCACACACACACACAAATCACACCTTCTTTATGAGAATAATGGCCCCCAAAAATTCAAAAAATTAACAAATTCATCAAACTGCTTAAGAAATATTGTTGTTATGAATGTTTTCATATCCTTACTCTGGCTGCAGTCTTTCCCTCCAGTCAGCTCAGGGCAGTCACACAGGAAAGTATTCCAACCTTCTCTGCATTTTCCTATAGAAAAAAAAAAGTATACTGTAAAAGTCAGTGGATAACATAACTACTATTTTTAATAACCTATACCATGTTGGTCACAATATTTGTCCAAACCCTTCTAGTGTACTACCAATACGTAAGATAAGTATACACATATATGATCATTCATTCCATGATACAAAGCTCAATTATTCAATATCCTCTCTATTCACAACCCCCCCCCTCCCCCCAACCTTCCCTTCTCTATCTCTCTATTCCCTCCAGTTTTCACAATGTACTCCAGAAGAACAGATAGAGGAAGATGATTATGAAGAAGAGGAGAAGAAAAGAATTTAAATTAACACACACTGCATGACATAACTATAAAATATAAGAAAATATATCCTCTAATAAAACTGTAAAATTTAAAATTAAAAGAATGATTTTACAACCTTATAAATATTTCAGCTGTTTGCTAATATTTCAATTTAGTTGACAGACAAATACACTTGAAACATCCTGTTATTGTGTTTTTTACAGCTCTGCTCATTTTCTTTTCTAATATTCATTGAAATGTTATGGCGATGGAATGAGAAATCTAGCAACGTCCCAAGAGTGCTTGAAATCAGAACTCAAAATCAATATGTAATCTCATATGAAAACTTTTAAATTCAGAAGTTTATTTTTTCAGGGCCATGTTTAGGCATGTGCAAATGTGCAACTGCACAGAGAGGAAAAATTGTTGTGGCTGCATAATTCCGAGGGCAGCCAAATTTTATAGTAGTAAAAAATTGTAATATATTTAGAGGGAACATTAATTAAATATCTACACAGGGGCATCATACATCACAAATATGGGCCTGTATACTCTTGTCTTAATGCTTGGATTCACAATGTTAAAATTCATGTAATTAAAATTCTGAAATGTTTTAGTTTGCTAAGTCAGCCTAACCTAAAATGATAGCAGACAATTTCCACGAAGTAACGGTCACCAGCATGATACTGATCTCATCCCCTTGAGTCCCATGATACTGATCTCATCCCATTGAGTCCCATGATACTGATCTCATCCCCTTGAGTCCCATGATACTGATCTCATCCCCTTGAGTCCCATGATACTGATCTCATTCCCTTGAGTCCCATGATGCAGATCTCATCCCCTTGAGTCCCATGATACTGATCTCATCCCCTTGAGTCCCATGATACTGATCTCATCCCCTTGAGTCCCATGATACTGATCTCATCCCCTTGAGTCCCATGATACTGATCTCATCCCCTTGAGTCCCATGATACTGATCTCATTCCCTTGAGTCCCATGATACGGATCTCATCCCCTTGAGTCCCATGATACTGATCTCATTCCCTTGAGTCCCATGATAATGATCTCATTCCCTTGAGTCCCATGATACTGATCTCATTCCCTTGAGTCCCATGATACTGATCTCATCCCCTTGAGTCCCATGATACTGATCTCATCCCCTTGAATCCCATGATACTGATCTCATCCCCTTGAGTCCCATGATACTGATCTCATCCCCTTGAGTCCCATGATACTGATCTCATCCCCTTGAGTCCCATGATACTGATCTCATTCCCTTGAATCCCATGATACTGATCTCATCCCCTTGAGTCCCATGATACTGATCTCATTCCCTTGAGTCCCATGATACTGATCTCATCCCCTTGAGTCCCATGATACTGATCTCATTCCCTTGAGTCCCAACTGGTCAAGAATATGAGACAAGCACCAGATTTGTCTTATGGCATGAAAATGGAATCCTTGTTTTTTTTTTCTAGGCAGTTCACCAACATCTGTTTCCACTTTTGCCATCAAGTGTTGAGGAGAGGATTAGTTTGTTGAGGCCCTGGATAAATGGGTGGCACTGCTATGTCATTCCATGTAAAAGGACTATGTCTTTAATGTTGTAAATTTATCTTCCTCTTGGCCACCCTCATGCTCTCATTATTTTGGTACACAATAATCTGAACAAAACAAAACCAAAAACAGTTATCCATCTTCCTGCAATACCTAAATGGTACAGACAAACAATGAATATAAATGTTGGTCATACCTCCAAGTTTACATGGTGATGACTGACATCGAAGTTCTTTGGGTGGACAACCTATACCAGTCATGTAGTCTGCTATAGAGGCATCCAGGTCGAGCAGCTGATGGTCAAACTGGACATCAGATATACAGCCTGCAAAGTCTTGAGTAGTCACATGACCACTGCTAGGCAACACTGGCAAGCCAGCGATTTGCAGTGGTCCAGTCAAATCTAGAAGGCGATTACAATCTTTGATTGGATTGTTACAACTGGGGAATGGAAATGATTAGTATTTAATGAAAATGTTTAACATAGAAGAACTGGTTACCTACATCAAGAGAGTAGTCAATGCACATTCTTTGGAAATAAAATCATGAGAAGGGAAAAACTAGAGTATGTTGCAGCAATGGGAAAGTTGACAGAGAAGAAGTGCAAAGGGAGACCAAGCGAGAAGATACTGGACAATTTGGCATCTGAATCTGAATCAGAAATAACTGACAGTTCATGAGACTGAAGGCTGTGGTCGGGCATAATCACAACACCACACAGCATGGACTATAAGAAGATGTAAAATATAGCAGACGAAAAGAATCAGGACAGCAGGGGCAGTAAGGTTTTATGTGGTGCTGCTGATAAGTACCATAATTATAACCTTATGAGGCCGAACAGGATATATGGGATGAGTTCTTTTGGACTGACAATCTTAGTGAAGGACAAATCAAATTTCAAAAGAATAGAAACTGTGCTGACACAATATTTACACTTAAAGAATTAGTGAAAAGGACAGCAGAATTTGATAAAGAATTACATGTGACATTAGTAGATCAAGAGAAAGCTTTAGATCAACTTAACAGGAAACAATTATGGAAGGTACCCAAAATACTGAAATACAAGCTTGTGAACATGAACACTAGAAGAGCATTGTTCAACACCATTTTCTTACCAATGCTATACAATCAGTGTCAAACATGGACAGTATCTTTAGAAGACAGAAGTAAAATAGTCATGTTTATATATCATGCTAGGTGTAGCAAGGAAAGATCAACTAAGGCACAATGATATCAGGACGAGAGTCGGCACAGAACCAATACTGAACTTTATTGGTTGACAACAGATTAAATGGTTTGGTTATCTAACAAAACTGGCCACAGACAGAGAGCACCACAGAAAGCAATATTATACAGATATAAAGGTAACAGAGCCAGAGGTCAACCATGCAGAAGATGGACCACAGAAACATAGGAAACACTTAAAAGTACTAAATACTAAGCAAACACAAGGGCTCATTCCAGAGATCTCTTCCTGCCCTGACACTGCGAGGCATTCCAGTTGAGAAAAAAAGAAGAAAAAGTAGTAGTGTCAAAGCCTCAGGTAGGGTCCAAGAGGGAAAAGTGTTAGTTAACAAGACAAATCAACTGAAACAGTAAAACAAAGCATCTGAAGCTGGTGTTGCTTGTAACTTTCATCATTGAAATATGTTTTTCTTTATTCATGACAGTTCTTCTACTCTAATGCTGTTCATCTATCCAAGAAGCTTAGGCCCCCATCCAACTCATTTCAAGATCTTTGTAGACATGTTTATCTTCAACGCTCACCACCTTTACACTCTGGTTATTACTCTACTCCTGGATTCTGGTCTTATACCATAACTTGAGTTTTGCATGCACATCTGTTTTACAGATCTGGCTTACTGTGTGCAAGCTGTTGGTTCCTTACCTCTTAGACCACTGGTTCTCAACCCTCCTAATGCAGCTACCCTTTAATATAGTTCTCATGCTGTGGTAAGCTCCAATCATAAAATTATTTTCGTTGCTACTTTATAACTTCAGGGAATATGTGTTTTCTCATGGTCTTAGGCGACCCCTGTGAAAGGGTCATTTGACCTGCAAAGGGACCATGACCCACAGGTTGAGAACCTCCATCTAAGACAGATGCATTCTTTAAAGAAAACAAAATGGGGCTCCGGAACCTGTGCGGAAAGGGTGCAGGGGGGGGGGGGGGGGGGGAAGAGACTTGTTCATGAATGGCTTGATTTTGTAGCTACAGTCTTCTATGGGATGAGGTAGCCAATCTCTAGCTTCACTCGTCACCCCTTTGACATGCTGAGTAGGTCACGAGTCTCTATGATCTGTTTCTTTTATGGGTGATGGTAAAATAAATGCATTTCTTGATTCTAAAAACTTTAAAACGGCAGAATTATCATGAGAATATACCCACAATGCTTTCAAACAGTCTAATAACTGGCTTGTAATAAACCTCTTGCTACTTCAGCCGCTACTGCCTAGTTAAACAATCATGTAAACCAACATGAGACTATACAACCACAATACACATATATAACTTACACATCTAGCAGCTTTTGCTCAGCTCTGACCGCACATGAATACTGTCCAAGTTTGTCTGCATACTTGATGGCTATCTCAGTGTCACAGTCATCTCCCACGGTTATCGTGGCTACCTGAATTACAGAAAAGTTCCATTTCATGATGCCATCATAAAGCAAATTAGCTTGCCCCTTCTAGGCTTGTGGCCTAATTTAGATACATGGGTTTAAAATCAAACAAATGTTTTCCCACTACATTTTTGAACAAAGAAGACAGAACCAACAGATGGCTTAGTTTGTTGTCAGATACATTTTGCTTTTCTCAGTAGGTGTGTATACTACATATTCATTTACATGCTTCACTTTGTTTGATTGTGTAGTATGCAACTGACAAGACACAGTGAAATGCTAGGTCATAAATTATGCTGTCTGTTGATCATGTCCTCATCTCTCTAATATCTCATTTTGATAGACATTACTGCTGGATCAGCTTTACTCAGCTGCTGATTGCCTACAGTCTGTATATACAACAGTGGACTCCAACCTGCTGTCTGCATCTTTTGTGAGTCCAAAAATTTGTTGTAAGACTGTTTTTGAAAATATGTAATAAGGCTTCATCTCTTTTAGTTTTGCTTCAATTTTCAGAGCCATATAAAACGACTGGTCTTATCAACATTTTACATATTTTTGATCTTGGTGTTGCGAGCTAGACTTTGACTTTAGCAGATGCTGAAGTGCACAGTATACTTTATTTCCAGATTGTATTTCTTCTCTCAGCATGTTGGAGCAATTGGTTTGCACCCAAGTACTTATATGTTTCTGTTCAACTGATTTTCATATTACTAACTTGTATGTAGCCAGAGTTTATATCCTTTCCCTGTCTTGTTATTATCATGCATTTTGTCTTATCTTGATTGATAAATAGTACCATTTTGTGAGCTGCTTCTTTTAAGAGAGTCTGTGTTTTTTCTCAACAATTTAATTCATAATTCAGTGTTTCAACAAATCCCTCCCCCTTTGTGTTCATGTTAATTTCTTCTAATCCATCATCATTATGTAGCAGATCCTTTGCAGAATGTTGGTCTCATTATGGTCTGCCTGAAAGAAACTCAGTCTATCACTTTCATATTCAAGGAATCACTTATATCTTATGCCAATCTATGTGTGTATCCCTGTTTCTTCTTCCTGGTACCATGCCTTCTGCTACTATTTTTCCAGTCCTCCATGGTGCTTGATATGACCAATACATTTCAGCCTCCGAGACAAGATGCTGTTTATTAGCCAATCTTCCTTGAAGTTCAGATCTTTTAAAATGTCAGTATTTCTTCTCTTCTTTGTCCATTATATTCTGAGAATCTTTCTATAGCATTTCAGCTCAAAAACCCCTATTTTCTTTTGTAAGGATTGGGAGATAGTCCACGACTCACATTCGTATGTAGCCACAGGGAAGATGCATGATTCTTCTAATCCAAACACTAATTATACTAAAGTGATAACTTCCCAGGGACAAAAGATCTATGGAATGTACGTGGCACATAGCCAGTACATGCACAGTACATTGTCTGGTACAGAAATAGATCACAGAGTGGGTTTCAGCGATCAGTTTTTTTTTGGGGGGGGGGGGGGGGGGAGGTTGTGTGATTGGGGGGGGGGTTGTGGGATTGTGTGGGGGGGGGGGGGGTACACTAACCCTTAACGAGCATGTCATAAGTGCTGACTAATTAGGAATTTGCTGAAACTGAATGTGTTGGGTAGAAAGGGGCATACATCACAGCCTAGCTGTAAACTACAATACAAAGTGCCAAAACCTCTTTTAAATGCAGAGCAAGATGACTAAGAAGAGACAGTTCCGGAATAAAACGTGTGAGCTGAGTTTATAAACAAAACATGATTTTTACCCTGACAATGTATTCCACTTTCACTGAAATCCACTCTCCTGTGCTGACACCACCTTCGACATTTGTGGTAAGTCTGGTAGTCACATCGGAGCCCAGACTGAATGAAAAACGAATCTGTGAATTCACAACCTCCAGAGCAATAAAATCATGCTCCCCGTTAAAACGTCCATTGTAGATCAGCAATCCATTCTTTTCCTGAGTTGCAAACCTAGCAGACAAATAATTCAAGAAGTTGAGAATATTCATTTTAAAAAATATGACTCTAATGTATAACGTATATCTGACTACACTAGTGATGCCCAGAGGAATATACAGGATGGCCATAATATCTTGAGCTGAAAATGGGACATCCCAAGCAAGTCAGTTACCACCCCCCCCCCCCCCCCCCAAAAAAAAAAACCCCCACCATTTTCTAGGTCACCAAGGTGAAAGGGTTCATTACTCGACAATAGTATTAAAACCTGATCCATCGTCACCAAGAAAAAGAGGACACAATCTGCATTTTAACTGAACCCTAAGAAAGAAAAAGTGTCACAATGAAAAATCCCATGAACACATTTCAGGCGTTTAAAAAATATATAACAATCTATTAAATCTAATAAGGTCTACAGGCATAACTATTAGCGTATGTTCTACTCTCCGGCTGATTCCTAGATCTGTGTGACACGGGACAATCTGGGTCTTTCTGGGGGACCGATAGGAAGGCCGGGGCAGACAGTGAAAACTGGACGTTTGGTCACTCTAAATAAACAGTGCATTTATAACGGAACAGGTGAACATACCCTTTTCACGGCACTAATGCATTCAGGACTAGAGTCCTTCAGTTTTTAGTATAAATCAACTAGCACTCAATAGGGTGATGGTGATGTGGTCAGAATCATGCCAGCTGCCTTTACTTCCCATCATTTTCTGGTAATACTTTTAGGCTTGGTCGACCTGTGAGCCTCGGTCAATTATAAAACTCCGACCTGATGCGCATTTGAACCCAAGACATATCAGGTAGTGTCTAAGCATCTATTACGAATACAATTCTGGCTGTTCACTTAATGTGCAAATAGCATGGAACTTACACCATACTGTAGTGGATTTTCAACAATGACCTGGTCTGTCTGTAACTTCTTCTTCTGCCTGATATTCCCCCAATGGAGTATAAGCCCTCGACCAACTCACGCCTAATCGTTCTATCCTTCGCCACGGCAAGCAGCTCACCCCATGTCCACTCCACATTTTAACCGACACTCTCCCTTCCCTGTGTGTTTTTCTGTCTTGTTGGTCACTACAGTCTGTATTTACTGTATTTTCTTTAGAACGGTGTAAGCGGGGGGAGGGGAAGGTCATGGGGATTTAGGGTCACGTGGCTAGTGCTGTCGCCACAGACTGTGCAGGTTAGGTTTTTTATTTCCTCCCCGACATAAAAACGCTCATCACCTTTCCGGAAGTCGAACCCTGGTCTCCCGCATGAGCTCCAACGCTGTAACCGTTAGGCCAGTAAAGGCGACTGGCACCACAATTATCACACTTGCCACATACGCAATCAAGTTTTGATGGTATAAAAAAATTAGACAGACCGTCATTATATGTGTCTAACGTACTTCAAGGTATGATAAAGGTCATATAAATAAAAATTTTTTTAAAAAGGCGGGGAGGAGCTGAATTACATAAACTGAATGACACACAGTGAGCACAACAAAACTTAAATGCTTATTTTAACTTCATCTAATAAAACTAGCCCCGGCTCTCTAGCGTAGTTGGCTAAACCGGATTGCACGGTTACCGGGTGACGAACTCCTTGTGGTCCGTGTTCAAGCCCGGGGGTAGGCAGAAAAGCCACATTTCTCCCAGATTTACGGTATTTATCATGGAATCAAGGCCGAAGGGTTACGATATCCATAATACCGAGCCAAAGGGTTAACAACTCATGGCTTCTGGATACAAAAACAACAAACAATAAAACTAGCAGTAAGAAAACGAGGCGGCAACCGATCAGTAATGACTAGCAATAAGTAAGGTAAAAAAATTAAAGATTCCTTTTCACGCCTTTAGGCGCATCGGGTACACCGGAAGAGCACCTATATTTTTACAGACCAATCGGCACTATGTGGGTCCGTGGTCAACCATTACGCCTGCCGTCTTTACTTCCCCAGGACATACATCCTGGTACCCATTTTAGGCTTGGGTCGACCTGCGACGCCTCATACCATGATAAAAATCCAGCAGTGGATTTCAATCGCGATACGCTGGAATTACAAGTCGGACTCACAACGCCTAAGCCATGGGCGCCGCTATGACGGACAACACAGGATATTAAAGATACAATGGATACAGGAATGTATCATTCAGGGCAGCTGGTTCAGGATACAAGGAACCGAACGATGTTCTGCAATCGACTTAACTCTGCAGGGAATTTGATACCAGGGTGGTGGTGATGATGATGATACAAAGAAATGAATCAACTAAATGATACGGTACTTCCATTTTAATTCACCCCCAAAAAATTTGGGCGTTTCCAGGATAGTCCAATATTATAGGGGTGTTACGGGTTGAAATGAACACCAACGAACCCTAACATTAACACTCCTAGAATACTAAACTTTCCCGTGAACCCTCGGATTTCCTTTGTATGGGTGAATTAGGATGAAAGTACCAATAAAAAGGAATTCGCCTCCACTGCAAACTGAACCCAGTATCTTCGAGCAGGTAGGTATGTAGGACTTGCTATAAGTTGCTTAACAGTCTAAACGCCATCGAAAGGTGACACACAGTAAAAAAAAGAAGCGGGTGTGTGTGTGTGTGTATGCGCGCGCATACGTTTGTGTATTATATTTTTAGGAAATTCGAAAAAGTGACTACGGTCAGTATATTTAGCGATATATACTCTGAAATAAACGATTGGCACTGACTATAATATATTGTAGGAAATTCGAAGAAGTGACTCTCTACGCAATATATATATATATATATATATATATATATATATATTATATATATATATATATATATATATATATATATATATATATATATATATATATAGTAATAATAAAAGTAACATATATTATTCTAAAATTCTAAATAAACGAATGAAATTTACCCCGCAGTTACACATTATATACTGTTAGAAATTCGATGAAGAGACTAGATTAAGATATGTAAATAATAAATAATGCAACTGGAGGTGCAAAAACCAGACAAAATCAATACAAGCGACAAGAGATTTGGCACGCAACCGAAAACACTTGGAAAATGATGAGGAGCGCAGTAAGAGCTCACAACACGAACGTTCGCATTGTAATTTCTGCATTTGCTGTTCAAATAGCTGTGGTTTGCCGTGCTGACATTATGCGCACTGAAAATGAGCAGAAAATTGTGCACATGAATATACCCCTAAAGACACTAACAAGGGATAGAAGTTCGCGGTTAGTTGCAGAGGCGCCAATGTCTTGGGCTCATGAAACTTAAGCGCCCCCATCCCCACGCCTCCACACACACAACCCCCTTTACATTTAGAAAATTCACAAAAGAACTAAGTAGACCCCTGTGTAACCTTCAACTCCACCAGGACCACACGACAGGCGATAAACACACGGTGATACAAAGGATCTCCCAGGTGCTAGTGCCAGAAACCCTGTTCAACCGATGGGTTATATAAGGGTCCCCTATGACAGTCAGGGTGGGGCTTTCAAAATAACACACACAAATAGCATTCCAAAATAGGACGGATTTTGGTAAGCAACCCCTGCTTGTTCCCAGCCATATACAAAAGCGCTTTTTTTTAAAGCACTTGTTTACTAATTTCATCTTCTTCTTCAGCATTAACTGTTTATTGCTGCACATATCACTCCCATTCATTCATCTCTTTTATTAGCATTTTCTTCCAAGATGGTGGCTCCAAGTGTAAACTTCACACTGTTCCAGATCTATTATTTATTTTCCTTTAAACAGATAATAAATAATCATAATAAATATTATTATCATTACTGCACATTTAAACCAGGCATAAGCCTCATGAAGCCCGTGCCCCTAGAAAATGTACACCCCCATCAAATATCTTCTTTGTGTGGGCGCCGCAGGTTAGTTGCACGTTCCCCAGCCACCAGCCAGGGCAGTTCAAGTTCAGTTGCAAAACCTTTAGTAATACTCTTATTTCGCGCTAATTCAATAAATTGATGTTGGCCCTGTACACTCACGGCGTAGTTCCGTGCATCCTGAGCAAGGATTCACCCAAGTTAAGAGCATTATATTGATTAGTTTAGTGGCACGATGACGTCTTAACACGATCTTCGCCGGCTGCGTGACTCACCGACCCGGTGAGCCCTCAACAAAATGAAAGCCTTTGTTTACTATCTTGTCTGCTTTACATGTGAGTTAAAATTCATAAACTAAAACAAACAAAAAAAGTCTACTCGCAACAGACGAGTCTACCTGTTCTCAACTGTCTTTCGTCACGTAACTGTCACTGTCATTCCCCCCATGTATCATTCAAATTTACCTGTTCTAGCTGAATGACTCATCCGTCAAATAATCAATAAATCAACCAACAGTGATTTAAACCGGATGTAGATGAGGATAGCCGTGGAGAGGTCCCAGAAACCGCGTTCAGGCAATTGGCCATATTTATCCCCTGCCTATGTTGCGGCCCCTGGCAAAAGCCAGGGTGGGGCTTCAAATAACAAATAATTAATTTCGTCCTAAATAGGACGAAACTGAATGTAATTTTAAAAATTCCCATTATACTGTTTTTCGTAAAACGAGCTGAGATTACTCTGAGAAGTGTGGTTTTTCAGAAAAGTGTATACAACTTGTTGGATAGTCCAAATGAGTATTCCTGATGTTCTGAAAGAGATACAATTGTAATACGAGAAAGAAAAAGTGGAACATATGAATGATATTTGTAAAGACAGATAAGAAAAAAAAAATGAGAGAAGACTTGACCACCTTGCGTGATGACTTGGAAATGGTATCAGCACGCAGATCTTGTAGTTTGTCGTCTCCAGGATTGCAGTCCACTGGATTAAAACCTCAAGGATGAGAATCCTACATGTACAAATCCCGGTAAGCCCCGCTCAATCGTAAGGTTACAGAAAAGTCCCGACAATTGTCAGAACATAACCTGAAATCTGGACCAGGCAGGGACTGCATCGTGGCCGTCTCCATTATATTTTTCTCTTCGCGTTCACCGGCTGTACACTCCGGCGGAAAGTTCTGGTTGTTGTGTACCTCTAGACTTGAGTCTTAATTCAAAACCTGACTGTTACTAGAGATATTGGTTAGGTACTGTGGATATCGCAACCCTTCGACCTTGATTCCATGATGGATACCGTAATCTGAAAGAAATGTGACTTTTCTGCCTACGCCCCGGGCGTGAACCCGGACCACAAGGAGTTCATCCTCGGGTCGCCCCGAAGTCAGGTTTAACCAACTACGCTAGCGAGCCGTACGGATAAAGGAGAATGTGACTGTCCATTGTAGACAACAATGTCCCGAAATATTATGCTCTGTGTTTTCCACATTTAGAGGATAGGATTTTGGGACACTTGCCTGCATGTGATAGCAACAGAGGTACTGAAATTCCATGCGCTACCCCAGAGCCATTGTAACAGCATCATGAGCCTCTGGGCAAACCAGAGTGCTCGGGGCTTCTACTACAACTAGTCACAGTAAAAGAACTGTTTAATTTATGGCAATTAATTTGACATTCTTACTATAACTACTCACTCATTTGACATACACAGATAAGCATCGGGGCCCCTAAGCTTGTGGGGACCCCCGGGAAGTGCCCTGGGGCCCAAATGTTAAGACAGCCCTGCTTTATCCGTGGAAGACATTTCATCCTGCCAGCGGGTCTCGCTAGTCACAAGTCATCAGAACGCGCTGAGATTATCATGCCTCCCTATAACACAATTTAACACTATCGAATGGAAATGTGGCAGGAATTTTCAATAGCAAACGACAGCGGGTTTATGTTAATATATTATGACCAAGACAATGTTGTCTGCGCTGTGTCTCAACGGTTGTTTTTTCTAAAGTCTTCAGGACTTTATCCCAACTGCGGGCCATGCGCCTTGCGTTGGTGTTCGACAGTGGTATCAAGAAAGCCGACCGTCCAGGAAGCAATGGCAAACTACTGGACGTAAATTGCCTAGAAAACCCATCAGGGCTGGTTCTGCAACGTCCTGTAAAGGATAGGCAACTAAACTTCAGGACTTTTCCCGCTCCGTCACTTTTCTGCTCGGGTCATTTTCTGCGTACTTAAATAACACTGCATCGTTTTAACAATCCCATTTTCATACCACTATATTGATATGCTCCCAGGTCGACCTAGCCTTGAGTGGGTACCAAGTGCAGTCCCGGAAAGTAAAGGCGGCCGGCGTGATGCTGACCACATCACCCATCTTGTGTCGATTGGTGTATCAAATATAGGTCTAGCCCTATATGCCCAATATGCCTAAAGTCGTGAAAAAGGTCCTTTACTTTTTTTATAGTGATATGGACCTTTCCGAAGCTCAATACTGACGTTACGTGTGGTTCCAAATGTTTGTTTCTCACGGAATGCTCCGTTTAGCTCCTGCAGTCCTAGATGGCATTGTAGCTTCACATGGACCTAGCAAGCAAACGTGAGCTGTAAAGACACTGTATGCCGATGACTTGGCAACAGGGCAAAGATGGCGAATGTTCATAACGGGAAACATTGCTCACAAGTAATTCTAAAACAATATTTGCATGGCCTCTACTCAGTTTGGAAACTATAATTACTTGTGAAGATTATCTACAACATATTCGCTAAGAAATACTAAGTAGCCAAGTAAAACACTGATCCCAAATGGAATAAATATAATCTCATTAAAGAAGACATATCATGGTTTCCTTATGCACTAGAGAAGTTATGCTTTCTTTGTTTTTATTTTGATTAGTCATATTTGATGGTTTTCCGCATTAACAAGAACCCGACAAATCGTGTATGTTGTTGAAATTGCATTAAAGGATTTAGAATATTACACAAGCTTAGATGCAACATCGGGGAGGGGTGGGGGGGGGGGAGGGGGGAGTTGTGCAAAGATTTACCCCGACTTTTGAAAGACAATATGCTGTAGGTAAAATGTTATTAACGTTTCTTTCATCGTGTGAACTAGAGGTCTCTGTGATTATTTTTACTGGTTAACGGTGATGGTAAATTCTATTTTCGTTGAAAGATAATAAACTGAGGGTAAAAGACTATCTGTTGCTCTAATAGTTTTCAGTGCTTGTCTGTTGATTGTTTTAATTCGTTCTGTTGTGTAGGATGCTTGTTTTATTCACCGATACAAACTTGGTAGAAACGTTTATGTTTGTGTGCGACTTTCCCTTTTGTTTAGCGTCCTAGCCATATTGTGCGTTGTGTTCTTTTACTTTTATTGGTAAAATCTTATCAAACATACCAAAATGAAACCAAACCGGTATGCTGAGATTTTTGCAGAGAAATAACGAATACATACTGTAATTATTTTTCCTTCAGCAGGACCTTAAATATCCCTCGACACCTGAAGATGTAAAAGAGGACATAAAGAAGACGTAAAGAAGAATTATTTTTCCTCCGTATTCAAATTGGAACAACTGTTTCTCTGTTGTTCTCGCGCTGATTCACGAACCCAATTTTTTAAAGGAAAAATATACCCATTGCACGTTCAACAAGCAAGTGGTAAAAATAGACTAATTAACGGCTATCTGAAATCGGATATGTTAGGTTGAAAGGCGCAAATATCTAAGGTTTGCTGCAAACACAACACACTGTGTCAACTAACTCTTTAGGGGCGAACACGGAAGAAGAAGCTTCTCTGTGTAATCACTATTCATTATGCGACTGTATTCATTGTTCTTTACTTCCAAGGACTGCACCTGATACCCACCCAAGGCTGGCTCCACCTGGGAGTCAAGGTCATTTAAAAACAAAAATCCGGCTCCGTCAGGACGCGAACCCACGACCTTCCGATCCGCAGGCGGGCGTCTTGGCGCCAACGCCACAGCGACTCCCGTTTAGTAACAGAACAGGTGCTTTCAATGATTTGGATAAATTGCAAGAAGTCTGACCTGGCATCTCTTCTTAAACAACTACATCACACATATTGGGGCGAGGGGGGGGGGGGGGGTGTTACGGTTACATCCAGGCCGATTTAACATGTCTCTATTAATGATACCTAAAAGGAGCGTATGCTACTGAGAAATCTCAAGAAAAGGGATGCTTCACAGTCAACGCGGAAAACTTCACTGTCGACGCAGAAAACTTCACAGTCGACGCGGAAAACTTCACTGTCGACGCAGAAAACTTCACAGTCAACGCGGAAAACTTCACTGTCGACGCAGAAAACTTCACAGTCAACGCGGAAAACTTCACAGTCAACGCGGAAAACTTCACAGTCAACGCGGAAAACTTCACAGTCAACGCGGAAAACTTCACTGTCGACGCGGAAAACTTCACTGTCGACGCAGAAAACTTCACAGTCAACGCGGAAAACTTCACTGTCGACGCAGAAAACTTCACAGTCGACGCGGAAAACTTCACTGTCGACGCAGAAAACTTCACAGTCAACGCGGAAAACTTCACTGTCGACGCAGAAAACTTCACAGTCAACGCGGAAAACTTCACAGTCAACGCGGAAAACTTCACAGTCAACGCGGAAAACTTCACAGTCAACGCAGAAAACTTCACTGTCGACGCGGAAAACTTCACTGTCGACGCGGAAAACTTCACTGTCGACGCGGAAAGCATCACAGTCAACGCGGAAAACTTCACAGTCAACGCGGAAAACTTCACAGTCAACGCGGAAAACTTCACTGTCGACGCGGAAAACTTCACTGTCGACGCGGAAAACTTCACTGTCGACGCGGAAAGCTTCACAGTCAACGCGGAAAACTTCACAGTCAACGCGGAAAACTTCACAGTCAACGCAGAAAACTTCACTGTCGACGCGAAAAACTTCACTGTCGACGCGGAAAACTTCACTGTCGACGCGGAAAACTTCACTGTCGACGCGGAAAACTTCACAGTCAACGCGGAAAACTTCACTGTCGACGCAGAAAACTTCACAGTCGACGCGGAAAACCTCACTGTCGACGCCAAAAACTTCACAGTCGACGCGGAAAACTTCACAGTCGACGCGGAAAACCTCACTGTCGACGCCAAAAACTTCACAGTCGACGCGGAAAACTTCACAGTCGACGCGGAAAACTTCACAGTCAACGCGGAAAACTTCACTGTCGACGCAGAAAATTTCACAGTCGACGCGGAAAACTTCACTGTCGACGCCAAAAACTTCACAGTCGACGCGGAAAACTTCACAGTCGACGCGGACAACTTCACTGTTGGCGCACAAAAGATTACCTCAGAAAGGGAAGACTCCCCACCAGCAAAACGATTATAATTTGCTTAGGGTTCAAATGATGATTACAATTTTAAAGCCATAATATATTTTACAATGCTGCCTAAATTTCTTCTTCTACAATGTAGGTGTTCCTGTGTTGTCGTTTTTATTCACCCCAAACAGACAGTCCAATATTTTAGGCGTGGTAGATAATCCGCATGCAGTCGTGGGTCCTAGGCTGCACACTCGTGGGACGTAGGTGGGTTGGGGTAAGGTCCAGTTCTAGATGTTTTGGTGTAGTTAAAAGCACCACAAAGCCGGAAAATCCGGTCTTTAAACCCTATAAAATATTGGACTGTCTCCGTGACGTCATCTGGGGGTGACTTATAACCGAAGAACCAGTGTCCAACCCCGAACTGCGCTCGGATATGAGATTTTCAACGCACTTACAAGTATTTCTATTGCCAGCATTTCCAGCTTTTACTGAGGTCTTCTTGGTCATTTTGTGGGTACACATTTTGAACAAATGTTTCATTAGCCTATGTTGATTGTTCCATGGGCGGGACAAGAACACAGATCTGATGCCTCATTCTGGTGATTATCATTTTTCAGCTCGCTGAATGGAGCTGTACACTAATGATGTGGTCAAGTGCGGTCAACGCAAAATGACCGACTACTATTTGAATGAGTGGTCGTGTCTAAACCTGAACAAAGCAGCTCAAACACACTTATCCCCACGGCTGGAATCGGCTGTCAAAAGGGCACAATTCAAACACAACCATGGCAAAGAGAAATAGTATCATTAACAAAACGTTTATAAGCAGCCGGTCACAAACTTGGAATCGGCGACTTGTTCACAATCTTCGCAGCAGTATTTAAAAAGGGTTCCGGGACCCCGGTTTTTAAAAAAAGGATGGGCGCGACGACAAACCCACTGCCTTTTAACACGTTTTAAAAGGACACTCGGCTAGGTGCCTTTATGATGGTGGTACCCAACTAGGAGACAACATTTCGTAGGCCCCCCCCCCCCCCCCCCCGTTAATTTCACTAAAAGATACGTGGGTTCTCATAATAAAGAGCAATGTTCAGTAGAAGGCTTTTGCCTTAGTGATACATAAGGTCGGTGCTGACTGATGGAGATGACAAGACAGTAAGGGATTTGTAATCCTGGTTATTTCAATAAATGATAAACCGCAGCACAATGTTCAGTAAAGTATTTTGGGCTTTCCTCCGAAAGGCATCATAATATGGCGGCCATAAAATATCCCAAAATACCCGAACGGTGTTCAGGCATATCTAAAATACGAACTTTCTGCCAAGGAACAAATCGCGGCAAAACTAGGATTACTTGGCAATATCAACATTGCACACGGTAGTAGCAGACGATAAATACCGACCGTTGATAATTTCGAGCGTTTCTGCAGACGATACTAGTAGACGATATTAGCGACCGTTGACAATTTCCAGACATTAGAGACGATGAAAGCGATTAGCAATACTGTTCTTCCGATTGAGGATTTAGCAGCGGTAGATGTCAGACTTGTCGGCATGCGCAAAACGCGATTAAACTCATCGCCGAGAGTATCCCCCGCGCCGCTACGCGCAGCGCGGATTGGGGGGGGGGGGGCTAAACTAGGTGCTTGGGACTCACGAGCAAAGTAATTGCAGGAAGTTGCAGGAGATGCGGCACCTGCCGCTCATGAGTCCTAGCCATCTAGTGTAGCCCCTATCCGCGCTGCTACGCGGCGGTAAGGCATAGTCACAGAAACAGGTCCGCAAGTAACATATCGCGGAGACCCTGTTAGAGCATTTGTTTCGTATTTCCGAGCCGATCCTAGATTTGCCGCGATTTGTTCGTCGGCAGAAAGTTCGACATTGGAAAGTGTCAACGGTCGCTATTATTATTATCGTCTGCTACTATCGTCTGCAGTGTTGCGTGCGTCTCTTAGAATTGTCAGGTAATCAGAAACAATAAAAAACAGGTCCGCAAGTAACATATCGCTGAGACCCTGTTAGAGCATTTGTTTCGTTATACGGAGCCAGCATATTTTTAATAGAACTGAACCCCATTCGGATATTTTTGGATATTTTATGGCCGCCATATTATGATGCCGTTCGGAGGAGAGCCGTATTTTGCATTCGTGAAGCAGATGGTCACTGCTGACTGATGGAGATGACGAAACAGCAAGCCACCCTTCTTTCCCCTCAATGCGATTCATGGAGAATCAATAGTCCAATTGTAATGAGGAAGGGGAGCTAAATGCAGAGCGCTACTTGAATAACAACCGTTCCGTGATTCACTGGCTTTTGTCTCGAAAGGGAAGTCGGCAATAAAACACGTTTAAGGGGGAGGGAGTGCTGACAGCAGAGCTTGGCGTAGCATGGGTTCTGTCACAGTGAGATCCGACCCACTGAACGATGGAGTGGTGTCTTTGTTTGTTGGTGCAGTGAACCTGAAGCCAAGGCCAACAAAAAATGGACTTACTGTGTGAGCTGTGGCATGTAATGCTCAGATAACAGCGGTTATTTTAACAGGATGTGCACAGAAAAGACCCGAAACATTTTCGGCTTGATAAAATGTACATAGACAGTGATCAGGTCTTGCTAAGATATAAATGAGCAACCGTATGACAGTAGTTGGTATTAGGGTAGTAGCAGACGATAAATACCGACCGTTGACAATTTCGACCGTTTCTGCAGACGATACTAGCGACCGTTGACAATTTCGAGACATTACAGACGACGAAAGCTATTAGCAATACTGTTCTTCCAATTGAGGATTTAGCAGCGGTAGATGTCAGACTTGACGGCATGCGCAAAACCTGTTTTCTGCTATGAATGTTAAGTGGCATATACCAAACCTAACACACCCGTCTTCGGCCATTGGCTCGCCCGTAGACGACTTCGTCGTCGGTCGGGACAGACCTGATGGGGCTGTCTTCTTTGATCTCATCAACACTGCAGGAGTCTTTTTCATGGCTCTTGGTGGCGTGCAGCGCTAAGTCATTTTAAATGGCGCACATAACCTAGTCATAATTATAACCAACAGCTTTCCCTACAGCTATTGAAAATATTAGGCTTTGGAAAGCAGCAGCCTTTTCTACTAGGAACCGTACCACACCTGTTTTCTTTAATCCATTGTACAGTTGCTGCTATAGCATTTCAGTTTACGAGAAGTATACTAGCTATGAGCCAGTCCCTCTTGGTATTCAGATCGTGAAGAATGTTCTACTAGTCATAACAACTGTGTGGTTTCTGAGGTCCTTATGGGAGGGGGGCAGACCCATAGCTTTCCTATCAAGCATGTCGTAAAGGCGACACATTAGGGACTTTTTCATTCAAAATCGGAGCGCATCTGCATGAGAGGGGAGAAACCAACAGTCTGCAGACAAATAAGCCAGATCCTAAAACGGATGTACACACACAATTTAAGTTCCGGCGCAAGACTAAAGTCCAGAAGTGGACTTTCCACCGCAGTTTACAGCTGGTGAATGCTAAGAAGAAGAATAACAAATATCATCCAACAAACTGCCAAACATTTGAGTAACCAAAAACTCAAATGAAATATTGTGTAACTAAAGATAAAATGGCCAAGAAATGATTGCTAAAATTCTATATAAACTGCTTATACAACAACAACAGCAGAAATACTAGATTTTAAAACACTGCGAGTTTTGCAACAATATTTCTTGTTATCCTCAACACTGCATGGACAGTTAATCTCAAAACAGCAAACCTATTCCAGTTTCCACGTCAAAAGAAACCTCTGTATGCTTTATGAACTGAACAAACATAATTCTGTACAGAAAGCTTACTTAATGACTCAACAAGGGAACAATAATGAAATGATAAAAGAATACATCTCCCCCCACTCGAACGGGCATCTTTTCATAACAGGCAACAGATCGTATGCTAGCGACGGCGGTGGCGGGTGGATGTTATTTAACTTTCTAATATGTTACGAATATTCAAATCGCCGCATCTATTTTTTTTTTTTTTAGTCGGAGAGCTGAGATTCCCATTTGTGTTCCCTCCCTCTCTGGTGTGTCATTCTGTGTGTACAATCAGGCGGAAGAAAATGAAAGAAATAAGCGGATGTGCCCGGAATATGAAAGAAAGACGGAAATAAAAACAGATTTAGAAAGAAGTGGTAAATCATGAATGATTTAATTTCCGCGGTAAACGATGATAGGAATTC
The DNA here is from genome assembly GCA_905116865.2 of Candidula unifasciata. Lineage (NCBI taxonomy): Eukaryota > Metazoa > Mollusca > Gastropoda > Stylommatophora > Geomitridae > Candidula > Candidula unifasciata. Next base: position 1,147,780 of record CAJHNH020000956.1, on the reverse strand, counting down.
ACAGTGGAGACAGAGACGCTCTGATAGGCGGGGACATCGGCAGATGTGAAGAGAATGAACCTCAGTGTGTCATTCAGGCTGTAAATCCGTCACAATAAACTGGAAAACAATGATCCGGAAAACAAAGATTGAGGTACGACAGAGACGTGTAAAAAAAGAAAAAACACACACATATATCTTCTATATTGTCTATCTCATTTTGCCTCATTAATTCTCGCACTCCACTTAACCTATGTCTATGTGTACCCTAGTGAGATATAAATGTTTAGGTTTAGACAACTGATCAACATCATAGCACAAGGGTAGTAACTCATAAGTGCTCCGTTCTACTTCTGACTCAAGCCTAAGTCTGAAAAATCTTAGCGCAGTGCACGAACTCCGTAGCACCGGCGAGGATCCTGAAATACTATGGACAGATTTTCAACTCACAAATGTGCTCGATATAAATGTAAATGTGGAGAGAATCAGCGCGAATGTGCGTGAGTTATTTATTCAGGCTGTGTATCTGTATATCTGTGTCGTCTTCTTTGCGTTCACTGGCTGTAAACTCTGACGAAAAGTTCTGGTTGTTCGTCTACTTCAGGACTTAGCTCTTGTTAAAGATTGAGTTTCGTGGGCACATCCAGTTTACAGATCTGGCTTATTTGTATGTAGACTGTGGGATCTTGCCTTTTAGGCAGATGACCTCCGATTTCACATAAAACCCCTATATTAGTTAACTCTTACTATACATGCTTGTTAGGGAGGCAGGGGTCTACTCCACCCTTTCCCCGCCTAACAATAGGGCCCCGGAACCCACACGGGAAATCTGTATATAAGTGGACAACAATGACCTGGATCTTTATGTATATATATATATATATATATATAATATATATATATATATATATATATCGCGCTCTCTCTCTCTCTCTCTCTCTCTTTCTCTCTCTCTCTCTCTCTCTAACACACACACACACACACACACACAGACACACACACACACCAACAGCAAAAGGTCGAGAGTCAGACAAAACGCACACACAGTCCGGACAGTCGACAAACCCTGAGTCAGATATAGGCACGACGCCACGAAGAAAACAATTAGGGAGTGGGCAAGGGCGGAACCCTTGAGGGCCCTAGCCGCCCGAGGTTCCGGCGCCTATGAACAGATAGTACAAGTAAAGGAATTCCAGTGCCGGTGAGAGCATTTGATGCCAGTCTTAGATCTGATAAACCATTCAGCATTCGGCGGGTGATGTGTTCACTTCACAGGAGATACCTTAGGTACCCCTTTTAGGGCGGGTCGATCACACAGCCTAGCTCAATTGTGAAAATCCCTCAGGTTGAGGATTTAAACTCAAGATCTTTAGACGGACATCAAAGCGACTAGCCACTGCGCTTCCGCGGCTCCAAGTATACCCTCGGCCAGTTATGTTTCCTGTTATTTTTGTGTGTTACTTTTCATATATTCCTCTCCTTTTTAGGCCTACTTTATTTCCGTCAATTCGTAATGCCGGGTTCGATCCCAGCTGCGGGCCATGCGCCTTGCGTTGGTTTCGACAGTGGTATTAAGAAAGCCGACCGTCCGGAAAACAATGGCAAACGATTGGATGCAAATTTGCCTAGAAAAACCACACAACAGCCAGGGGCTGCTGGGGTTGTTTCTGCAAACGTCCTGTAAAGGATACGCAACTTACCTTACTCACACATGCTAATTTTACTTGAACGTTGCTAAAGAATTGTTCACAGCTGGTTAGATGAGCGACAAACCACCTTAGTAGTTATGCAGGGAATAAATGATTCGGTTGCCATATGTTTGTTCTTTTTACCTCAAAACTGTTCATTAATTTCTACGGAGTACGCCGTACTTCTCATTCTGACTATATCACACACCCCGCCCCCACCCCCCCCCAATCCCCCGCCCCCCCCCCTAATCACCTGCCTATGTCAATTTAGCCTGATAATGTGTTACTCAAACCATAGTATCGTGTTTTCCGAAAAAAAGATAAGATCTTATATTATTTTTTACCCCATCATCATCATCATCGTCGTCGTCGTCTTCGTGGTCAGAAACCAAAATGGAAATAGAAATAATAATAAATAATTAGGCCTGCACAGTTCGTGGCGACTGCACCAGCCATGCGGCCTTAAAACAGTGGGTTCTTATCCCCTATATTCTACAGCTTGCTTTAAAAATGTATAATTACAGGCTCTGCCCAATTGTAAAGCCACTCTTGACCCCACACAGACTAAGTAGCCACCATACAAACAATGTCCATGGTTAACTTGTATAGAAAAACTGGAAGGAGATGTTTCGTTTTACTTTTATCTCATACACAGATGTCGGCGTCTGTGGCTTAGGAGTTGCGAAAGCGCTTCGTTATGCCGGGATGCCGGGTTCGATCTCAGCTGCAGGTGATTTAGCAGCAGACCATCTTGCGTCAGTTTCGACAGTGGTACCGAAAGTCGACCGTTCGGTGGCAATAGCAAACTACTGAACGTAAATTTGCCTAGGACAACCACAATTGCGACAAGGATACGCAATTAACACACACAGATTTACAGAGAATCTCTGTGAAGAAGTGGTCAAACCGTTTTCCTGGCGCTCTGAAGCTCGCTGGTTCGTTTGACGGCCTGTGGCGTTCGGCTCACAAGCGCAATTTTACAGCGAGCCATGTGGAGCGTCGCCGGAGCTACGGAATTCGTACCTTGTGTACGGCGTGAGAGTAGAGAGATAAACGGGACAAAAACTATGCAACGAAGTAGATCTTCACGATTCTAAACCTTTGTTTTATGATAAATATCCCTTGACTTCTACAATGTCTATTTCATTCCTACAGATTTCAGTTTGTCTCTATCCTCCACGCCATGAACTCCCCGTCTCAATTTCCATTCCCCTCTGTCCAATCGTAAAGTCGTCCTGACATAGGATAAACGTATTATCTGAATAACAGTGCCGCAGAAACGAAACCATTACCAGAATGGAACCTTCAATTTCTCCCCGTGAAAGGAAATATATGAGGGCTAATGCAGAAATAGCCGGGGCACTAACTTAATCCTCAGATCTCTCAGACATGCCGGCGAGATACGGCTTTTAGGAAATAACGGATTTTAAGCATCCCTGTTATTATCGCTGTGTGTATAGTACAAGTGTCTTAGCTTTCGTTCTGTGGATAGTGGTTTGATGTTGATGGCGGTATGAACTTTTGTGAGCTATAAAGATAATTTACTGGCCTGAACAGTGGGCACTGAGTCAACTAACGTTGTCAAAAGTGGGCAATGCATCAACTAACGTTCTCAACAGTGGGCACTGCGTCAACTAACGTTCTCAACAGTGGGAACTGAGTCAACTAACGTTCTCAACAGTGGGCACTGAGTCAACTAACGTTCTCAACAGTGGGCACTGCGTCAACTAACGTTCTCAACAGTGGACACTGCGTCGACTAACGTTCTCAACAGTGGGCACTGAGTCACATAACGTTCTCAAAAGTGGGCACTGAGTCAACTTACGTTCTCAACAGTGGGCACTGCATCAACTAACGTTCTCAACAGTGGGCACCGCGTCAACTAACGTTCTCAATAGTGGGCACTGGGTCGACTAACGTTCTCAACAGTGGGCACTGAGTCAACTAACGTTCTCAACAGTGGGCATTGAGTCAACTAATGTTTTCAACAGTGGGCACTGAGTCAACCAACGTTCTCAACAGTGGGCACTGAGTCAACCAACGTTCTCAACAGTGGGCACTGAGTCAACTAACGTTCTCAACAGTGGGCACTGAGTCAACCAACGTTCTCAACAGTGGGCACTGAGTCAACCAAAGTTCTCAACAGTAGGCACTGAGTCAACCAACGTTCTCAACAGTAGGCACTGAGTCAACTAACGTTCTCAACAGTGGGCACTGAGTCAACCAACGTTCTCAACAGTGGGCACTGAGTCAACTAACGCTGGCGAATAAGTCTTACGCAATCCGAACAGTGAAATCAATTGAACGAACGGAAGAAAGAAACTCTGCATGCATGTGCGCGCACACAAACTTATCTTATATCTATCAATTATCATTCTTTGAGATGTGACCTGCTCTCTGTTTCTGGTCAAATGATAATGCAATGATAAGATTGAATACTGATTATGAGCAGCTTTGATGTGAGAAATCCTTGGAGACCGGCCTGCATGCTCGAACACACAATGGAGGTAACCTTACACCCACGAGTGAAGACATTACCTTTGATCATTGTGATGTGTGTAAACTACATCAGCTATCTATCTAAATCAGTTGTTCTCAGCCTTCCTAATGCCGCGACCATTTAATACAGTTCCTCATGTTGTGGTGACCACCAACCATAACATTATTTTCGTTGCTACTTCCTAACTTCAGTGAATATGTATTTTCTCGGTGGTCTTAGGCGACCCCTGTAATAAGGTCGTTTGACTGTCAAAGGGGTCACGATCCATATATGGTTGAGTACTGCTAATCTAAACGAACATGGGAAGGTGAAAAAAAAAACATCGCGGAAGACAGGAATACTTGCAAAAAATATATAATCTTACTGACTTTAACAACTAGAGAGGAGTTACTCTGCTATCAGTAATGCCTAGGAAATTTTGTAAATATAGATCTCATTAAAATTAAGGGTGTAGTCGACGCAGTCCTGAGAAATAAACAGTTTAGGTTTCGACTTGGAAGAAGCTGCTAAGATTTTTTTCTAAGTGACATTAGGATTTGTTTTATAAGAATAGGTTTTTAAAAAAGCAACAATTTGTACTGAGCTTCATCGACTTTAAAAAGAATTTCGACAGCTTATACTGAATATCACTCAATCTAGGCATCGACTTTAGGACAATCGACAGCTCATACTAATATCACTCAATCTAGGCATCTACTTTAAGACATTCGACACCTTATACTGAATGTCACTCAATCTAGGCATCTACTTTAAGACATTTGACACCTTATACTGAATGTCACTCAATTTAGGCATCGACTTTAAGACATTCGACAGCTTATACTGAATGTCACTCAATCTAGGCATCGACTTTAAGACATTCGGCAGCTTATACTGAATGTCACTCAATCTAGACATCGACTTTAAGACATTCGACAGCTTATACTGAATGTCACTCAATCTAGGCATCGACTTTAAGACTTTCGACAGCTTATACTGAATGTCACTCAATCTAGGCATCGACTTTAAGACATTCGACAGCTTATACTTAATGTCACTCAATCTAGGCATCGACTTGAAGACATTCGACAGCTTATACTGAATGTCACTCAATCTAGGCATCGACTTTAAGAAGACTCGATGATAGCTCATACTGAAAATCTCTCAATATAGGCAACGACTTTAAAAAGACTTTCGACAGCTTGTACTGAATATCACACAGTACACACGTTTTAAGAAGACTTTCGACAGCTTTGAACATCACTCAATCTAGACATCGACTTTATGAAGACCTTCGACAGCTTATACTGTATATCACTAAATCTCGGAATGCTGTGGTTTACCAACGATAATAAAATATCTGACAAAACGGATGTTAATAGCAGAAGGTAGAGGTATAATACTAGATTCCTTTTTTGGCCAGTGGCGCATGGGACAAATGATGCTACTCTTATTTTTATATACTAGTCAACCTTCGGTGGGGTCAACATCCTGGTGCCGGCCGCCTTTACTTCCCAGGAAATTATACAGTTCCCATGATAGACTAGGCTGACCTGGAATCCAAAGTCAGTTCTGGAGGATAAAAACAAGTCTGGATGCGGATTCGAACCCAAAACATTCGGGAACACGGGCAAGCGTCTAGCCACTAGGCTACCGTGGCTTCTAGATTCCATACACGAGATCGAAAGGACTGCCACCGACAGAACGGGTTGGAGACATTGACTGCTGGCCCTGTGTGACACATAACCAATGCAATAATATCGTGATGATAAAAGCTTTCCGATGACGCCTGACCTATGGTGCCACTGCCACTATGTATATAGAAAGTTTGGTATTTCCTGGGTGTTTTGGTCAGCTGAGCCGCCTTTACTTTATGAAACTATTTCTTGCAAACAGGATTAGGCTGGGTTCCCCTGGTGGCCAGCTCACTTTAGGGGGAAAAAAAGGGGGGGGGGGGTGTATGCCTGCTCATAAGGGATCTGAACTTGTGACTGCAGGAGCGGTAAGTAAGCATGGTGCTCTCTCAACGATCACCTGATATATGGGTGAGGTGGGGCGGGTTTGCTATTCATGTAAAATTTCTGAAAATGGTGGTGGAAATACATCAAAAGCAGTGTGTTGGTGTTGTGTGTGCATACGGGAATAAGACAGCGCGGAAGCAATTTCAGAGAACTGTTGAAGAAAGGAGCCACACAAAGAAGAACCATGACACTGCAAAGCAACAAAAAAAAACAAAAAAACGGACGTTCATTTATAGAATGAATATTTTTCAAATGTAAATCACTAGCTACAAAGCAAGATTTTTAACGATTAAATTAATCTGCCCTAATGAAATAATGAAACTCTCCCAAAAGGTTGCAGATCAGAGCCAGAATTTTTTATTCCGGCTGGTAATGACGGCAACGGTTCTATAAACTAATTGCTAATTAAATTGTCAATTTTCTTGTTATTGCTAACAATGTTGTCAGATTGTGGAATTTATCTCATGCCGTGAGACCCTGGGGGTTGTTCTTTTAACACACACAAAAGCCTTGCTTTTTAGTTTAGCTTCTGTATTTAGGACATTATTTCTTCTTGTTCTTCTCCTCCTTCCTTCTTCTCCTCCTTCTTCCCCTCTTCTTCTTCTTCTTCTTGTTCCCCGGCGGAAAGTCCCGCTTGTTCGTCCATTTGGACTTTTGGCTTTTCCCTACACTTGAGATTTGCGTGTGCATCCGTTTTACTGGTTAATTTGTGAGAAGAAGAAGGAAAAGAAAAAAAAAGAAAAAGGAGGAGGAGGAGGAGAGAAGGAGGATGAGAAAAAGGAGGAGGAGGAGGAGGAGAAGGAGAAGAAGAAGAAGAAGAAGAAGAAGAAGAAGAAAAAGAAAATAAGAAGAAGAAGAAGAAGAAGAAGAGGAGAGGAGAAAGATTAGAAAAAGAATAAAGATTAGAAGAATAAAGATTAGAAGAAGAATAAAAGAAGAAGAAGAAGAAGAAGAAAATGAAGAAGAAGAAGAAGAAGAAGAAGAAGAAGAAGAAGAAAGAAGAAGAAGAAGAAGAAGAAGAAGAAGAAGAAGAAGAAGAAGAAGAAGAAGAAGAAGAAGAAGAAGAAGAAGAAGAAGAAGAGGAGAGGAGGAGGAGAAGAAGAAGAAGAAGAAGAAGAAGAAGAAGAAGAAGAAAAGAAGAAGAAGAAGAAGAAGAAGAAAAAGAAGAAGAAGAAGCAAAGAAGGCCGAGAAGATGAGGATGAAGAGGAAGAGGAAGAAGAGAAGAAGAATGGAGAAGAGAGAGGAGAAGAAAGAAGAAGGGAAAAGGAGGAGAAAGAAGAAAGGAGAAGGGAAGAAAAAGGAGGAAGAAGAGAAAGAAAAGAAGAAGATTAGAAAAAGAAGAAAGAAGAAGAAGAAGAAGAAGAAGAAGAAGAAAAGAAGAAGAAAAAGAAGAAGAAGGAAGAAGAAGAAGAAGAAGAAGAAGAAGAAGAAGAAGAAGAAGAGAAGAAGAAAGAAGAAGACGAAGAAGAAGAAGACGAAGAAGAAGACGAAGAAGAAGAAGGGACGAAGAAAAGAGGAAGACGAAAGGAGAAGACGGGAAGACGACGAAGGAGGAAGGAGAGAAGATTAGAAAGAAGAAGAA
>CAJHNH020000956.1:1125030-1132530 GCA_905116865.2 Candidula unifasciata | reverse complement strand
CGTGCGTGTGTGTGTGTCTATATCGAAGAATAAATAACACTGATGACAACCACCGTGACAATGATAATATAACGACGACAATTAAATGAGCGTGGTGAAAGAGTCAGGGGCGAACGGGAGAGAGAGAGAGAGAGAGAGAGAGAGAGAGAGAGAGATAAAGAGAGAGAGGGAGAGAGAGATTAGTTGCGTATCCTTTACCGGACGTTGCAGAACCAACCCCAGCAGCCCCTGGCTGTTGTGTGGTTTCTCTAGGCAAATTTACGTCCAGTGTGGAGTCGTACACCTATTTGGGCAGTAATGTAGATAAAGATGGAGGAACTGATAGAGATATTAAAATAAGAATACAAAAGGCAAGAGGGGCTTTCATAGCACTAGGGAATTTGTGGAGGTCAAAAGAAATTAAAAGAAATACTAAACTAAAAATTTTTAATTCTAATGTCAAATCAGTACTATTGTATGGGGCGGAAACATGGAGAACAACGAAGGCAATTACTAATAAATTACAGACATTCATTAACTGGTGCCTGCGCAGAATAGAGGGAATAAAATGGTATGATAGAATAACTAATGTAGAACTTTGGGAGAGAACTAAACAGGCTCCAGTGGATCAGGAGGTGAGGAAAAGACGCTGGCGTTGGATAGGGCACACACTGAGAAAACAGGAGAACAGCATAACTAGAATGTCTTTGCATTGGAACCCACAGGGGCATAGGAATAAAGGAAGGCCAAAAAACACATGGAGAAGAGAGCTGGAGAATGAGGTTAGAAAGATTGGGAGGACATGGGGAGAGCTCCATGTAATGGCGAAGGATAGAACGACTTGGCGTGAGTTGGTTGAGGGCCTATGCTCCATTGGGGGATAAAAAGGCAGAAGAAGAAGTTTGACATTGCTTTCTGGGCGGTCAGCTCCCTGATACCACTGAGTTTGACATTGTTCTCATCGATTTAGCCACAGAGCCGACGAGAGAGAGAGAGAGAGAGAGAGAGGAGAGGAGAGAGAGAGAGAGAAGAGAGAGAGTCAGAGAGAGGAGAGAGAGAGAAGCATTTAAATTAGAGAGATAGGCCACATTGTATTAGTAGGCATTCTTGGAAAAAAAAGTACTCGGATACTTCTTCTTAGCATTCACCGGAAAGTCCTGGTTGTTCATCTACTTTGTACATCCAAACCCATACGAGCAAAACTTATTACCCGATGAGCCGAAACCATGCGAATGCAAACGGGGAGTGACCAAGGTGGACGGAAAGCAGAAGACAACAAGCACACAATGAGTCCCAAGAACAGGGAGTAATTGTCAGGTCTCATGGCCGAACACCCAGACCCTCACAGTAGCGGATACATAAGCAAATAAACGCCTGACAGACACCGGTGCCAAAGAAAAGAGTAAAAGCAAGATATATGTATCTATGTGCGGGGGGGGGGGGGGGGGCGCTCAAGAAGAAACACCACAAACAGGACCACAATTATAATTAAGGCTGTTATTACCAGGGTGAACGCGGTCGACTTTTGTTTCTTTCCATATCAAACCAGGAGGTGTTACAACTAGTCCCTGACAGGTCTCATAGCTGAACAGCCACTCCCTCACAGCAGCGGAGATATAAGCAACAACAACAAAAAAAAACCTGACTGCCACCGGTGCCAAAGAAAAAAATTAGTAAAAGCAGGATATATGTGCCACAAAAACGCATCCAAAAAGAAACAGCACAAACCACAGACAACAATTATAACTAAGGCTGTTGTTATCATCAGGGTGAATGTGTCTGATTTTTGTTTCTGTCCAAACCAAGCAAAGTTATATAGGGTGTTTGTAAAGTATTACTACCCTTTACATGTAGATCAAATGCAGACAAAGGAAATAATGACGTCATCAAAAAGGTGTTCCATAGTCAGTCGCGAAGAACTATGCTGTGAATGGTGTCGTTTGCTGTAGTAATTATTTGCCCTCATAACATAATGGTGTTATCCATAGAAGCAATCAGAACTAAGATACACAAAAATAACAACAGACACGATGCAAAAGGCATTTCACAATATGAAGAGAATATGTACACTCATGACTTGAAACATGTGGTGGATATTTTCAGGACCTTTTATAATTAATATTTCATTGGTACTTTCCAGCTTCACCAAAACAGACCATAGTAGTAACTACTGCTACTAATTAAAAGACTTCTAGCACGTTTTTGATGATGTCATGTACTTAGGTTTTTCAAATCTGTTCTAGATACAAAGTGTAGTGTAAATTGGCAAACACTTTACATTGGTATTTCAGACTTCTCCGGTTACTTATGTAACCCGTCTCTCTGAAATCCCCAGTGCTCTCATATTAGCTAGCCTGAAAGTCAAGTCTACATAAATCTAGCTCTACACCTTCGCACACCACAGGATCAGGCATATCAATTTCCTGCCGACAACACGCTTTGTGTCTTGTGTCAAACAGTGGTGGAGGAAATTGCCCCGAATGTTTCGACCAGCAGGATGTCTGATACCAGATATATTAAAGTAACAATAACTCTGTGGTAAATGATCCCGTAGGGCTATATTTACGTCAATGCCTTCCCGTGTGTGAACGAACGAATTTCATTTGTAAAGGGCTAAGAACTAGGCACGCAGGCCCGTCTAACAACGTTCTTCACTCTTTTCATTCTTCTTGTTCTTCTTCTGCTTGTTCTTCTTCTGCTTGTGTTTATACTTTTCTTCTTCTTGTTTTCTTCTTCTTCTTCTTGTTTTTCTTCTTCTTCTTCTTCTGTGTGCCCACCCCCTCCCAGCACACACTCGGTTTAGATAATTAGTTAGGTGACAAGCTCAAATCTGTTGCGTCTGGCTTTTATTATTTATGTTGTCCACAGCGTACTCTGGCATCAACTTCTATCAGTGCTAGCATTCAATGTCCATGGTTATGCCCCCCACCCCACCCCCTCCATGAACTGTCCGGTACTGGAAAGAAGTGTTAGTTGCGTATCCTTTACATGAGGTTATAAAAGCAACACCAACATTGTTTGGCTGTTGCGGTTTTCTTTAGGCAAATTTTCGTTCAGTAGTTTGCTTTTGCCTCCTGAACGCTCGGCTCTCGATACTAATGTCGAGCACGACCTAATTGTAAACATGATTTTTTTTTAAAGAGTCGAATGTCTCTTAATTTTGTCGAAATGTTCTACTTATTTTGTTTCCTTAGGCAACTCTCCTTTTTTTTTTCCTCTGTCAAACACCATCTGTCCGACCGCATTTGTTTCCAACACGAGTCGGCCTGCTGTCAAATACCCTGCAGCTGGGATCGAACCCGGCACCCCGGCTCAAGGAAGCGCGTTTGCAACGCCTTAGCCATAGGCGCTGACTAGAAAGAAGTTATTCGAATTAAATTAGCCAGAGACAACACACACAAGTGGCGCTTATTTACCAATCACCTGCAGCAAATCGCGAGGTCAAATCACGGCCACTGTGAGGACATTTTTGTGTGAAACTCTTACAGCCGTGTTTCCTATAATGGGAAATACCGCCCCCTTCCGGTGGCGCTGGAACGATTCGGGGACCGTGGTAGCCCATAGCGCGTGGTACAGGGGGCGCTGGATAAGAAATGAAGCGCAAAGGGTTATAAAAGAGCCAATAATGTATAGTAAATGCTACACAACTGTTCGCATTAGGCATCGGGCGGTTGGCCAAATCAGTTTGAGAACCTCTGCTCTACCATGTGATTATCCAACATGTTCTAACAAACACCACCAGATAGTCCTGGTGTGGGTGTTGTGCTCAAATGCACCCAGTATGCAAATGAAACGCACTTCCCCTCAAACAACGTCCACGCTGCAGGGGCAAACATTCATGTGGACAAACTGTGCTCTGTGCTTCACGGAGTTGAATGCACTCGAGAGACGTCTGCGTAATGTCTTGATTTCTGCATTCGTGTGCCGGTGTGTATTTTTCACCGACTATTTTCGGCAACAATGGCCTACTGAGTGCTACTGTCTCTGTCAAATCAATCAGGACTCTCCCATGAAGGCTGGCTGTATATTAGATGTCCAACACGATAGGCATCGTCCAGATTGTAAACGTTTTGACGTCAAGCATAATTTTTAAAGACAGTTGTATTTCCTGTAATGTTGCCGGTATGTTTTACTTTATTTTTTTCCCAGCAACTCTCTATTATTTTCCTCTGTCAAACATTACGTGTCTGATAGCTTTTGTTTTTACATTTCCACTATCTTTGAAACCTTTGATTTGTATCAAGACCAATACTTCAGTGTATCCACCTTCGTTTTAATCGTGTAAAAGTGTGCTGTCGTTCAATTATTTCGTAATCTGCCAACCAGCCTAATCTGCCAAGTAAACCATTAAAGTGTCAAGACACGTTCCGGTAACTCAAAAAATGCTTTCAAGGGGCCATATTTCAGCAATAACCTTGTAGATAGATTCTGTTGCAGGTAGAACATCTATAAATAATCTTCTTCTTCTTCACGTTCACCAGCTGTAAACTCTGGCGGAAAGTTCTGGTTGTTCATCCACTTTTGGAGTGCAGTCCTGTTTCCGAACCGGACATTTGCGTGTGCATCCGTTTTACAGATCTGACTCATTTGTATGCAGACTGCTGGTTCCTTGGCTCTCGGGCAGATACACTCCGACTTCGAAGGAAGCTCCCAATTAGTCGACTCTTACGACATGCTTTTGGGTAGGCAGTGGGTCCATTTCTTTTTTTTTTCCCTCTATAATAGGGCCCCGAAACCCACACAGGGATTTGTTTTAAACAGGACTCTAGTTGGTTGATGGACTGTTGATCCACCATTAGCTGTACATAAGTTTGAATACCTAGGCTCTCGAATCACTGACGATTTTTCCTTAGATGCAGAACTAAACAGACAAATAGGAAAAAGCTTCGGCAATGCCTTCCAAACTCACAATAAGAATGTGGTCAACCTTCAAAACTCACAAAGAGTGTGGTACGATTAGGGTACTACTCAATTACAGTTTAGGAAGCTTGCTTCCAGAGCACGCTCCTAGAAAAACCTGGACAATTTGCCCGTCAAGATTGACACTTTTCCATATGCACTATAGGAGACGTGTTCTTGGTATATCATGGCGAGACTGTGTCCCCAAAACTTCCCCATTATACAAAACAGTACAACACATTCGTCTGGAAAGACGGAATGGTGCGAATAATAACTTCCTCTTTCTTTCTTGTGTCTTTTTTTTAAAAAACTAACAAACAATATGAAATTTGCCAAAGCGCCACTAAATATTTACACATTGCTGGGTAGAACACTTTACATACTTCGGGCAGACGAGATAAGGGCACATTCTTTACAACTGTCGGGGATCAATGTGATTACAATGACTATGGGTGTCTAAACGCCTGAGTACACAGCACCAAATCTACCCCCACACCGGATCCATACAATTACGCGCGCACTCATACACTCATACACCAGACGCGGCGGCAACACAGGGTAAACGTTTTTCCTGCCATACATATTTGCTATAAAAAGACGAAGGAGGGGCGCTCCCGGAATCTAATCATTGTTTAAGAACATAATAATAATAATAATAATGTTCTCAACGGTAAATAAATATAATTATACAGTATAAAAGTACTACTTTTACTGAGAATTTCTATACATGGTTAAAGAAGGCTGCTAATTTGAAAGGGGAGAGGGGGGCGGAATAACTAGAACACTCACGTTCCACACACATACACACACATTCAGGCACTGATATTAATCACACAGACAAACGGATGTATGTGTGCATACACTTACACACACACACACACACACATATAAATATATATATATATATACATATGTGTGTGTGTACATATATATGTATATACATATACATACATGTGTGTGAGAATTACTTCAGTAGAAAAGTTCATCTGTTTCCGTTTTCTGTTCGCATTGTCCTCCAGTATTGAGATACTTAGTCGTGGCTTGTGGTTAGTGAATTCAGTCCTTTATTACTTTATACCTGTAGCGTGAAGGCGTATTTTTTTTGAAATTTTGTTTGGTCTACTCTGGTCACCTGGGGAGGGGGTAGTGACAGGAGGGAGGGGGAGGGGATGGTTGTGAGAGGAGGGGGTGGTGGTGAGAGGAGGGAAGGGTGGCGAGAGGAGGCAGTATCTTAGTGTGATCCAAGTTGTGTCGCATCTTTCTGTTAAACCCAGAACGTGACTGCCGTAAACAAGACAAGGTGCATTCTAATTAATCGTATTAAAGGGAAGGCCGAGGAGCGGCTGGCCGAACGGTTACAATGCTGGGCTCTAGAGTGGGAGACTACGGTTCGAATCCTCTGTGAGGATAGGGATTTTTTTTTTCTGTCTTAAAAATCTTTTCGGGACAAAATGAAATCCTCGCCCGCGGTCCTAAATTCTCAGGATCAAAGATCCCCCTGCCAACACTGCAAAAGAGATATAATAAAGGAAGTAATTGTGTGTGGGTTTTTTTTTCTCCACAGGACACGCCACTTAGATGTGTACCAGTGTGTGGGTGGGTGTACGTAAGCGTACGTGTTTGGGTGTACGTAAGCGTACGTGTGTGGGTGTACGTAAGCGTACGTGGGTGTTGTTGTTTCTCCGACAGTAAGTATAATACATGATAAGGGGCACTGTTTACACATTTTATCTTCCTGAAAGTATATTGTTAACCTATATTATGTTTCTCGGTAAACTAAACGACCCTTTTCTGCGCCCCTTGGGTATATAGTGCTAGACAAGTATTTTATACACCAGGGAGTTGGGTGGTCTCCAGACATGGTGTCCGCCTCGAGTGATAGCGGTTCCGGGTAAGGGCTGGGATATTTTCACGTGAACTTGCACTTCTAGTAATTCCCCCGGGTCTCTGTGGGGTAGTGAGATCGAAAGCCCGTGCGCATTGCTGCGTACGTAAAAAAAAAAAAAATCCATTGGCAGTTGGAAATCGCCTAACATCAAAATTTAGAGTTAAAAAACTACCCAAAGTATTTCAGGGTCCTCGGCGGTGCTACCGAGCATGTGCACTGTGCTGAGCTACTTCGGACTTGAGTTAGAAGACGAACGGAGCAATTATGGGTTACTACCATGGATAAGTCAAAAAGAGAAGCAAATAAAATCCAGCCAGCCAAGATGAGGGAAGGCTTTTCAAATAGAAGAAGTATGACACGGTGTAGAGAAAGCCGTAAGGAGTCCGGATCGTTGACGTCCCTCCTCTCAGCTAGGAAAACCTCCAGAATTGGCCCCTGGAATGTTAGAAGGCCAAAAAACACACGGAGAAGAGAGCTGGAGAATGAGGTTACAAAGATTGGGAGGACATGGGAAGAGCTCCATGCAATGGCGAAGGATAGAACGACTTGGCGTGAGTTGGTTGAGGGCCTATGCTCCATTGGGGGATTGAAAGGCAGAAGAAGAAGACCCGTGTGCCATGATGCTGATCCGTTTTTCAAACTTCAAACTTTATACACCACTCGGCATTAGGTAGGTGATGTAGTCAACAACAAGCCGGCCACCTTTACTTCCCAGGACTTCACCTGCTACCCAT